>OZ024859.1:21940968-22088468 GCA_964017155.1 Oasisia sp. SBJ-2009
CATGTTTGCCGTGAAGATTATTGCTACAACCCCGATTAATGCAATCGGGCATGTGAACGCTTGCCAGAGGAGCGATGAGGAATGCCCCAGACACAAGTTCAATGCGTTCTTGTGGTTCGATCCGCGGTTTATTCGGTGCTACAGGTGTAATCGATGCAGTTACTTACAAAGAAAACTCGCTGGTAATTACGGTGTGTACGTGATGTTCATACGTAACCGGATGCAGATTTAAATAGCAGGCCCGCAGCAAAACGGAAGGGTTAGAACATTGAAAGGTCAATCGAATAGGCTACAGTTCAAGTCAACCTCCAACCTTTTCGAGGCTAGTGAAATGTTTTGTCACCTTGTAATGCATGTGACCTGCTATGTAGTGTCAATGTATGCGAACGGTTGTGTCCTACACAGACGTTAAGCGATTGGACAGATACATAAACTTGCCCTGGCTTCAATATCCTGATATATGAACTCCGCTAAGTATCCATATCGATATTATATGCTTATTCGTGACAGGAAAAACAGAAGAAACCATGCACCAAGCAGATCTGTGAAACGTTGAAGTGACAGACCTCCCAGGTTTAATAAACAACTGATCCTTACGGAAACAGCTCATTCGTGTCCCGGCCTCGTGTTCCGGCCTCAACCAGCCGGTAATGGTGATAGACTTATTTGACTGAATTGTTTACATTAAATTAATGCTACAACAACTACGTAGCGGATATTCTTTTCTGAGAAGAAGTATCCTTGAACGTGTACACATGTACTCCGTGTCTCGGTCGCGGATATCATCCACGGAACTGTCGGATTGGTTGAAAGGCTTATCTGCAGATGGCTGTAAGCAGGAACGACCGCAAATTCGATAATTGTTTTCGTGTTGTAAACACACAGACGGGGGGGGGGGGGGGGGGGACACACAGACGGGGGGGGGGGGGGGGGGAGCCAAATGCACGGACCCACGCGGGCCCTCGTTTGGCCATAACTTCTGGGATATCAACGATGTCACGGGTATCTATCCAGGGAACAGGAGTGTTTTTTATGGCTTTGCCAGCCGTCTCTTGGCGAGAATAAAATTATATAGAGTTGGAGCAAATCGGTCTTATCTAATAACGATGCCTGGCCGCGTTGGCACATATTTCTTTTTGTCTATATTTATAATGTTTCTCTGTAACTGTGTATCAAAAAGATATGTTCCGCTTCGTTAAAAATACCACGACACGGCGCAATTTTGTCTTAAAATAGGTGCGTTGTTGTGGTTGGTCTAGTTTTTGGTACATGGCTCGTACCCAGTACGAACTGATAAGATATTTTGTTGTTTGTTGCACTCTGTTTCGGCTAAATTGTGTCACACACCGATATTTATTGGCGTAAAACAAACGCAAAACATAGCAATCAGCAGTGTGGGTGAAGCAAAGATAAAGCTTTGTGATAGGCAGAAGCCCGAAAACCACAAGGAACACATACAATGATTAAAAAAAAGCACAGCAGACATCAGCAATGCATAACCACGTCCATGCACGTATACTTGTATACAGGGACGTCCTCCTTCCGTCTAGCATGCACGCACGCGCACGTGCGCATGCACGCACAAAGACCACAGTATCGAATCACAGATCTTGTTCCATGCGTTTGTTCCGCCGGCGCCATTGAAAATAATAAATTTTACATCTAAGTTAACATTTCTCTGTGAGTACTGAACTATAGATTTCAGTGAGACAACACTCAAGTGTCAGCCTATATGCGTACCATATCTTAAACCAGCTTTTGATAGCAGCATTACACATAGTTTTTAGAAATCCTTCCGACTTGAGCCTAACAGACCCACGACTGTTGATATCAGTTTGTCAAGAATCCTGGCAAACAGTTTAAATCTTCGCTACACGGAATACTGATACGTGGCTCTACGCTTACACAACCGGCAGATTTAAACGTAGATCGACATTTAGACCGCGCAAACCGACTGTCTTCGTGTGAATGTCCTTGTAGTGTGACCAACAGTTGGCGACGTGCAATCTAAGCGTCAACATGTGTTATTAGATGTACACACGAGAACACGCGTTTTAAGTCTAGCTAGGCTATTGTAAAAGTTCCACACAAAAAAACTACACCAGGCGACCGTATTCGAAAGATAGCAATGTCCTTTTTAAAGTCCTTATTTTGCGATTGTACTAAGTTGAATAATTTCACTGGAATTACAGAAAAACTTGCTATTAAGGTCACCTTCAGAAATGGGCGAAACTGACCTGATTAGCGAGGTGAATTTATTACCAGGACTAATTCCTATGATTAAACTTCTTTGTCGTCGTCGTCGTCTTTTACTTCATCTACTGATCAGTCCATAATTCTACATTAGTCACGTGTGTGGCTAGACTGTCCCAGGGTGACCGTAATGAAGAGGTGGCTGTATTATTGGGGTGACCGTAAAGCGAAGATCTCCTGCAGTTGTATTTAAGATCTTGTTGAAATGTAGCTGCATATAACGGCTTCGTTCACCGGCGTACAATAAATATTTTGTTTTTACCGGAAGTTGTGTTTTTGTAGACGTCACGTGTGCAGGACAAAGGAGCAGCATCAGAAAAAGGTGAAACGGGTCGAGACGTATTTGAAACCGGTCTACAAGAAACTCGTCCACATGTGTGAAATGGACGGAAGTTATCGAATGTGCACGTCTTTCAGGTCAGTTTTAATCAGTGCTTATGTTTTAGATTAATGCATAGATATTTTACATACAGATTTGGTAAATGTTTTAATTTTATTTTAATTTGTATAATTTACAGAGGTTTAGTACTGTACATCTTTAAAACAGTGTTTAATTTATTTTAAGTTGATTTGTATGATTGATATAATTTACATACAAAGGTTTGCTAGTGTACATCTTAAAACAAAAATTTGATTTGATTTATATTAATTTATATTAATTTATATAATTTAAATGTTATATTTATTAATACATTTATTATATGTCTTGTACAGCGCATCGATCCGCCATGCGGGAATTAGCGCTATAGAAAAAACAGTATTATTATTATTATTATTGAACGATACTTGACAGGATTTTTATTAAAATGGTAATTTGTTATCTTCACAAATTACCGTGGTGTTTTGGATCTTGCAGAACTCTTCAAACGTTAAAACGAGGAATTCCCTAGAAACCCAGGGCATAACTAGGACACGTGGGAACCACACACACTTGTCATTGTTTTCTGATTTGTATAGCTATTTTATTCCGCATTGTTTACGTCACAGAGTTGTGTACAAAATGGCGTACCGAGAGGCGTACGTCATGCAAACGGAACAGCAAATGGTGTTGGCTTGCTGCCCGGGCTGGACGCAATACAACAAGGGGGACATATCGTGCATGAAGCGTAAGTGATGAAAACCACACGCCATCTTTATATTTTATAAAACAAAGGCCTTATTTTTACTAGCAATAATGGTGACGCTAGTTACATATAGAATATAGTTTTCAGAGTATTTATAAACGTTTGTTTTGATGTAACATTGACACAGGTTTTTCTGTTAAATGTCCCCAACTGATTGGCGTTTCTCCGAGCGATCGGAAAACACCCATAACGTTATAAATAATCTAGTTATGTCCATGTAACATCCAGTGCAAACTTGACACCAGTTCAAACACTTGACCAACAGCGATTTTCGAGAACAAATGCGTTACTTTCCATACATTAATCCGCGATTGGTTTGACTCCAGTTATCGATGCCATATCGGAGGGGAACGTTAACATACAATCCTTCGTAAACAGACCCTGTAGATACGTTCGCTCAACTGTAGTAAAACTTCCTTGTAAAGTCGTGTAGTTTTGAGAATATTGTGTCACAAAGTATCACGATGGAACCCATTTTGTGAAGATGTTATTTATTACAAACCAGTACATTACCGATCAATGCAAAGTGTTGCCACAAGTGTTGCCAGTTGAAGTGGTTAAAGATGGCGTCGATCTTAATTGTCCTTATTGTCGAACCTCTTTGCCGACGAATTATACAATGTTGTAACTTTATTTCGAACGGCGGCAACGAACGCATGCGTTTTTGATGCTCTCATTAGATGTCTTCTCATATATACAAGACAATAAAATTTCCTGGACGTACGTTTATTTTGTTTCACAAATGGACCCGTTATACAACATCAGCGCGTATTTCATACACAAAGACGTGTGTTTCAATGAAATATTAACGGGTTGTTGTAAATTTGCCATGTTTCAGCGGTATGTCAGCGTCCTTGTCTAAACGGTGGGACCTGCTCCGGGCCGAATCGATGCCAGTGCCGCAAGGGCTGGACGGGAAAACAGTGCCAGAAAGGTGAGAGTTCCACACGAGATCAATTGCCCTATCAATCAAGTGACCTATTGCCTAGCAGAAGGTCCGTCAAGCTATCAAATAATGCTGAACGTTGTGGTGCGTTTGTGCGGTCGTATACCTGATATTTTGTTGACATTTTGGTACACAATGTTTTTATTTATGACAAATACATACTTAAAAGCTCTCACAGTGTCTGGTGTATGCGGAAATGTTTTATCTATGTGATGTCATGTTGTAATGTAATATAATGTAATGTACCTCACATACTTGTATATAACTGTTATCAACAGTTTAGCAAAGAAAACGCTTGACGGAGAAAGACACAAGCATAATTTCGATTGTGACTAGTTGCTTACCAACTCCTCTGTCAAGCGATCACAAATGGCTTCCTGAACACGTGCTTTTCGTCGTATGTTGTTAATATTCTGGTCTCAGAATATTATCTTTACGACAAAATTTGCAACGCACTGGATACATCAATTCTCACAAAGAAAAACACATATTGAAAAATTATCAGCTGATTGATCGCAACAAAATTGTAAGGCTTCGCCAAGTTAAATCTTACTGCAATGGACGAATTTTGTAATAGCCTACATCAACTACTGTACATACGGTTTTTTCTCATGAGACGCTGTTCTGAGAATTTAAGTTTGTTTATTGTTTTGAAATACTACCTCGAAATGCATTTTGTTATCTAAAGCAATCCATTTATAACTGTGTCGACGTCTGCAATAACACAACGTAAGTCTGCACGCTGTGTGTACCAACTGGTATCAATGATGAAACAATTAATGCCGGTCGTGTGTTTACCCATCCGTCCTATCGGTTAGGTAACACCGATGTTTCATCGATTGCTTTCATCAACCTGCATTTACTGGTTGGCAGACATTGACGAGTGCGCGCGCAAGACGGATGGTTGCCAACAGATCTGCATCAACACAAAAGGAAGTTTCAAATGCGCATGCGCTGACGGATTCACGGTGAACGGAGACCGGAAAACATGTAAACGTGCGTAGACGTTTTAACCGAGTGTATTACTATAACATTGGAAGTATTTGCGATAACGCCATTTTTATTTTAAAGAAAGCATACGTTTGGAAACATTATCTTAAACAAATACTCTGATTGTTTAATCAGTTAATTTATAATTCGCCTTACGACGAATGCTTTTACGGTAGCAATACATATTGCTACCGTAAAAGCATTCGCATATTGCAATACATGTTGACGCGAACGGTATTTTATGGTAATATTTCATTGATTTTCACTATGTCTAACCCAAAAGTATACTCCATGAAAAATAAAGACAATTTCTGCACCAACGACGAGATTGACTGTGATGTTTTTGTCCAGTGTTGTTTATATGAATAAATGGGTCTGAAACCAAACAAAAGAAAATTTGTTTGTAAAATGATTCTTAGTAAGGTTATTTGACTAATGTATCGGGCCGCCTGTCCTCGTGCTTGTAGTGATGGGAGAACTCTTTCCTTGTAGTATGTCTGTCGTGTCTGCCCGAGTATGTTGAGATGTCGACTGGATACAAGAACTTGGCGAAGCGAGTATCAAAGTTAGAAAAAGAAAAGGTAATGAGAGCGTCTTCTCTTGTCGGTATTTCGAAAATCGTGCTATGGCTAGTCAGGTGCTGTCTGACTGGAAGTCGTGGTCTAAGCGCGTGTGCGTGTATGTCTGTGCGTGTGTGAGACAGCGTCTGCGTGTGTGCACTTTGTCTGTGCGTGCATGTACGGCGTATGTGCACGCGTACGTATGTTTTCTGTGCATGCGTGTGGGTCTGTGTTAATGCATACACACAATATAGTATTAGATTTACTCTTACAACGACAGAAAGATAAACTGGAAATCAACAAAACATTTCCGCCTGATTTTGCACCAGAAATAATATTGTACCGACACTGTCTAGGCGTATTTGTGAACAACGGTGTCGCTGTCTCCATTTGTCACCACGTCTCAATTCCTTGTCACAGGAAGAACTACGCAACACGGTGACAAAGATCCGTCACGAGCACCAGCAGAAGATCCAGGGGTTACGGAGCGACATCCAGGCGGCGGCTGCGGCGGCGTCGGCGTCGGCGTCCCGGGCCCCGGCCAACGACGCCTCGGCCCCAATGCTCGCCTTCGACCGCAGCGGCTGGGAGCACCTCGCCTCCCTCAGCGAACAGATCGCCCTGCTCGAGGAGCGTATCGAGGGCTGTGAGTACCGGGTAGTGCGGGCTGGTTGGTTGGTTGGATGGCTTATGTGGTTACTGGCTTATGTGGTCCTACGTATGCGTTCCACTTAGTGGCGTGAAGAGTGGCACGGCGTGACGAGTGGTACGGCGTGTTGTTACAGTTGTTTATTGTAGACCTGACATTGCTTTCGTGTAACAAGTCCTCGTCTCATTCTCGCCTCTTTTACCGACTGTCTCTGTCTCTGTCTCTGTCTCTGTCTCTGTCTCTGTCTCTGTCTCTGTCTCTGTCTCTGTCTCTGTCTCTGTCTCTGTCTCTGTCTCTGTCTCTGTCTCTCTCCCTCTCCCTCTCCATCCCTCTCTCCCACTCTCTCTCTCCCTCTCTCCCACTCTCTCCCTCTCTCTCTCTCTCTCTCTCTCTCTCTCTCTCTCTCTCTCTTACTCTCGGTATATCTGTCTGTCTGTCTCCCCTCATCCTCTCCCTCACATACACCTACACGCACGCACACACGCACGCACGCACGCACACACGCACACACACACGCACGCACACACACACACACACACACACACACACACACACACACACACACACACAATACCGTAATGACTACCATAAAATATAGTCTGTTCACTAATATCTTTATTATATTATCTCACTGTTCTTACCCTGGTATTGTGGTGTACTCTTGTGCTGTTGCCACTATCCGAGAAGGTGACACTTATCAACGAGCCAACATATGAAGGTGACATGTTTATGAACACCACCAAAGACAAGACAGCTTACCCGCACCCTGTCCCGCATGACGCATGGTGACGGTGGTTGAACCTCATTTTATCACTGAAACCTGGGCAATAAACAATGACCAACTCCTTATCTTCAAGGATAACGAGCCACAGGCGCGCATACGACGTTCGTTTATGACGTTGACGTTGTGTGACGTCAGTCATGCGCTAGGAAATGCGTGTACGTGCACGTCAAATACACGCAAGTACACACGCACGCGCATACACACACACACGCACATGCACACGCGCGCACATACACACACACGCACGCACGCACCCACCCACCCACCCCTCCCCCCCCCCACACACACACAAACACACACCCACACACACACACACACACACACACACACACACACACACACACACACACACACACACACACACACACACACACACACACACACACACATTAGCGTGTGTGACATTACTCTTGCAAAAAAGAGCCAATGGTATATCACTGATTACCACTGAATACCATCCAGTATCATTCAGTACCATTGGACCATTCAATGGTATTTCAGTAGGACTCAGTGGTACTGTCAACGGTAATTTAAAATACCATTCAATACCAGTGAACGGTAAAACGAATTAAAAATATCATTCAAATACCATTCAAATACCCTTGGCCGTAATACCACCTAGTACCATTCAAATTGTTCAGTGGTATTTGAATGGTATTTTTTTATAAGGGTAACCATGTATGGAATATGTGTAGACTATACACACGCCTATACCAACGTATTGCTTTGTTCCAGGCACTTGCGACACGATGCGAAATCCACTTCGGTGATGCTCGACTAAGAAGCAATGGACGCGGTGCTTTTTGGAGCGACCTGTGCAGACAGACACGTGCTCTGTGGTGCACCGAGCAATTGCCGCGTGCACGACACGCACACGTGCATGCACGCCGTACAACAGCATTGTAGACATTGGTGGCACAGCACAGAGCGAGTGCGTTTACAGTCACGTCCGCCGCAAGATCGTACGTGTCGGTCGATGTGACGTCATTTCCGTCGCGGCTGTGACGTCACAGAAGGTAGACTCAGTAGCAGTTGGTGGCAGTCTGTATTGAAGCAGGACCAAAATGGTCGCACAGACTTCTCGTGGAAGACGCGACTAGTAGCCGGACCCAAGGTCGTTGTTAGTTAAAGCATTGCACAGCGCAACGACATCAAATGACTGCGCATGTCTGTGTGTACAACTAATGACGTCACAGACCGCGTCTTCCGCACACGGACAAGATACGGACCGCCACGTGGTGCAGTTCACGAGTCACTCATAAGTTCGGACTTGTTGACTTATGGCTTAAACATGTCTGTTTTTCTACTTGTCGTCACCTTTGCGTGGTCGAATAACCGACTTTGTTTATACTATTATTATATTAGTTTGCCTTGCTACTATATAATTGAGGGATGCTTGTAACCGGATTTCCTCAAGTTGAACGGGCAGAGGCAAACATGTTGATATTTATAACGACAACTTGATTGAATGTATTTATAAATCTTCAGTAATCGCTAACCGCAAGCCAATCACTCTCAAACACCTTTAACAGGAATGACTGAACCTATAATAACATTAAATTAGTCATAATCGGCACTCGTACTCGGCACTCATTTAGCAGCATGGGTCTACCAATGGTTCGTCTATACTATATCTTGTAAAATGCTAATATTGTCAAACGAGAGTGGTTTGCTTAGAAGCTGTGCATGGAATTATTTTCTTAGAAACACTCATTGGTGAGAACACATCCGCCCTGTAACTTACGGCGCGCGGGGCTCGAGTTTCCACTTGCCGGTAGCGCCATCTGGCGATTAAACCGTACGTTTTTGTCACTGGAGGGTAATTTAGGTCACTTGTGTAAATATGTGGTGAAGTCTTTGTTGCAATGCTTATTATAGTGTAATGTTACCATGATGATATTACGTTACATACTGATAGAAAAACGAAGCATCGAATTGATGAGATTTTCGATGTGCCAAGGTGAAAATGTTTTAATAGTTTATAATTTCACATCCAGCAAAGTCGTTGCCACACATCCATTTCATGCAGACGACACGTTCCAGTATTAAACTGACAGTCACGTTACGTATGCACATCTCCTTTTTTTCGCTAGTTCCACTTTTTCTTACGATTCATTGTTTTTGGACATGTCTCTGAATTCTCAATTCTGCGTTATTTGAGTTGAAATAAACGTGCGAAACGTCTTAGTTCACTGGTCTGTCTTTGTCTACATTTATATCTATGACTTGTACTCCCAAACATACGTAATGTACGCACACACGCATGCACGCACGCACGCACGCACGCACGCACGCACGCACACACACACACACACACACACTTTTTAACCGGTATACTTTTCAATATTGATCTACTACTAAAATAATATCAACTACACTACTTAGTAATCGCACTGATGTTGCAGCAACTCTCGGCTAAACGTTATTGGTAGAGAGAATTTACAGTGCCCATGTCACTGTTAGTCCAGCTAAGGTATGAATTCTTTTTCTTTTCAACTTATGCGAACGCTTAACGGAAATTAGGTACTTTAGAACAGTAGAGAAAACGCAAAATATTTCAAACAGTGTACGTAATACGTGCTGTCGCCCGATCACATGTAATGTCTGGTATGGTTTCTTTGTTATAACATCAAGGATTCTATATTTATAAGATCTTTGATAGCATCGTTTCCTCGCGGGCGAAAATTGTAAATTTCTCTAATACAGGAGAAGGTTGCACAAAGTGGGCCCTTTAAGTTAAAAACAGCACACATTTCCCAAATATAAATAAATTAACATTTTTTTCTCAGAAACATCAAGTTCCTATCTTTATCTAACAACATGTAAACGTGTGATACAACACGAATTTGTTTTATATTAGCAACGGGTGTCTGAAAATATCACCCCGAAACGTGTCCTTGAAAACTGGGCAGGCAAAGTGGGCCGCCCTCTGGAACTTTGTTGCAATTCACTCGTCAGCCCACATTTCACGTGTAAGTGCTATGTCAGAGACAACCCTCATGGGTCCACGCTTGTGAACAAGGCCCATAGCTGACGGGTCGAAACGTCGTACTCATCAACAAATGTATGCTCCAAAGTAACTTAAAAGCATACAAAAAACATAATACTATTAACATTTATATTGATCACATGGAATATTGGCAAACATAGCAGAAACCGTGTCATACGCACTTTAACTAAACTGCAGAATGTGCGAAACAGTACATAACATGTGTTTTACTCGTGAGTATACGTTTGTCGCCATCAATACTCTTTACAGACAATAATAGCTGATTCCCATTACGTTATGAAAACACTCACCATTAGGCCTTATACTATGTCGTATCTGTTACACTTAACAGTTACATGCATTTTTTAAATATCACCTAACAACTCAGGTTGACATCTTTCTTACTTACTTATTTACTTACTTACTTGCTACTTACTTGTGTCATTGACTTAACGAAGTGACATGAACTGCTTCCACACTTTGTGACTATTATTGTGGCACAGACCAGTTCCACTGAGACCGATATGTCCCACAATCATATTTGAGTGGGCTCTTATCCAAGAAGCCTAAGATTTCCACCAAAGGAGAACTCGCTTTTAGCCATTTCATTTTAGCGCATCACATTACCTGCTAGCAGTAATCGCCTTTGCTTCACGATGGTGGAAGTCCTTAGTACGTTGCTGCCATAGACCTATATATCTCCTGGCTAGTAATGTTATCGTGCCTGGACACATAGTGTATCTTACTTACTCGTCTGGTGCAAAGGTTTCTCTGCTGTTCCAGGGTTAACAGACACAATGAGGGTAGATTCAACTGTGAACGTAAAGAGTTATCCTACTGCTATTACCACCACCATCACTACTACTACTACTACTACTACTACTACGACTACTACTACTATTACTACTACTACTACTACTACTACTACTACTACAATAACAACTACTACTACTACTTCTACTACTACTACTACAATAACAACTACTACTACTACTTCTACTACTACTACCACTACTTCTATACTACTACTACCGCTACCGCTACCGCTACCGCTACCGCTACCGCTACCGCTACCGCTACCACTACCACTACTACTACTACTACTACTACTACTACTACTACTACTACTATTGCTGCTGCTTCTATGCAACTACTTTAATTAACATTTTCTCTGACGATATATGGTATGTCCAGCGGACATGATCTCTTTCCCGAGTCTATCCAAAGTATCTCACCCACGCATGAAAGTTCGATGTTGTAATTCTCTATCTCCCGCAGTACTTGCTGAAGCTTTCCTGCCTGACTGTGTTCTCACATTCCAGGAGCCTACTCGTATCTAGGTTTTCGGCATGAGGAGCTCCACTCTCGGGGAGTCAGCTTCCGACTATGTTTGGCTGACATCCTTCATGATACCATCTTCCTGGGTAGCTTCACTCCTTGCACCATTTACATTTGGTTCTTTGTTATTGATTTCTGTAGCGCGGCATTTTTTTACACGGTGTGGGTGCTCCTTTCTACGCCGGTCTTGGGACCAGCCACGGCGGAGTTAAGGCATCTATGACGTCATATAATATTGCATTTTGGGAGTGACCTTTAACGTTGACTGGTGTGGCGGTTCGATGGCGTTTGCAGGCGGTTTCACGCTTCGTTCCTGCGGTGAACTGCTGCTGTCGAAAGACCTGCGACATGTCGGTGCAACACAATTCGGTTAAATGGCATTTCTGGCCGTTACCGTTTGGAACCACTGCGGGAGGATGATCTCAAGGAACGCCTCCGTTAGTGTGTCTGACAATGTCTCGGAATTACAGCGAACTAAGCCTCGTCTCGTTGTGGAACGTCGCGAAATTTTCAAGTGGGAAAACAAAACGAACTATTATGGTGTAGACATCCAACATATGCGAATCAGACGCTATTTTGCATCGAACATGTCCTCGTGGCAAGCGTCACGTACAGTGTGGACGTGTTTCAGCGGCAGTATGCAGCTGTTCAACGAGCGCGCCTGTCTACACGAAGACGTCTAGTGAACGTTCCATGGTTACGTACTACGTGTGCGTGACAGTCACGTACATGACGGTGGATTTGGAAGGACAACGGTCTGTACGTGATTTTTTTGTCAGCGACGATAGGTGTACGTGATTGAGGACTGGCAGTGACGACGGCGTATAGACATCGACCGTATGCGATGCATGGTTGGTTAGCAGCGACGACGTTATGTACGTGACGGACGTTGTACGTTGGCTAATACGACTGCACGAGTTGATCTGATGGCATATAGGAGATGGATTGTACGTGACATTGATTGGCAAAGAAACCAGCGTGATGTGTTGACAACAACGACGGCGTGTACGTGACGGCGAACCGAGAACGATGACAGAGTTTACGATATGACTGTCAACATCATGAATACGTTATGGTCAGTTGGCAAACAGTCACATCCATTAACTGACTTTGAAATAAAAATAAGATACCAAATTAAAATAACACACATTTTGACGATACTTTCACGCATGTATTCTGCGTTAGAAAACTAAAAAAATTAATGTTACTTGAGAGTAATAATTAATAGTTGATGCGTGAAAGTCGTCATAGTAAAATGTTTACCAAATGCTAGACACACACAGCATCATTACATGGTAACACAGCAACGAGGTCGGGTAGAAAGTGAATGCTCATCAATAAGCTATAGTCATGATACCGTAGAACTGTGAAATAACAATCGTATTATTGTTCTTGTTCGTCCATCCGTCGGGAGATGGTGACAATGACATCACTGGTCTGTCGCATGTAGGCGATGTGTCCGGATGTGGCTGATATGATAAAGCCGATTCGGGCACAAAAAGTTATGTCGCACTTCGGGCATTGAAAAGTAGTATTAATCGTAGAGCTTGCTTCCGCAGCACTGGATTTGCGGAACAGTCTCTTTTCGTCCGCCTGGCGTACCCTGGTTTGTTTGTAGGGCTCAGCTCCGTGCGGGACCAGGCTGCGCCCTCGTTGTTGATTCCAAAGGCCCTTAGGGGGGGGGGGGGTTTAGGGAGTCCTTGTAACGTTTGCGTTGACCGCCAGTAGACCTCCTCCCCTCTGACAGTTCTCCATCCATACAGCAGGCGCTTTGATAACCTTTCATCGCTCATTCTAACAACGTGGCCAGCCTATCGAAGTTGAGCTTTCTTCAGTAGAGCAGGAATGGTTTGCAGCTCTGCACGCTTGAGAACCTCCGTGTCTGGGATCATGTCTTGCCAGGTGATGCGAAGCAATCTGCGCAGGCAGTTGATATGAAATCTGTTTAGTTTCCTTGCGGGCCAACAGTAGATTGTCCATGTTTCGCACGCCTGCGAAACAATCGTATTATTGTAATGGAGAACCTACAAAACAAATTAACCAGGTGGCGCCTGTAGGCTACGCAGCTCGGGCCTCGTGCCGTCAACCGCCAGCGTCCAGTTACCTCGTTACGCCGCATTCATTCATCATATCCAGCCTATGTTAGCACACGTTGTAGATATGCTTTATAATTATAACAGTTGGAGTCTAAAATAGTTCAAAGATGAATTAAAGAGAAATAAACAGGGAGAGGGAGAGGGAGAGGGAGAGGGAGAGGGAGAGGGAGAGGGAGAGGGAGAGGGAGAGGGAGAGGGAGAGGGAGAGGGAGAGGGAGAGGGAGAGGGAGAGGGAGAGGGAGAGGGAGAGGGAGAGGGAGAGGGAGAGGGAGAGGGAGAGGGAGAGGGAGAGGGAGAGGGAGAGGGAGAGGGAGAGGGAGAGGGAGAGGGAGAGGGAGAGGGAGAGGGAGAGGGAGAGGGAGAGGGAGAGGGAGAGGGAGAGGGAGAGGGAGAGGGAGAGGGAGAGGGAGAGGGAGAGGGAGAGGGAGAGGGAGAGGGAGAGGGAGAGGGAGAGGGAGAGGGAGAGGGAGAGGGAGAGGGAGAGGGAGAGGGAGAGGGAGAGGGAGAGGGAGAGGGAGAGGGAGAGGGAGAGGGAGAGGGAGAGGGAGAGGGAGAGGGAGAGGGAGAGGGAGAGGGAGAGGGAGAGGGAGAGGGAGAGGGAGAGGGAGAGGGAGAGGGAGAGGGAGAGGGAGAGGGAGAGGGAGAGGGAGAGGGAGAGGGAGAGGGAGAGGGAGAGGGAGAGGGAGAGGGAGAGGGAGAGGGAGAGGGAGAGGGAGAGGGAGAGGGAGAGGGAGAGGGAGAGGGAGAGTATAGTTGGATTTTGTTTCGCGCCGCATCGCCCTAGTTGTCACTTGCTGCTATTAATTTACTTGGGCGAGGGCAGAATTGTATGTCTGCCGGGTCATGTACTCTGGCCGCTACCAAAATGTCTACCCCAGCCAGCAAATCTACGTGGTTACCACGGGGCAGCCACGTGGCGCTATCGTGGTGACTACGTCGAAAAGTTATGTCGAAACGACGTGATTTTGTCGACTCGCCGCTACGTCGTCGCCACGTTTTCCACCACGTAGGTATATAACACGTTGTAGGTGGCATTTTCTACGTGGATACGACGTGAGAGAGAGAGAGAGAGAGAGAGAGAGAGAGAGAGAGAGAGAGAGAGAGAGAGAGAAAGCGCGCGCGCATGCATACGTGCTGTTGTCACATTTTTGCTGCCGTGTCATCTTCAGTTCTGATTTACTGTGGAGGGACACCACATATTTGACCTCACCGAAATTCCAAATGGGCACGTACGTTCTGCTCCCTGAGGGAGGGGGGCAAATGCTTTGCCCCCGGCCCCCTTCGTCTGTGCATGCATCGCTTACGTCGGTCTCCGGTCACGTTTTATAGTTTTGATGATTTCAGCCGTATGCCATATGCGAAAGAATACATAGCTCGTTCGAATCGTGAGGACCGGATCGTGAACGAACATGGCAAAGTAGCACTAAAACGATATGGCGGTCGGCAGACGAGACGTGAGCGCCCGTTAAAACGGGTGATAGAAAAGACGGCAAGCAGCGGTTGTGTTCTTTGCCGTTTTAAAATACCGGAAGTTGTCGACGACACTGTAAACATTTCTTGACGACTTTCGGGGACCCCGCTATTATTGCATTTTCTAGGCAATTAAAACCAGATGAAACATGGGCGATCCTTGTCCCGATGCTACTAGAAAAGACTGCCCCGACACCGAGGAGCCACGCACTATGTTTGACCCTCCGCTGTCGAAACAACGCTATATGCGTGTTGCAGAAATTCTCCGCTCGGAGGGGGTAAAACGGGTGCGTGCGGCTTCCAGAATCCCGAGTCCAGATCTTGGGGTTTCGAATACAATTCACCGGTCGAATATAATTACACCAATTATGTCATGTTGAACACTGAAAAAAATGATCACAAAACAATTTTACTAAATTTTACAACAAAACTTTGAAAACAATCTGCTAAACTTTGCTACCTCTTGACCTTGTTCATGCCTAACCCAAGCCCAGCCTGGCCTATGGCATGCTTAGCCTCTACTTATTGAGTATGAATTAAGGACATTAAAGGTCTGACAAACTCCTCATATCCCACTGGTGCTCGTGATTTTTTGGTTTAACTTGCTATACCTGTCAACGTTTGAGTTTCAAAATATAGGAAACTTCAAAGATTCCATTTCAAGCCACCCAATCTTGGAACACCAATTAACTGCATTCTATAAAGTACTGCTCACCAAACAATCTCCAAAGGTACCCCTTGGGCTTGGGGTGTCCAATTTGCCTACTCACACTTGAGTGATGTGATTCTAAACCTTCAACTGCCCCTGAAGACCCTTACCTGCATCCGTTGAGGCTATTTATAACCCACCATCTTCATGTAAAAATCTATGATATGAGACATTCCTTTTTCTGAGGACCTGACGAATCCTGAGGGGATAGCAGGTATAACTTTGTCTTAACTCAGGGAGTTATGATCAAATTCGGGCATCAGATTTAATCACGAAAATATAAAACAATATTATTTGTTAATAGTTCTAATCAAACATTGTCGCTTCATGTATGTATTGGTGTAAAAAATCAAACATTAACCTTCACATGTTACTTATAACTTTTCACATTCTTGAATGACCCAACAGTTTTAAAGGAATTATTTTACTACATGGTATCATATATGCCTGGGCTTTGGCTCAACTTTCATTGTGTTTTCTGGAGCCAAGAGTATTTTTGTTGCAGGTAGTTGACTTTGGGTGTGGTGGATGTCAGATGATTCCAAAACTCAAGGAAGTTTCCACCATCGAAGACATCACAGGTGTCGATTGTGACCTGACCCAACTTGAGATAAAGCGGTATATGGCTAAGCCTATGTTGTCTGACTATCAGCAGCAGTATCGCCGCAAGAGTCCCCTCTCTATACGACTGTTTCACGGCAGTCTTGCGCAGTATGACAGTAGACTTCACAACTGTGACGCGGCTATTCTCATAGAAGTGTAAGTAGAAAGACAGGCACAATGACAACCAGCTTTTAGGATTTGCAACTTATGGTCTTATGCAAAGGAATTGTTTAAGCATTCTCCTGAGATACACCATAATCAAGTTAAAACATACATTGATTTTATTACTTATAATCCATACTTGGTGTAGTTTTAATAATATTAAAATGATCAGATTTAAAGTATGATCATTTAAAATATGTAGCTTACATATTACAATAAGTATTAGCTGTATTTCTGGTGACTTTCTGGGATTCTTGTAACATATCTTGACACAAATTGACACAGTATGCATGTATGTGTAGTTATGTATGTGTGTGCGTCACGTTGCTTTTTTGTCCGACAGAATTGAACACCTGCATCCTGAGGAACTGACGGCGATGCCAAAGGTGCTCTTTGGTGAAGTTCGGCCCAGGTTAATCGTCATCACGACACCAAACGAAGAATTTAATGTCTTGTTTCCTAACTTCTCAGGCATGCGTCATTATGATCACAAATTTGAGTGGACAAGGGATGAATTCCAGCAATGGTAAGTTCAGTTTGTAAATGTGTTACATTTAACCATTTATGTGTGTGGTGTGCGTGTTGTATGTGCGTGTGTGTGTTGTATGTACGTGTGTGTGTTGTATGTGGTGTCTTTGTGCATGTATGTGGTGTCTTTGTGCATGTATGTGGTGTCTTTGTGCATGTATGTGGTGTCTTTGTGCATGTATGTGGTGTCTTTGTGCATGTATGTGGTGTCTTTGTGCGTGTGCGTGTTGTATGAGTGTGTGATGTGTGTGTATGTGGCATCGTGTGTGTGTATGTGTGTGGTGTGTGTGTATGTGTGTGGTGTGTGTGTGTATGTGTGTGTAGCATGTGTGTTTATGTGTGTATGGTGTCTTAACATTGCATGAAATGTTATACAGACATATCATCTATAAATATTGATATCCTAATTTGGAAACACCTGGAAGTTCAGTCATGTGTTTCTTTGTTCAGCTACACCTTTAAACAATTTGCCTGTGATCTAAAGACTGATGAAGCATTTCAGAAAACACAAAGGCTGTCGCTAAAGGATATTTACTTCTGTGCAGTGTGCTTTTTGTCAGTTAAACCACAGGCATCATCACTGTGCTGTTATGATTGATCAACAAATGTTCTACTCATACAATAACATATTAGTAAAAGTTAAAGAGTCGTGGGAATAATTTCATGATCAAAATATTGTAATGTTGACAACTTCTTTCTGGGTGTGAGAGGCACTGAGCAGGTCATGTGACAGTGTAGACAACAGTAATGTCATTGTTTACTCCTGCTAGGATCTAAAACTATTCACACCGTACTAGTTTTTCTACACTACTACGATTACACACTACTACGATTTTAGTGCCAAACTAAAGTTTAATATTATTTATTTTTATCATACTAGATATTATCATGGGAAATTTGTGCAGGTGCAGAGTGCAGGCTGAGGAGTATGGCTTCTCCGTGGAGTTTGAGGGAGTGGGGGAGGACCCAGGAGGACACAGGGACCTGGGCCACTGCTCCCAGCTCGCTGTCTTCCACCGACTGAAGGAGGCTGACGAGGACCCCCCAGGCTCCCAAGAGAACCAAGCTTACGAGTTGGTCAGTGAATGTGACCATTTGGACATTAACCCTTTATTGCACAGTGTAACTCTCAAGTCACAAACCAATTATTGCCTGTTATATAACTAGAGCAATTATAAAATAAAGTGACTTCAAAGTCATACAACTATTTTTTGTAGTATTTATTTCTGTTTTGATGCTTGTTTGGTTTGTCCTGTTCATCAGTAATGTGTTGATGACTGTCTTGCCATTCCATATGTTTAAAGATTAAGTGAAATTAATTTGTCAATTTCTTTGACTCTAATCATTATTATTTCAAGATTTCAGAGGGTCACTTTCCACTGAAGGAAGATAAATTCTCTAAAGAGGAGATGATGCTGATGGGGGCCAGATTCTACATGAAGATGTTTGCTCGGAATCGACCAGATGGAGACGGATCAGGCGACCCCGTCTCTATTAGTCTCCACAAGTTGATGGGCTATCCCGATCTTAAGGACATTTGTCCTGATGTGAACTCTCTCAGGTAGAATACGTTATACAGTTAGCTTTCTGTTGCATCTTGCATGTATTTCTGAGACCCACCGAAGCAGTGTAGTGCAAATTTCAAATGTTTTAGCAACGGTGACTGCTGTTTACCTCATGCATTGCTGAGTAACTCAGCTATTGAAGTATAGTCACATTGCAGTAATAGCTCTATAAATTGAAAGCATAACTTGTGTCCCTTGTGATTTTCTTGTGTCATAGCATGTGTAGAAATAATCCATACACTTTTTGTTGCATCTCCTTGGAAACGTGATAACAAGCTGTAATAATGCGTACTCTTGCTCCGACCAGTTACATCTCACCTGATTCACTGACTGACTCTGGTTTCGCTGTTACAATCTGTTACCATCTCATTGTCATGTTTTCAGCTGCCTCAGCCAAGACTCTTTCCTTCATCCCGTCCTCTATCCATCTTCTAAATGAATGATTTACTCCCCCCCCCCTTCCTTCCTCTCTCTCTCCCAATGCATGACTGGCAGCTGTTACTGTTCCCACTGGAGTCTTAGATATGAGATGATGAACTGCTTTTATGATGAACTACTTTAATTATATATTTAGTTATTATTATTTTTGCTATTATATGTAAATTATATGTAAATTATATATCTTTTTAATTATATATATATATATATATATATATATATATATATATATATATATATATATATTTGAGGGACAAATAGAGGTATTTTGATTTGACTTGTGTTGACACTGTTCAAATTGTGTTCTGGCAGCAAACCAGTGGCAGCAACACATGATTGCATAAACTAATGCTAAATGATAACCATATTGAAATTTGATTGTATTTTTCAGTCCAGTTGCCCTCGTCTGGTAACATTAATTAATTAAGTTAAATTAATAGACAACTGAAATTAACCCGATGCCTGATAGATTTGTACATCAGTTATACTGCATGCAATGATCCTATGAGAACGTACGTTTAACATTTGTGTTGCCACACTTTGGGTTTGTCTTACACTATACGAAGAATGACCAAGTTGAACTTGTGCATTTCAGAGAGGTGCTGGAGAGAGCGAACTACAAGTTCTCCACAGACCACGAGTCTGTGCTGTTTACTGAAGCGGACAATGAAGATGAAGACGATGATGATAACTATGATGATTTGTCAGATGATGCCACGTACTGTACCAGAATTACTGACCAGGCTGACCTTTGCCCTCATGCGGCAAACCAGGAAATGACATCGACTGACACAGTCGATGAATGGACGCTCGACGAAGTGCCTCAGATTTCCGCCGAGGGTGAAACGTGGTCGCTTGAGGAAGGCAGTCCAGATGAGACACAGGAAACAACAGAAACTGTATCGGAACGAACGCAGGAGAGACTGGGATGTCAATCTGGGACATGGGATGAGTTGGAGGAAGACACTTGGATCCCTGACGAAGACACACGTGATCCCGTCGGAAACGAGTTTCTTAAACGGGGATGCTGTGCCCGAGCTGACAGACTTAAGTTTGAGGTTTTGGGCCCAGTTTGTGGCCAGTTCTCTGATGCCGAAGATGAAGAGGACGCAGGTATGGGCACGTCTATAGGGACTCCTGTATAGAAACATAGGTAATTATGTAATTTCAATAATCAATATGATACTTTTTGTGTCAGTAACATGTAAAGGGACCATTCATTATTTGATGCTTACATGACTGCCAAAGTTTGCGCCAGAATTCAGTGACATGATTTATTAGGAAGTGTTTAGAAATTTGTGCCTGCATCTTCCTTAGCTTCAAACCGTGATTCACACCAGAAGATCGATAAAATGTGGTTTGGGTTATTCTCAAGATATTTTGTACCTTACATTGGTGTGCTTTGGGTTTCTATGTTCCAATATGTGCCTCACCCGCCTTCACACAAATGCATCTATGATCTCAGATATCAATATACTATCATGTTGCTGGTTAAATATTAATTTATAATTTAGGATATATTAGTTTGTACTCAGGACGAGATAACTTATTTCCACAGAATCAAGAATGTGAGTTTTATCTTGGATGAGGCTGCAATAATACAGGACCAACTATTGTTGATGTAGTCTAATTGTATTTATTTTGCCTCACAGAATATCAAGATTGTGGAGTTTGAACTACTAAAACAAATGTATTGACATTTATTTATTTATTCACTACCTGATCCATAAAGTGCAACACATTTTCAATTTAGGTTATCTTTCATGGATATTATTCAGCAGACATAGTCAAGCCTCACGATATGGTCACCTGTAAAATATAGGTACAGGTTAATAATAATATGGCGACCTATTAAGGTCATTTTTGCCAAGTTGTGGGTGACTGTGATAGGGGATTTTAACAGTGTCTGCATGGTTTTATAGGTTCAAAATTTCTATTAAATTATTTTAAATATAACGGGTATTTTATCCTAGTACCTTTTGACTGCAACTGTCGATATACACTGTATAGCCAGTAAGGCGAGATATTTCTCGCAAAAGGAAACTCGCAGAAGTAAAATCAAAATTACACATTCGCAATCGGTGGATTTATATTGCATCAAATGGCGATTGGAGGTTGTGTTCACTGCAGACTTTATTATTGTTGCAATGCAATTTTATATGGTTTTAAAGTTTTATTAAATAAATTATTGCAGATGGCGACAGGTGTAAATTTTTTTATCGAGACACAACAACATGGAAATACAATCAATATGAGATTTTATTAAGTTGTTCACACCCACTGGAGATTAACACTGTCAAATATACAAGACACACTACACTTCAGTCAACCATGAATAATTGTACAGTTCATTACTGTAACGTCAATTTGCTTACAAAAATAGTGATTTTGTAAAGCTACGATCAATTCTATAACAAGCCCGTAGTATTATGATAATATATAAATAGTGCAATATTTAAAACTCACAAAATGTATATAACACATGTAAAGTTATTGGCACACACAAGTTTTGCACACGTATATGTAGTTACACTGATAAATGTACTTTTAATGTAAGATATACCGGTAAGCATATTTAAGCATTGGTTACATAAATATCACCATATACAGAGTGAAAATTACAATATAACTATCTGCTATTTATAGATCCTGATGAATGGTTTTCTTTGTTATTAATAGTATAACAAAATCACTGCAATAACAACGTATTTGGCACTATCTATGATCAAGTCTGTTATTCCATACTTTTGATTTTTACATCCACAGTGACTGGTGCTGCATAACAGAAGTCTATATAAACATACCTTTTTAAAAGTTAATAAATAATTTTCTACTAATTAGTTAGCATCACATGTATACTCATTTTCATATAAAATATGTACATTAGTATATATTTTTAAGTAGAAACCACAAATGTATATATTTTGACATCTGGAGTTGTAAGCAATATGTCAAAAAGATCGAGTATGACAAATGAAGAGTGAATATTATATTATATTAAACTTATCTTGCCACAAGCAAAGTAAAGTCTGAAACCTGTCATATCATGATACAAAACAGCTCTTTTGGCAAAGATTAAATACTTTACATTATGAGTCATCATAGCATTTCAGTTAGTACAATCTCAACTGGATTAATCTCATTACCATAACTTTTGATTCAAGGGTGTCAACAATTAACAACGTTCATCTCAAACGAGTAAGATCAGATACTCGTGGAAAATAATCACCTGCTAATACGGTGACCTTTGCATCAACATAATAACAATTTATATACATGTAACTACAATAAAATAATAACACTAGCTTAATAAAAATGGGTGCCGTGCAAATCTGTGCTAACATGTGACACCAAACAAACAAAATGATCAATAATTATATTAAATAAATTACGTCAACAATTCATCACAATGTATGCTTAACAATAAATATGCTGTATCTCATGGATATAGTTTAACATATAACATGAGCTCAACATACCATGATGACTTAACAAAGCTCACCCAATTCTGGTCCAATTATGTTCTACACTCCATTTGAATTTACTGAAAGGTCACAATAAATCCCACACTGAAAGGTCATGGAAAATCCCACAGATATTGGCTAGTGCTTACATAAAAATCACACCTGGCTTATAGAACTTAACTTATCATTTACATGATCAGTCCAGTTGCTAAGCAACAAGGTACCTTAAGCCACCAGAAATGAATGCCAAACACATGGAACATTGATATATCCTGTCGTACATTTGTTTGATATTTTGGCTAGATATCTTTTTCTTTATGACAAAACAACAGAGAAAGATTGTTTTAGCATCGTGCCACCTAAAATATAATGCACGTAAATATCTTACTTAAGTATAACATTATTCATATGGCAAAGCTCAACAGAAGTCATGCACATGTTTGATTTTGATGTAGGTACTGGATGCATCAATTCTATCACAGTCACAGATTGCCCTAGCTAAATGGTCTGATGAAGGTATTTAGAAGAGGAATTCCTGTCTATTTTGTTGTACACATAATCTGATAGGAATTGGTATGAAACTCGTCCTGCATATGGACTTTTAGACTAAAATGTCACACACTTAAGATGGTACAAACTGTCATATCGTGACAACATTAGTGAAATAGACCCCAGGGCCCTGTTTCACTAACTCTTAAATAACTCTTAAACCTGATTTTGTACTTTAAAATCAATTTTGATCGTTAACAGTGATCTTGAATACCTAAAAATTGTCAACACCAATTGGGACATTTTCACTGGTGTGTCACGGAAATAGTGTCCTCGATAATATGGCAATGGATAGTTGCATTTTGAAAAATATTATTTAATTTAACAACATATCTTGTTTAAGTATGAATTTTCCTTAAGAGCTCTTTCGGGACTTTTATCTACACTCGAGTGTCATCTTTGGTGCCGCACTTAGTACCCACTAACGAGGGAGGTCTCGAAGTACGACCGGGAGAGTTCGACACTGAGGTTCTTCTTCATCTTGCGAGACATCTTCTTGAGTTGTTTTGCCGTACGAAGTGCACCAGACAGAGACTCATCCAACTCAGCCGTGTCCTACATACAAACACACAAACACATGTGAACATACAGAACACATGTGAACACACAAAACACATGTGAACACACAAACACATGTGAACACACAAAACACATGTGAACACACAAAACACATGTGAACACACAAAACACATGTGAACACACAAAACACATGTGAACACACAAAACACATGTGAACACACAAAACACATGTGAACACACAAAACACATAAGTAACCTATCCATCACTCATTTAACTCAGCTGTGTCCTACATACAAACACACAAAACACATGTAAACACACAGAACACATGTGAACACACAAAACACATAAGTGACCTATCCATCACGTGACCTGTTGCTTAGCAACAAGGTTCATTAAGCCATCAGAAATGGATGCCAAACATGTGAGGCATTTGGTTACTCTATCCTATCTTCTGTTGAAATTCTTACCTGAAATGTTTCTATTATGGTAAGCAAATATGGGAAAGTTGCTTAAGTGAAAATTGATTGCAGGAATGATTATTCTTGCAGATGTCATGCATGCTATAGCAATAAAGTAATAACATACATTATGTATGTAAACTTTGTTGGTGAAGCAGTGAGTACCTGTCTATAGACAGTGGTGTATATAATGTCCTCAATTTTGATATCAGGCAACGATGGCTAAAAAATAAAAATTAGATAAAGAAAATCTCATTTGGCTAAAGAGTTTCTCACCATTAGCCAAATTGGCTAAGCACATTTTAGGCCCAGTGCTAGCCTAGATATCTGTGTATGAATAGTCACGTGTAGTATTTCCTGTGTGG
The DNA here is from genome assembly GCA_964017155.1 of Oasisia sp. SBJ-2009. Taxonomy (NCBI): domain Eukaryota; kingdom Metazoa; phylum Annelida; class Polychaeta; order Sabellida; family Siboglinidae; genus Oasisia; species Oasisia sp. SBJ-2009. The sequence continues at coordinate 21,965,532 of OZ024859.1, forward strand.
CTGAGCACTCCCCTGAGAAGCCAAGATAGTGTTTGAATGAATAGATTGGGTCCTGCGCTGTATCAGCACTTACCATTTCTTTGGTGGGTAACAGTTACACAATGACTATGTTAACATTTAATAAATATTTTTATTTAAAAATCTTGACATTACACAAAAAGCAGGAAAGTGAGTTAGGTGGGAGAAAATGGGACTGAAGAGCCAAGAGAGAACCAAGACCTCACCTCCTCGCCACTGCTGGTTGACTCGTGGTGGTGTCTGTGACCAGGCCGAGGCGACCTGGAAGAACATAACAATGGTCAGTTTGTCACTTGGCTCAGATCTGTAGTTTTTACTTGAAATTCTCTCTAAATCCAGAAAATAACTCTTGGGTCAACGGGTCAATTGCATTCTTATTCAAAATCAGTGATGTCATCTACCAGACTACAGACTATACCATCCTCATGTACCGGGGTCGCTGTGGCTGATTACGTCAGTACCAGCTCTTCTCTGCCCCTGGCACATCCAATTTATAAAATCCTCTTAATGTCAACCAATGACATCGCCCATGAGGAGTGTGGTTGACCTCTGGTCATGTGATATAATTTTTGTGTGATTTTGCAGCCACACACAGCTCACGTTACATGCAATGTTCAGGATATGAACGGGTCATTATATTGGGATTACCACCAGTTGTGTATGCGTCTGGCACTGTTACCACGGCTGACGCAGTAGTAACTGACGAAATCAATTGCTATAATTGTATAGTTTGACTTCGCTAACCTCCAATGATTTGCAGAGATGATCAGCCAGGGTTACAACGCAACTTTTTATACAATTTTACACTTATCTAACTTATAACTTTATTTATTTTTATCTATTCATTTTTTAACATATTTGAAGTGTTATATCTATTTAGATGTGCTAATGTATGTACCAATTGTATATGGGTTTTTACCTGAAATAAATGTATTCGTATTCGTAATGACCCCTGACTTGCAAAGATGGATTATACCTTCATCAAATAAAACACGTGACACTACAACTGCCTAACAGCAATAGAACACAAGATTTCAGGGTCTCAAAACTTTACCTGCCTTAAATTTTCCAGTAGTGAGGAATGCTTTTTCATTTTGTGGACTCATACAGCCAGGTCTAACCAAAACAACGTTGTACCAACCTGGTCTTACTCCTGGCACCGTACTGTCGCACGTAGTAGCGCACACTAGGGGAGACTGGTGGCGTCCTCTGGTGCTGCTGCTGGGGAGGCGGAGTCACCAACTGGCATGGAATGTAGGTGGCGCCACTGCTGACATACGATGGCGATAGTAACTTGCAAGTTCTAGGAGAGCTCAGTTGTTTATTTTATTGTTATTATTACTGACATTTTCGCATTATTTTGTGGTGAAATTGGGTAAGTTTGCAACGCTGACTAGATAAATAGGACTTCTTGATCAATAATAAATAAATATTGGTAAATATGTGTATAATTTCGTTGTCAGAATTTCTAATATGATACAAAGTTTATGTTCAGTATAAAATATAAAAAATTATCGAGATACTGGCATAAAACGATCACGGTAAACAACTATGTCTCCGTTGTTAGACAAATATAATACACGTGTGTATGTATAACTAGGTATTGTGCGTACATGTGTGATTTTGTGTGACACTGTATATGTGTGACATTGTGTATGTGTGACATTGTATGTGTGTGTGATTGTGTGTGACACTGTTTGTGTGACACTGTGTGTGTGTGTATGTGTGTGTGTGAGATTGTGTGTGACACAATGTATGTGTGACATTGTGTATGCGTGACATTGTGTGTATGTTTGTGTGTGATTGTGTGTGACACTGTGTATGTGTGACATTGTGTGTATGTATGTGTGTGAGACACTATGTATGTGTGACATTGTGTGTCTGTGTGTGACGCTGTGTATGTGTGACATTGTATGTGTGTGTCCATGAGATGCCAAATTACTTTTTCTCTCTACATACAGTATGAAATACCTTAAATAAAGTTCATCTAGTTTAACCCCACCAACCAGACACTGTTCCCGGGAGTTGTGACTTGATACTCACTTCAGTGGATTGGTTTGAGTCCCATTGGGTGGCGTTGCAACGACGAATGTGGCCAGCTGACCATTGCTGACCACTTGACCAGCAGGGTTCCACGTGGCCGGCGTGAATGCAGTGGAGGGGGTAGGGGGACGTCCCGCTGGCACGAATGTACCAACAATGTTTGTGCCTGCGACGGGGGCTGGTACAGGGGGCGGAGGGGGCACGACAGGGGGCTGTAGAACCACAGGGGGCTGAATGGCCGCAGGGGGTGGGGCGTAAACGTACTCCCCATGTGTGTGGTAGCCAACCCCTCCACACGTGGGGCAGGGCGCGGCCGTCAACTGGTAAACAGCCCCGGCTACATTCCCCTGCTCCTCAAACCCTGCGTCTGTTGGGGGCACTCTCCCTGGGGATCCACCCCTCTGTGTCCCCGTCCTCCCCCCGGGATATCTCCCGCCATCCTCAACATCCCTCCCAATCCTTGACCGTCTTGATCCGCCCCTGGGACTATAATATGGATTCTGTTCCGAGGCAGGCAACTCCGGCTCAGACAAGAACCCCGATCCTCTGGTCGTCCTATCGTAGTGGCTACCGTCCCTATTGGGGGCAGGTTCCCTGTAGGGGGCAGGTTCCCTATAGGGGGCGGGGCTATAGGTTGAGTCATCGCCGTCAAAGTCATACAACCGTCGGTGTTGTCTTCGATACGGACTGCGGATGTATTCTCGGGCACAAGTTCCGTTGTTCCGCCTCTCGTATTTCTGATCGACGTATCGATCCTCTGGTTCCCGGACGTCTCTCCCCTCGTTCAACTGGTGGAAGAAATCCCGCGCCGCCTCCAAATATGGGTTCACCGAGGCTCCGTTCATGAATTCATCCGTTGGCCGCATCGATGACACTGTCGTCCCATAGGTGGCAGCACGAGACTGCGGCCTGAGTGACGAGGCGGCCATGCTGGACATGGGGTGAGTTGTGCCTGGGTGGTCTACACGTGTTCTTGGGTCTTGGTGGATGGGGTTGTTGGCCCCAGTCATGTTCTGGAATAAAATTTGCAAACAACTTCAGATATAGCAAATATATTGTTCATGGCTCCAAGAATGGTTTATTGTAGTACAATTAACTTACTTTGCAGCTTAAAGTCGAAGACGAGTACGACGTTTCGATCTGTCAGCTACGGACCATGTTCACGCACTGGTGCCGAAATCTGAGGCAACACACGTGACACCAGTACGTGAACAAGGTCCGTAGCTGACGGATCGAAACGTCGTACTCGTCTTCGACTTTAAGCTCCAAAGTAAGTTAATTATACTACAATAAACTTCAGATATCTCATTAAAGAAGGCATGAGATTGGGAAACTGCCACTAGGCAGTGTCGTAAAGTACAGGGCAGTTGTATACGGCTGCAAAATCCCAAGATGCAGCCATTACATACAGGGGATTTGATTGTCACTGTGTATCGCAGGGAAATATATTGCGACAGTGGCACCATCTAGTGAGTGGAACATGACAGTAAATAAACATGTTTTGGATTGTAAAATAACAACTGCACAACATACTGGTGACAAGGGCGAACCAATGATACATACTTGTTTCTACATTGCAAACTCATGAGAGTATCCCTTAGATGTAAATGTTTTCTCAGCCATATGTGATTTGAACAAAATTGTTCAATAACATTTTTCACAGTTTTGTACTCCATTGGTGATGTTGATGCTTCAATTGCTAACTTTCTAAAATGTCATTTATAGAAGAAAGGCCATTTTGAACAACATTGTCTATTGTTTCTTAACTGGTAACTTTGTTAATTCATGTGTTGTATTAGTTTGGACTACATTTTTGGGAAAACACACCTGAGACAAATGTGACTATTATGGTAGATGAAATCAAATTCATAGGAGACATAGAAATGCTTAATCACCAATGACAAAAAGATTTTGTCTGATAGAAATACTGACATTTTCATACACACCTGTGGAATCTGGTTGCCAAGGAGAGCATTTGGCTGCAAGACTTGGTTGCTATAGAGACTCTGCGGCGGCAACATATGGTTGCTATGGTTACCATGAGGTAGTGATGACTGACTGGCAGTTTGCTGCATGCCCTGGGTGCCATGGGAACTGTGAGGTTGCAGTCCGTGGTTGCTATGGAGACCGTGTGACTGGTTGCCGTGACGACTGTGTGACTGCACAAGTAGGTCAGCCGTCGTGGGCCATGTCTGGACATTGTTCACACTGGCTATGTGTTGACTGACCATAGCTGATGTCACCTGACCATTGAGTTGACCTTGACCTCTGCGATATAAACCACAAGTATAAAGTCATGTGACAAGTTTTCAGAACATGTGATTTCTAAACACTGGTGCATTACAAATTACCTCTAGCATCTTTCCACATGTGTATGTAATAACTATGCATACATTAACTCAGAATAAGTCATTCTAATATATTATATTAAACAAATAATAATAAAAATATAATGCAGTATCCTATTCAATAAATATATTCAATACAACAGATAATTATTAGTCTGATTTGTCGTAAGACTAACATTACTGGATGTTTACAGAAACTACCTTACAAAAATAATCCATCTGATCAATAAATACGAGGAAGGAGAATAGGGAGAAAAAGGATGACGGAAACGGAAACCATGGCAACCTCATCCCTGACGACAGGGACGCCAACTCATGATGCCAAGAGGAGAACAACAACACCAATGAATATGATAATTTGTTCAAAAGGATTTGTTCATAGATAGGTTGGACTCTCGATAAGCCAAAGGGCTTCTGAATTCACCTGCCATCTAGAGTTGTAAAGCTTTCAACACCATTTATGCCAGCAAGAACTGCTATAAATATTCATATTTCCCTAGAACAATAAGAGACTGGAATTCCCTGCCAGATGCAATAGTTAACATTTCTAAACCACAACATTTCAAACAAGCCTTAATACACGACTAACAACCCAACAGCATGCGCACCCAACCCTGACTGTTTGACTCCACCAGGAGTGTTGGCCAGTATACATACAAGACAAGAGTTGAATCTCTAGATGGCAATTTTGTTAAAATATAAAAACTTCAACAATACTGAATCACTAACATGATATTTCTTTGTTGAAACAAGGTAACCTTTTAAAAAAACGCCCACATTTTTCATCTCACCTGGTAACATTATTTTTATATATCCACATTCTAGCAATTACACATTGACAACATACATAATTATGTCAGTGCTGATATCGCATACTACAAAAGTAACTTATATGTCACAGTTTGAGATGACCCCTGTGTGGAAGACACAGTACCTTTGAGACACTCCCTGGTTGTGAATGGCTTGAGTCGCAACAGCCCCTGAGATCCGACTGACTTCCTCACTCTCAGAGTGCCCAATAGGGGGCGCTTCTGACACAGCTAACATTCCTCGTCGACTGCGGCTTTTTTGCGGTGATGTACCAGTGACTCCACCTACAGGCACGAAAGAATCCCTCATAGTCTCGACAATTCCATTTTCTCAATTCATTAAAACAACATCCAAAATGACATGTATTTTCAGCTTTTTTGTTGTGGCCATTTGAGATGAACATTTTTTGAAAGATGGTAAAATGTATTTTTCAGTAAATCTGTAAATAATTTTCAGTAAATTCGGTTAATTATAATTTTACCGATGTCAGACACAGTAGAACCTAACTTTATGGTCACCTCTGTAATGCAGCCACCCTGCAATTCAGGTCACAACGCAACAGTTTCAGATTAGTTTTGTAACAGTGACACATAGAACGCCTCCTGCTGGTACAGTCCCTTGCTAGTCAGGTCAATCCTGGAGGTGACCTTAAAGCGACATGGTCCGTTCGTGGCTTTTTATTTCTATTGCAAAATCATGTTATACGGTCTAAATTATACCTATTATAGCGTAAAGACAGTCAAAATATGTTTCCATGTACCATTTAGGGGTTGAAAATAGACGCAGTAAGGGGTGCTTAACTCTGTTTACACATCGACCATGAGGCGTTTTCGAAACTGTTGTAGGCGTGGCTAAAAGCCCAGAAGGAAATGCGTGAGCACGCGATGCAGTATCTCGTGAACAGTTGACCCCACTAATGCCACACCCAGCCAGGTGCACAGCTCCCAGTTGGTAAAGGTCAAAGGGTGGGTGTCACTCGCGGCGATTTGAGTGACAGCGTATATAAACATTCGACGTTTAACATTACTAATTCAGTTCTGTTTCGATAAAACATTTATTGGCCATCAGGACGCTACAATAGTTATAACTTATACTGAGTAACATGATGTTGCAATAAAAATTAAAAGCCACGAATGGACCATGTCGCTTTAATAGCAAAGGTGGCCGTAACCCCCAGTACTGACCCCTGGTAGAGCCAGCCTTGGGTCTGTGAGGTCGCACTCGCTCTGTCACGGTGCTGGCGTCTGACTCAGACTCCGAGTCCAGTGAATCGTCGTTGTCTTGGCGACTGGACACACCAGATGGCGCCAGTAGACGTGGGTCAACACCTCTGTAAAGACAACAATGGCGATGGTAACAGCGAGTTACCAAAGCAGGTTCTGCCTGGCAAATGGGTCAAATATAAATTGTTACCAAAGGTAGGATCTGCCTGGGTAAAATATAAATTGATCTGAGTAAAAGCATCTATAAGAAGACATAATATTTTAACAAAACGGAATTAACATGTGTTAATATTAGTTTGTTAAATAACATATGTCAATATGTGGCTATGTTAATTCTTTTGTCCATAGATGGTTTACATCTCAGTCATGGAACTTTCAAGGATTGATCTTCGACCATTTGAAAGAAATGTAACAGCATTACTGTTTTTATTCTCAATGAGCTGAGGTTTTTGTGTACTAGTTTTCGGGTTGGCATGAGATGTTAGAGATGAATTAAATGTTTGTAGGTCTGTAGACTGTTACATATATGTTCCACTACAGTGAGGACCGGTGGTCAGTTGGAGATATTTTTATGTAACTGACCACATTTTTTCAGTATGACTGCCACAGGAACCCACTCTGTGTGTATGTGTTCTGCACCATCTAGAGGTTTGATATGTTGATATTTATTATAATATTTTTTACATAACATGCATGCATATAATACAAAAAGAACTAATGGGCATTATGGCTCATAGACAACATAATAATAACTAATGCCTAAATAATGCAACAATGATCAACAATCAATGCAAGTTTACTTGTTATAACAATCACATAAATGACCCTCATGCACAACTGATCCTGCGTAGAAAAACAGACTTTTGTAATTTGGAAATAACACCAGAATCCTGAGGTCAACAATACTTTAATGTCAACATGAGAGACAAGGGGTCGTACAAAGTTGTCAACATTTAAGAGTACATTAAAAAAATGTCACTGTTGTGAATTTTAAAAATGGTTTGGCAAATTAAAAACATATTTTATAAATTTATTTTATAATAAAATTAAATGTTGATTTTCTGGAAAAAAAGCACACGGAGGCCTGTTACCCCTCCACCAGTTTCTGTGCGTTGGGAAATTACGAAAATTTTGCACGCCCCAAAAGTAACTGCCAACTCAGTACCTGGCCCACCTGCTTAGTTGTGTCCTCCGACTTGTCTCAGAGCCCATGTAGCCACTGTCTTTGTCGTCTCGGTCGCCATGGAGATGACCTTTGAACTGTTGCTTAGCATTCTCGGGCGGCCTCAGCCTGCGATTGGCCGCCCCATTTTGCCCGCCTCCGCCCGTACCCCAGCGCTGCGGGAAGATTCACGAAGATGAATGATAATCTTTCGATAATGTCAGTGTAATTACAGATTTTAACTGTAGGCTTATTGTACTTGTAATTATTTATACTTTTTGTTTTAGTTTCAATAAAGTACAAAACATTGTCACACTGAATGTTTATTAACAATTGAAATTGTAAAAATTAATTTTTATATACTATGTTTTTATAAAATTAATTAATTAATTATTATTATCTTAAATAATGTTTGATTAATGTCATTGATTATAATTATTTTAAATATATATATATATATATATATATATATATATATTTCTTATTATGTTTTTTATAATTAGTTTAATTACACTTTTCTTATTTATTTATTACTATTATTATTTTATTAGCATTGTTGTAAACTATATATTTTATCTAAAGCTTTATTGTGTGTATGCAAATACAGGCTGCGTATAATTATTAAGATTTATAAGGAGGGTCACTTGTCTAAGTAAAGAGATACCATCTAACAAGACGCCATTTCACTGTTTACTTACCCTTGCCCCGACTGGGGGTTGAGGCTGTTGTCGCCCCTTCCGTCCTGGTTCAGCCACCTGGTGGCGATTCTTGTCAAGATAACTGTGGCGATGATCTGGATGATGAAAACGTAATTAATCCAAAGAATCTCTGATGAATGTAAGCCCACTCAATTGATGAATCTGGATGTTTCTGTTTGTGTATGTTGCGCTGAAAATTACGCACGTGACTTCTGTCAATCGTTTCTTCCTCAACAATGTTTAGATGAGTAGTTATATGTTTATGTTGTGGACATTACAAGTATATGACAGATTCTGTAGCGTGTTTAATCAGTTGGACTCACAGCACCCTCTCGCACATCACACATTCAGCTTAAACATGTCTGAGTACAGATTACTGTTAACTATGTTATACAACATTTAGTACATCACATTGCTAGTGTGGCATTAATTTTGTTAAACCAACCTTTCCCCCAATGCAATATTCAGTTTATGTATTTTTTATGAAGCAATCGTATTATGTCATGTATAAGTTTGATCACAATTTACTCCATATTTGCACAAATAATGTATGTATGTATGTATGTGAGTGAGTGTATCGGTATGCAAGTGCCACTTTTTAGTTATTTAAATATAATTCTGATTATCAAATATTTAACTATTCAGTTTTAGAAATTCTGTATTTCATGAATTTCAGGAGCGGTGAATGGATTTTTGTGCAGATTTATGGCACTTTATAAACTTGCTTCATGATTATTATTGCTATTACAACCCCCCCCCCTCCCCGGTACGGTGTAGTGAAGTGTTTACATTCACACTCACCTCTGCTTTGACTTCCTGATTCGTCACTAGAGTCCAACTCAGTCTGGTCATCCTACAAACAAACATGATTTAATCAACATAAAGGGAAAAGGTGCCAGGTATGTCCAGAATTGACTGAGCATTAAATTGTAATGAGAAGTCTGCCGTCTTGAACATGGGAAACTGAACTACCAAAGTGAATCGCTCTTCCCCCTTGACATTATTGCACTTGGGCTTGAGGAAGTCAGGGTAACTCACTCACCTGTCCCGTTGATGAAGAACTGGCTGGCCGCTGGCTGTGATGATTGCCCCAGTGGTTGCTGGCTTGTCTGAGAAGTTAAACGCAGTATTATCATACCCATGTATCCAGTCTGAGTTGTGAAAAAAAGTTGACACCTCACTAGGTATATTACTGGCAGGTGCAACTATCTGTAACATATCCTGGTAAATTGGCTTCATGTGAAAAATTCCACCATTAATTGAAATGTTTTCTGTCATGCAAGTTTGTGTAACTCACAACACATAATTATACGACAAAATCCACCAATTTTATTTAACTAAAGCTTTCAGCAGAATATTTTAGCATCTATCGGAGAATGCCGAAACTCCAAAAACACATCACCAAGAACATTCACTCATTAAAATAATTATTTAATATGTTCGCTGAACCTGGTGTAAAATATAACTTCGCTTCTAACCACTGCGTAACACACTTCGCTTCTAACCACTGTGTAACACACTTCGCTTCTAACCACTGCGTAACACACTTCGCTTCTAATCACTTCGCTTCTAACCACTTTGCTTCTAACCACTGCATAACACACTTTGCTTCTAACCACTGCGTAACACACTTCGCTTCTAACCACTGTGTAACACACTTCGTTTCTAATCACTTCGCTTCTAACCACTTTGCTTCTAACCACTGCATAACACACTTTGCTTCTAACCACTGTGTAACACACTTTACTTCTAACTGCTGTATACACACCAGGATACATGAAACACACAACAAGACTTGCTACTCACTGTGGATGTGACGTGGACATCTCAGCTGTGTCCATCTTGCCTTCATGAATGTCACAGAGTTTCTGTAGATGATCAACAAACACTAGTTAGAATTCTGTTAAGGACCACACCGGCCACACCCACTCAACAGAAGCACTCAAAGGGAAGCTGCCGGCTCCTCTGATCAGAAATGGCCGATCATTATTTTGTAATGGGAAGTCTGCTGTCCGTTTTGTTTTGAAACTGGACGTTTTGTTTGTCGTTTGAACATGTCGCAGGCGGAATCTTTCAAATTGTGAATATTTCTCTAAGCTTAATAAAGTAACTAAACACAAATTAGCAGGCAGTAAACCGTCAACATGCACGTTGTAGTCATAAGAATGTATTATTAAATGAAAATAAAAATAAAACCTATGAGCTGGCTGCCACACTTTAAACAGTTCAAACAATTCTTGTTATATTGTCATGAGCACTTGACTGTATTGTCTAATAGCAGTAGTTGTACTTGTTGTCTATTTGTTTACGAAATAGTCTCATTATTATTTACACACACACACACACACACACACACACACACACACACACACACACACACACACACACACACACACACACACACACACACACACCCACCCACCCACCCACCCACCCCCCCACACACACACACACCCACACACCCACCCACACACACACACACACACACACACACACACACACACACACACATATATTACTGTATATGTAATACTACCTACAGCAATGTACCGATTACTTATATAGTGCAGTCTCTAGTCTTCAGGACTGTTCAAGATATTTTACACTTTAGTCCATGGCAGACTTGTTCAACTGAACACCATCTCACTTTCCCAGGAAACAATTAAGCTATAAATGCACAAAGATTATTCACACAGAAATATCTACCACTGTCTACAACCAGGTACTCGTTCAAACTGGACTGGAGCAGACTTGTCTAAGGTTCAACATGGCAGTACAGGGTTTGAACCGATAACTCGCCCACTATGCCACTGCACACCACAGCAACTAACAGCTGTGGTACACCAACTACTATCATCACCACCACTATCTCACCACTCACCTTCAAGAGTCGACTCAGCTCCGCGTCTCTGCTGGGGGTCTTACTCATCCTCTTCAGCCGCTCATATCTCTCCATCAGACTCTCGTAACTCTCCTCCAACTCCTGGAGCCGCCCGTCAATACCCGCCCCGCCCCCTACACCCCCTAAACTTGCCCCCTCTCCGTCGTCCGCCGATTTACTCCGCCCGCTAGTCTGCATCGCTTGGACATCGATGCTGTGGTCAGCCTTGACCGGTGTCCCTTGAAAAGGCACCCGCTTACTAGGTCTACGCCGGCTGTTCCCCTCGACGGTGTGGTCAAGGTCGTCTAGAACCATCCCCAACTTGTACAACTGCCCCTCCAGCTCCTTGGCATCGTCAAACCCCTCGTTCGTTCCCCCCTCCCCTCGGAGCATGCCCTGGCGGACCTCGAAGTCATGTTCGTCCTTTGCGTCGCGGTAACTCTGCTGCAACTTCTCGTAGCCGTTCTTGATGTTCTGGAGCGCCCTCTGCTGGTCTTCGATTGTCAAGTGGTCCTCGCTGAGAAGGATCTTGAATGCCTCCGTCTGAAAGTGTTAGTCAATGTCAAGGCCAAAGTCAAAATTCTACAATGTCAAAGTCAAAATTCTACAATGTCAAGGCCAAAGTCAAAATTCTACAATGTCAAGGTCAAAAATCTGCAATGTCAAGGTCAAAATCTACAATGTCAAGGTCAAAAATATACAATGTCAAGGCCAAAGTCAAATTTCTACATTGTCAAGGCCAAAGTCAAAATTCTACAATGTCAAGGCCAAAGTCAAAATTATACAGTACATAATTATTATTAGTATTAAACAGAGGGTTCCGGCTCCTCTGCCTATAATAGGCTGAGCAGTCATTTGTAACAGGAAGTCTGCTGTCTAGAACATGGGAAAGTTTAACATCAAAGAGTATTAATTGCGGTTAACTCTGCTTGCCTTGGCATTATTGCCAATAATTTTTTTTTGGAACGGGGTGTTTTGTTTACCATTTCAATGTGTTGCAGGCAGAATTTTTCAAATTGCGAACATTGTTACAAACTTAATAAAGTAACTAAACACAAATTGGTAGGCAGTAAACCTTCAACATGCATGGTGTAGTCATAAGAATGTAATAATAAATGAAAAATAAGACCTATGAGCTGGCACTCTCGCTTTAAATTGCCTGGCGTTTCATGTAATGACAAATATCTTTACATTAAATTATTGGCATGTTTTAAAATTATTTAAAACTTCAGTCATTACATGAAATATTGATATAATGTTCCATGAAAATGGCTGACAATGCAACATACACATCATGCAGTAGGTTCAGTTGAATGACTCCATTTAGTGCTCCAAATACTGGTAAGGGCATCAGTCAAGTGCTCCATATAAACACTGAGTTCAAACGACTTTTTCTCGGCCATTTCTCAACAGTTACGTTGAAACTTCACCAGGTACACATATGGTAACATTGTGGGCATTGACAGAAGAATTTGAAGGAAAACCAACAGAATATAGTTGCAATATCACTTAACTACAAACTACCACCAATAATCTTGGTCTTAGATACACATGTATATACTTGTAGAAAATAATTATGAAAAAATCTTGTAAACCAAAATACGAAGAATATTATCACCTGTTAATTAGACTACTCTATTAGTGTGTGTTTTTCGTTGAAATTGAACCGCTGAGTATGCTATAAAACTTGTATAATGAATTAACATGTATACCCACAGCTGTATGTGGGAACACCCTAAAATCTGAAAAATACACACAGTTTTTTTTAACATAACTAACTCCAACTTTCAGCTCTCTAAGATCAGAAATAGCAAAAAAAAGACTCAGATATTCTCCGGTAAGTGCTTGCTACAAGGGCACCACTGAAGTGTTCCATATAAGGACAAATCACCCCCACCTGTTCCTGGACACCCTTGGCCTTGGCCCACAGAGCGAGCTTGGTAGAGTCACGTGCAAATGGACTGCTCCGGCCTGGCTCCGTAGGCTCCAGCAGGTTTTCATGCATGCTCCAGATGCTGCCAGAGAGTTGACTGGCGCGGGAGTCTGGACGACTGCCTACAAACAGGTGATACGCTTAGTCAGAGTTTATTACAACATTATACAAGACATACAATGCTTGAAGGAGTAAACTAGGCTCGAAGATAAATATTATTATTATTATTATAACTTATATTATGGTAATAATTATATTTATTTTGATGAGCGCTACACCCAATGCTGTTCAAGGGCTCTATATGTACAACAGCACACAGTCATTGTAAGAGTAAAAACACTTAATTAATTTAACTAAATAAATAAATTACTACATCTCGATAGAAAAACAATGGTGTTATATCTGTATGAAATTGCTAAATAAAATAATTATAATAATAAACTAAGATTAATGTAAAGATCAGCAGTAGGCTAAAATATATAAGAAATAAATAATAAAATAAACAATAAACCTGACCAACTATTGTAACAGAATGTTGGTAATTGCTCTACTCCTGAGCGAAGTGGCTCAGGGGTAGAGCTTCGGACTCTCGACTACGAGAACCCGGGTTCGAATCCTGTGCTGCCGTGTTAAAACCTTGGGCATGTTTTTTCACTCTACATTGCTCCAGTTCACTCAGCTGTATAAATGAATACCTGGCTAAAGACAGTAGTGGATATGTGTATGAGCAGCCTTCACGCATTAACTGTAGCATATGGCTGGATGCTTCCCTGAGAAGTTGAGATGGTGTCTGAGTGAACAGGTCTGTCAGGGAAGTAAAGTGTAAAGCGCTTCGAATGGTCCTGAGGACTGGATACTGCGCTATATAAGAACTTGCCTTTTAAAATCACCAACTGTTCATGTTAGTTCCCCCTTGACTATCATACTATGGTAACAGTATTATATTTTCCACGCTTGTACATCTCCTTTTTTCACATATCAGAATCAATGTACAACGTCAACACAATGCGATACAAGATACACTGATTATTATAATAATGTTAAAACAGCATAATTCAATATGACAACAGTCACACATTTCTGGTTACATATTTGTAAAATAGACGCTTTTGATATCTAGATTTGGATGTAAAATGTATGTATTTCTTCACTCGCTGCACCAAAGAAGTACAAATGCTGATCTGTCTGCAGAGTGATCCTTGAAGGTTTGTGTACATGATAACAGGCTAGAAATGGAGCCTGTATATTATAGTAAATATATATATATATATATATATATATATATATAGTTTACCAGTATTATTAATTTGAAACATCATACTATCAAACAAGGTTATTTACACAACTACAGTAAAAACTAAATTTTTATAATAATTTTATGGAAATATTTATTTTAAATTGTGTTTATTTTTCATCAAAAATCTTAATCGCTACATGCCATGCTTTAAGGATTGTAGTTTATCTGATTAGTAGCAACTGCCAGATTTATGACACAGAAAAATGCAGTAGTTTATTATTATATTACTTATACTCTTCATAGATAAAATATCTGAGGAGGAAGTATTCAGCTTCTACTCACCGACTGCACTGTTGATGTATCCGTGGCCACCAGAGGGCACAGTTAGCGATCCGGCCCCCATTCGTCCAATCGACAGCGTCTGGGCATGATGTGCCCCGCCCAGTGACCCCAGTTGACCTTGCTGCGGCGTCGGCGAATCCGAGTAGAGGTTGACCTTTGCCCCCAGCCGCAGTTCGTCGATGGTGTTCTCAGCCTCGGCGTACTTCCTCAGTAGCGCGTTGTATTCCTTCTGTAGCTGAGTCAACGTTTCCTCGTTCTCCACGTGTCTTGCCATATCCTTTGGGCTTCTCGCATTCGCACTGCCCCCTGGTGGGATCGATTGTCTGCTGTGTGTTGCCATGTTGCCACCAGGTGGAGCCTGTGACTTTTGCATCCCCGGGTCTGCCCTAGTTGAGGTGTGAGCTTCATGGTTGGTCGATTCCTCGGCCTGAGAAAACATGTCCCAATGGTGTTATACTCGTTGTTATTTGCTTATGCCACAAAATGTATCATGGCAGTTTTTTATGTTAATTAATAAAGAGATAAATAAATAATATAACTATGTAATAAAGTGTTAAAACAGTTTCTACAGTAACTCACAGTTTTACTAATGCATATGAAATAAGAAAATAAATAACTAAAAACTAACTGCCTCTGAGTACTATGCTACATTAACCTATTTAGTTAAATCAAAGTATCTTGTTAAGTTCAATAACAATTGACCAAATTTGTAATAATTTTTTTACAAGGTTAAATTTCATAACATCTGTTTATTATTACAGTGTAATTATATTTTATAACATGGTCATGTGACGATGAACTCACAATAACTGTTGTCACATATAACTGCAATGTCATATAAAAGTGATAATGCCATACAATCATGACTGTAATGTCAGGATTACAATGTGATGTGACAATTGAACTGTTTTACCTTAAATACCACTTTACAAAATAAATCCCTCATCGCATGCACTCTGCAAAAATGAAAGATGATTCAGTCCCCCACAATGGAATAGGGGGAATCCTCTGAAGAATATGACAGCACTAGAACACTTTTGAAAGTGAAAGTGAAAGTAAACACACCTGTCTGGTTTGACTGTCACGATTTTGTTGACCGTCATATTCCATGTCATTGTCATCCTTCTCAGAACCACGTGATGCCCTGTCACCTTCCGCACTCGCCCCAAAGATATCCCCGGAGAATTCCGCAAAGAAGGCCTCCTCCCCTAGCAACAGGGAGGCAGCCACATCCATCTCCCTCGCCGCTCCGTCTTCCGAACCCTGGCTTTGTTGTCGGATGACAATCTGAGGGGGGGCGGAGGGGTTCCTTAGAGGGGTGGAGGGGAGACATCTCCCTCCCTCCGTGGAGTTGACAGAGCGGTGGGAGTTGGGGATGAAGGGGTTGCGAGGGCTGTCAGTCTTCCTTGGGGACTGGGACATTGACAACATCGGGATCTGGGTGAGTTGGGTGGATCCCTGGTACGACGGCGAACTCACGGATCTCTCGACAGCGCCCTCTGGAGGAGGAAAGGTAGGTTTGTAGTTAAAATAAGTGGCCCTGGAGTCCTTTCGACTATATAGTGAGTTTGTAATTATGAATAAAATGTGTTCTGCTGAGTCATAGTCAATGCTTAGTCTCTTCATTGTAATCACCTAAATGGCATTTTCTCTTGTTATTCATCAGATATGACCAGAAACACAGCCATTTTGTGCGAAAACAGCAGACAGTATCAATAAAGTATATTATTTTCCACACTATTGTTGTCTACAATATTAGTTTTCTATCTTTGTCAATTGTCACTGACAGTGACAGGTGACAATATATCTTTAACCAGTAAACACCACAGTCACACAATTTTACAGATAATTTATTTGGTGGTCCAAAATAGATGCCCAGAAACACAGCCAAATCATGTGACTGCAACAACAGGACTGGTTATGAGTGGCTCTTAGTCAAGATAGAGAGTTATCTACCTCCAACCACTCCATTACATAGTTGTTCAGTATATAAATTGTACATTTTTGTCACCTATGTACAGGTGAGAATATACTAGTCGCCCTTAGAAACATGCCATCAAACACAAATTTTAGTATCTGCAGAATAATCACTGAATTGTCATTTTCTGTGGTTATTCATATGAAATGACCAGAAACGCAGCACATTTGTGTGAATGTAGCAGACAATATCAATAAAGTGTATGAATTTTCACTCCATAGTTGTCTAGAATATTAATTTTCTATCTTTGACAAAAGAAATATTTTATATTTAACCAGTAGTCACCAAAGTCACAACATTTTTAAGGTAATTAAACAAACATCAAAATAAACACACAACTTGCATTCAAAATGAGTAGTTTAAATGAAGCTGAAAACATGCAGGCAGCAACTGTCCAGTTTAACATGCAAGTTGATTAGTGTTACAATTTGTTGGTGCTATGTGAGGTTGATATCATATTAGCAATTCCAATTTTGATTCCAACCAACATTTTTATTTTTATCTTTATTTTTTCTTTAATTCTGCCAAACCATCGTGATTCTTACTCTACCTAATTCTTTTAATTTTTATTCCACCCACATCGAAAATGAGTAATATCAACAAAGCAAACAACAACAATGATCCATCCCACCCCGTAAAGTCTCTGCTCACATCATTCAAACCAACTCACCTTCTCTAGCTGAATTCAACTGGCTGCGGTCATGTGACACGTCATGTGATCGGGACTTCGTCCGAGCCGACTGCTGCGAAGCGCACATCTGCTGATCTAGCCAATCAGAGGTGGCGTCTTGTCGACAAACTCCATCGTCTTCGACCGAGTCCTGTTCGGACAGTCGCTGCAGATAAGCACCGATGAGATCGGCATCGTCATGACTACGCTCTGTGGAGCCGCGGTGATCCATGGCCGTCTCAAACTCTTCAAACTCCACCAGGGACTGATGCGGGAGTGACAGGTGTTGGTGGTTGACAAACCTGTCATCGTCACCGCTGCCACCACTGTCATTCAGTTGGCAGTCATAGTTCTACAATAACATTAATACGTATTATTTTTAAGCTCACATCCATAGCAGAACTCATTTCAATCATGTTTACGTGTATACTGACTAAGATGAAAATAATACTATTAAACATATAAAAAGACCAGGAACTGTTTCACTAAGATAAAGACGTCTTATGAACAAGTCATCTTTAAGCAAAATCTGTTGTTAACTTTAATGATTTAAAAAAATCCATATATCCATTGCCATATTACAGAGGACACTATTTCCATGACACACTGGTGACAACGTTCCACTGGTGCTTTCCCGTGTTGACAGTTTCAGGTATTCAAGATCACTGTTAAGGATCAAAATTTATTTTTAAATGTGAAATCAGGTTTAAGACGTCTTAAGAATGTTAGTGAAATGGTCCCTTGGACTCCTCGTATCAAAGAAGCAGCAAAAAGGTTCAAGACAAGGCACATGTGAAAAGTAACAAATAAGTAAATACACAAATACTAATAAGCAATAACATATCAATAAGTAAATTATTAAAATAATAGGCTGATTAAGATAATTAATTGCATAAATTAGCTAGAACTACATTAAAATAAAATTCGAAATACAATGAGCTACAAATATCAAGAATTACATAACAGTAGAGTAACAAAACAGTAACAATTAACATTATTACAACAGGCACTAACACAATGCCTACTATACTATCTTGTCTTCATAGTTTTAAACTGTGACAACATTTGTATGTTGTTTAAATTCCCATAAAGTAAATAAAAGCCATTGTCAATAAAGGAATACATTTTTTTTAGATAGTTCTACTTCAACACTACTCACTTCATACAGTTCAACAACTGCTTTGTACACTTCACATGTACTTTACTTAAGTAGTACTTTAAAGTATTTACTTGATTTGCCTGAATAAACACTGAATAAACACAGCGATTGATCAATTGAAGTCATTTACACTAAGTATACATTTACTAAGTAATGCAAGCATCAACACTGAATAAACACAACACACAGGCCTACACTGGGTAACAACTTACACACTGATTGTTTAGTCAGTTTAGGGACCCTACTGCACACACACGCACACGCACACACAAACACACACACAGACACACACACAGACACACACACAAACACACACACACGCACGCACGCACGCACGCACGCACGCACGCACGCACGCACGCACGCACGCACGCACGCACACACACACACACACACACAAACACACAAACACACACAAACACACGCTCACGCACGCACACACACACACACACACACACACACACACACAAACACGCACAAACACACACAAACACACACAAACACACACGCACACACACACAGACACACACACACACAAACGCATACGCACACACACGCACACACACACGCACGCACGCACGCACACACACACACACACACACACACACAAACACACACACACACACACACACACAAATGTACACAGAGGAAAGGAGATAAAAACAAAAGCACAACAACTAAGGGCTAGATTCTGGGCCAACCTCACCCCCAACTAAACAGGGTTCATATCAAAGTGAGCAACAAAAAAGTAAAAAAATTGACCAAGTGGCCCTGAAGTCCTTTGGACTACATGGTGAGTTGGTACTTATGAACGAAATGTGTTTTGGTGGATTATAGTCACTGCCTAGTCTGTAATCACCTAACTGAAATTTTTGCTGGTTAATTCGCTATTCATATGCGATGACCAGAAACACAGCCAAACTGCGTGAATGCAGCAGACAATATCAATAAAGTTTACGAATGTTGACCCTACAGCTGTCTACAAATTAACTGTCTATGTTCATCACAACATAACCAGTACCTCTGGGGTGACACTGCCGGCATGTTCGTCATGAAACTCGACATCGCTGTCACCAGACACCAACTCGTCCGGTCCGACGTCCGAAGCCTCCAGCTCGCTTATGTTGTACACCTCAGAGTCCAGCGGGTTGACCGATGACGCCCAATCTCCGGGTGCTGACCGGTGGTCATCTAAGTTGTGCTGGTCATTGGAGACGGACTCGTCGTCCACCCGTGAGAGCAGGGAGGAGGTGGACTTGTGACAGGTGGTGCCGAGGCCGGAGTCTGAGGTGTAGAGGGGGAAGGAGGAGGGAGGATCCTCCCTCCAGATGCCCTGCTCATCCAACAGGATGTCTGCGAGAAATAAAGATATAATTAAAAGGCAAGTAAAGGCAAGTTCTTCTGCGCCTGTGGAACGATCTACTGGACAGTCTGCGCCTAATAGATTCACTTGAACTTTTTAAGTCAAACTTAAAAACACATATTTTTAAAGCCGCATTTGTAAACTACTTGTAGGGTATTTTATATTGAATTTATTTTAACTGCAATTACAGTTTTGCCATTTTTTTTACATACTTTATTATTAAGTTATTAACATATTTTATTATTTATTTATCGTTTTATTTTATATATTTATTGCTGATAAGTTTAGCTTATGAACTAGGACTTTTAGAAGCTTTATTTAATTATATATTTATTATCATTTAACATTTTGTCTTTACATGCAAGTTTAAACTGATTATGAATATTTTAAATATGTGTTTGTTACAATGTATTTTATGCGCCTCTAAGCGGAATTTTTTCTGGATATACGGTGCTTTAGAAATAAAATTATTTTTATTATTATTATTCAGTCCTCAGGACCATTCAAAGCCTTTACACTTTACTTCCCTGACAGACCTGTTCACTCAGACACCATCTCGGCTTCTCTCGGAAGCATCAAGCCATATGCTACAATTAGGCATGCTGCTCGTACACATATCCACCACTGTCTATAGTCAGGTACTCATGTACACAGCTAAGTGTACTGGAGCAATGTAGAGTGAAAAAACTTGCCCAAGGTTTTAACACCGCAGCACAGGATTCGAACCCGGGTTCTCATAGTCGAGAGTCCGAAGCTCTACCCCTGAGCCACTTCGCTCAGGAGTAGAGCAATTACCACCATTCTGTTACAATAGTTGGTCAGGTTTATTGTTTATTTTATTATTTATTTCTTATATATTTTAGCCTACTGCTGATCTTTACATTAATCTTAGTTTATTATTATAATTATTTTATTTAGCAATTTCATACAAATATAACACCATTGTTTTTTATCGAGATGTAGTAATTTATTTATGAAGTTAAATTAATTAAGTGTGTTTACTCTTACAATCATTGTGTGCTGTTGTATATATAGAGCCCTTGAACAGCATTGATGGCTCATCAAAATAAATATAATTATTACCATGATATAAGTTATAATAATAATAATATATATTTTGTTGAGCATCACATCCAATGCTGTTCACAGGGATAAATAAATAAATAAATAAAATAAACATTACACATTGTCAGCTTTTATAAAAGAATGTTGGTAATCGTCCACGTTATGTAAATGCTACTGTGAAAAGGTGAGTCTTCAGCACAGAATGCAGCGATGTTTTTCTGGTAACACTTAACGACAGAGTGTTCCACACAGCAGCCAATGTGTGAGTGTGACTGTGACTGATTGTATTAGTATTGCCTTCGTATTGACCTGATTGTAGCCGTACTGAATAGACTAACACAGCTACATGATTCTATATGAATATGATCAACTCATAAAATGCGTAGTAACTGACAATTTTACACATACTATCACGTGTATCTATGGACATAAAATTCACTCTCTGACTGATATGGACATGTTGAACTGGTCATGGTGTAACTGTTCCCACAAGTTCTTCCCATGTGATCAAACAATGGAAAGTCTGCTTCAACAGGTGGTGGCGTTTCAATACACACTATTTATTTACCCTGAGACCCACATTTAAGAGTGCATTGTTTCCAATAATCCCAGTAGTGTTATAATCTGTTATTACAATGCCTTCAGAAAGACTAACAATGTATTAATGATCACAATGGAGGGTTCTCAACTTAAGAAGTAAATTCAAATAACACAGGTACATTTGTATATTGAAATGTGCAATCAATACCAAGATTTAGGAGGCGTATGTGTGATAGTACGGGGACACATACCTTTGAGACAATAAAATAGTTAAATATCAGATAAGATCTAATCATCTATATAAATATTTGGCATCTGTGTTTAGTAGGAGATTACCGGGTAGTAAATGTCGACAAATGGGCAGAGTGGGACATGGTGGCAGAGTGGTTAGAACAACAGTGTCCATGACAAGAACGCTGTCTTGAAGCAATGTTAGTCAGTCACCCTCTCATCCTGTGTCTTTGGGAAGAGATGCCAGGTGTTGGCCCTTATGCCTGGTGGTCATACCAGGGAAAGTAAAATATCACATACTGGGAAATTATGGGAAAAACCTGTTATGGATTTGCCA
Organism: Oasisia sp. SBJ-2009; assembly: GCA_964017155.1. NCBI lineage: Eukaryota > Metazoa > Annelida > Polychaeta > Sabellida > Siboglinidae > Oasisia > Oasisia sp. SBJ-2009. The sequence continues at coordinate 21,987,570 of OZ024859.1, forward strand.
ACTATGAAAACTATGATAGATTCTGCGTCACTGCCTACGCAAGATGCCATTTGACAGGCACTGACAGCTGTGGGCCTTATCACCAATGCCAGTGTGTATACAGGAGTAATATTTATGTAAAATTAACTATAGATTCACCGTAGTACTGACCGGGCTGAGATCCACAAAAGTGCTGCTTCTCTCTGTATATTCCATCTTCGTCAAATTCAAAGTCATCTGTGTCATGGTCTGTCATTGTGACACCTGTGTAAGTCAGTTGACACACTTGGTAGAGATGTCACATCACGCGTCATACATCGGTGTCATACAAGACGAATCATTGCTTGATATGACAGCCATCAGCGACGATAATCCAGCTGCCTAGAACACAGAGATGCCCAGATGAAATAAAAGGTTCTACAATGTACAATTTACTATTTATATGAATTTGAACACAGCAAGACATTGGCTAATCACTGGCAAATGTTTAATTACTTAATAAGAATAATTAATTATGATATCCTTATTCTCGAAAAGGGACATGCACAAACCATCATTAAAGCAAGGGTCACCAATGTTTATGAGTAGACAACTTTAAAACAAGTAACGTTTGAAGACTGACCTAACCATTAGGTATATCTGACATTGGTTTCCAAGGATTTATGTGACAAAACAGCTACTACAGTATATGCAAAATGAGTGAGCATCCGTATTAACTGTTAATTAATGCAGACATAAATCACATTGTCAGTAATAAATAATACTGTCAAAGTTGATATGCTAAGTTTAATTTCCAGGAATGAGAAATAATATTTAAATAACAAACAAAGATGTTAGTGACCAGCATAGTCCTCACATATTGTTACCTTAGTGTCGTATGGCTATAATATCACCACAAACTGTCATACAACTAGCGTACTCATCAAAATATATCACCATAATACCAGTCACCATAACTTATTATCATACAGCCAAACAGCCATTATATTATCATAATCTGTCTTTCAGAAATATGATAACATCCAATCTTTACCAAATATCATCACAATGTCAGAAAACTACAGCAATCATCACAAAGTGTCGTAAACATACTGTAATCATTACAATATAGTGTATGTGAAAGCCATAGCCCATAGGCATAATGATGAATATCTCACCATATTACTGCTCAGCCAAAGTCATTTCACTAGCACTATAAGTACAATCCTGTACAGAAATTTGAAACCGTTACAGCCAAATTCAGAACACACAACAAAGTAACTTTTCTTGTGTGTTACTTACCACATATTCCTAGCAACGTCGAACCTGAAACGGTAAATTGTAGGAGTAGAACAAGCCGTAGTTAGCAGGAGGATCCAGTGACTATGGTAGACAGGGACAAGTCCAAACAGGAAGGCCGAGTGAGCAGCTTTGTCAACATTGGGCCTTGGCCAGAAGCACGAGACAGGACTGAACATGTTGGTGACCTATCAGCAACTCGACTTAATCTGTCGTGTTCTGCTGGGTCGGTTGTAATCTCAGTGTAAATGATTACAACAAACAGAGCATTTAGATGAAGGCATACTGACAATACCTGTAACAGGAGATATGAAATACAGTCCTGTGTATTAGAATTAGAACAATGGCTATGGAGATTGGGCTACTATCATGTGGGGGTCTAATTGGGGCAAGGAACTACAAAGGAACTGTCAATTAACAAGCTTGATTTGGTGCATGGTTATGTTCAGGAGAATGGTAATTGTGTTGATCTATTATTTATATAACTTACGAAGAATGTCTAATTTTCAATAAAGTTACTGCATAAAATACACATAATGACATTTAGGATGAACAGATTCGTAAGATTATTTAAATGGGGTCAACCTTTAAATGAAACATGGAGTGGGTTAATTATTATAGTATTGATTTATATATACATTTCAAGAATCTTTCTTTTAATTAATTTTTATATTAAACCAATTTTAACACTAACCTATTTACCAGTGGGCATGTGAGGGTATATTAATATGGTTTGGAATGTTATTTGCAATCACAATTTCATGTCGATTAGTTGCAATTTGCTAGTAGTAATAGTACTAAATACTATGTTTTGTGATGGTAACCATGTCACGTGGTATATTGTAATTTTCAATTGCTATTCTAACTTCACGTACATAACCACAACTAATATTTATTGACCCCAAGATATGTTGTAAGTACATTAATTTCATAAGTATATTTATACAAGAATACATACACACATATTATTTCATGTTCACATACCACGCACTAGTATTAGCCTATACAATAGACTAACAGAAACAACACTTAAATCACTGGCTGCTGCCAACCATTAATAATGCGAAACTAAATTATATACTAAAATATATACATGTACATACAAATGTGTGTACATATATGTAGTAATTATAGTTGTACCCAAAAAAAGCAGAGTCATATAACATGTTAGCAAATTATCTTCGTGATTGCTGTATTAATTGTTAGGTTAGGTTAGCTGTTTATTTTTGAATTGTATAATACAGAATGTGTATGATAGTCAAAATTGTATATAATAAACTGTACAACTGCTGGTTGGCAATAGACCAATATCTGTTACCAATAAATATGGGAACACACTGCATACCAGAAACAACATTTAAATCACTGGTTGCTGCCAACCATTAAAAATGTGAAACTAAATTGTTGTAGACACAACATGCATTATACTGGTTACCTTATAAGTGGAATAACTGTAAGTAGAGAGTTAATACACTATCATAAATAATAAGGCTCAGTAGTGACATGGTTGATAGACCAAAAACGATTTTTTTTCACATACAACAAAAACACTACATTGCAGAACAATCCATAATAAGATGTAGTAGGATTTTCGTAAAACATTTATAACTAATAAAAACTATATAAAACTGATAAGACACTGGAGATGCCATGACACATGGCACTTGACTTCAGAGAAGATAGTTTTTGGATTCAGTCAATAAAATAATATTTATAATAATTTGTTATACTAGTTACTGTATTTTCAAGAAATATATTATGTTCGTGTCCAGTTTACAAACATAAAGTTCACAATTACTGCATGTATTCGCACACTATGTTTTCACAGCTTAGAATGTTATTATGTTTAGGTGTTCAGAAATATGCACTGTCTTTGTGGTACATTAATATTGATAACATATATTTTAAGCATAATAAATTTTAAAACAATTGATGTGATTCTATTAATATTTACCTTGGTGCAAGTGGTGCCATATTGACATTTAACATTTGGGGATTAGCAAGTCTGCTTATAATAATCTCACTACTCACAGTCCAGATTAGTCCCAGGCCCCAGAAAGTAATTCATTAGTCACTACGGGCCAATAATCAACAGAGGGACAGAAAGGGTCGGGTCAGGTCAAAGTTCAAGTAGCAACCATGTTTAGAGACCAAACTAGACTGTATAGTTTGTACTTAAGGTGTTACAAGTGCCATATTTCCAATTTAGATGTTCTTGGTCAAGCTTTGCAGATTAATTACAAGAACTACCACTACTACTACTACTTCTGTTTATAATAAATGGGCTTGGCTGATAATTGTTATGAGGCTGCATTGTTTTTTACTACCATTGTTCATTCCCACTGCAAATTTTCCATCACATCCCAAGTTAATTAATTTGAGTCTAGAAGTTTTTATATGGACATATATATATATATATATATATATATATATATATATATATATATATATATATATATATATTCTCCCTTCCTCTGCGACAACTCCTCTATTAAAACGGTCTCCAATTATCAGTCATTTAATATTAGCCAGTGACTAACTCCCATAGTCTTCCCTTTACCTACCATGCTATCCCCTAAATCTGTACTGCATGTTCCATACAGTCAACTTGTCACTTCCCTGAGACACCCTAACTAACCCTCTCTAATCTGTGTACAGTGTACTACTGTCCAGGTGTCTTATAAATGATCATGCATTGCCAGACCTGTATAGTTTGTTACAATAGCACATTTTGAGTGGCACTACCATCAAGGTACATTCATAATTTACTTGTTTTCCATCCAATGTGTAGTGCCACTGTGTAAATTTATTCCTCAGGGATATACGTGGTGAGGGATAAACCACAAGACAAAGGTTTGGTGATGTTTGACCTTATGCAGACACCCCAGTGACCCCACCCCTTATTGCTACATAAACATTACAAGCTTCTATTATTAAATAAGTCTTTAACATTAAACTTATTTATTCAATGGCTGAACAGAAGTAACTACCCTGCCAAAAAGGTAAGGTTACTTGTTAATTTCACCCTTGTGGACAACCAAACAATAAACTGGGGGTATTTGCTGTTGTACTGCATCAGTTGTTTTACAGCTGTGGCTCAGGGCCCAAACTTTGGACCCTCAACTAAGAGAACCCAGGTTCGGATCCTGCGCTGTGGTGTTAAACCTTGGGCAAGTTTTTTCACTCTACATTGCTCCAGTTCACTCAACTGTGTGAATAAGCACATGGCTGTAGAGAAAGATGGATGTTTGTATGAGCAGCCATCGCGCATTAATTGCAGCATATGGTTGGATGCCTCTCCGAGACGTTGAGATGGTGTCTGAGTGAACAGGTCTGTTAGGAAAGCAAAGTGTAAAGCACTTTGAGCAGTCCCGAGGACTGGATACTAGCTGCGCTATATAAGAACTTATTTTTCACTCTGATGAATGATTTTTATGGCTGTTACTATAAAGCAGCCCCAATGTGCCACTAAGATATCTTAACATACTGACACCTCAATATTTTAGCTCTATCCTTCCACATATTCCCAGAAAAATATTTGTGTCACAGAAAGATTGCATCATAGGACACTTTTGATGCAGAAAGAGCAACCCAGCATGTGTCAGTGTCACTGTTGGCTAATGTTACCTCAGACTCAGTGAGCCATATACCATAGCAGCTTATGTTAACCTAAAAATTTGTCTTAATGCAAACTGGACCGCTTTTGGGCCACAAAACTCATAAAAGTATGGAAGCCAAAAGATGCCTACAATGCTTATGACTTAGTCATGATTGTGCATGGAACAATGTTGAATGGTGGAACTAACTAAGACTTAGTTAGGCCTATAATATAGGCCCTAACTAAATGCATGCAATTAACTAGATATTCCAATGCCATTAGACTTAGTCTTAGACGTTTAATGCACTGGAAGAGTTATAGACGTTATGTCCCAACTTCACCCAAGTCACGTATGTCCCAAGACTAGTCGCTTAATGTCCCAAATATTGTGGACGATTTGTCCCAAAAACAAATATCACCTTTATGCAGAAACACAAAATGTTGTTATCACGACGAAATCGAAGTAGGTTCAGATACTACACAAGTGCCAAATCATCTTCCAGTTCAAAACTATTCGTCACATTATTGTGTTTTTTGAAACTGAAAGCAGGCTCCATCATCCACGGCCACGCAGTCTCCAGTCCAGGCCAGCCCGGGTGTTTTGTTTACATCTTTTAATTTCCACCCATCAATCGCCAAAATGTCCAAATTACACCAGGACAATGAATAATTAATCACATTAGTCTCCTACGGGCAGGATACCAACAACAACACCACTGTCAGTGTCAGAGAACGGACAACTTAAGTCTATACTCTATTATCACCCACATGACAACGAGCGGGTCCGGACAAAAGACACAAAAACACGCCAGTAATCCACGTACCTTTTACATAACTGTGGGTGCCTTGAAACCACCAGCTTGCCTGCAATGGGACGCTTACTCACTAATTTTAAATTATGTATAACTCCAATATTAATTATCACAGTGGCGGCTTATAGTATCGATCAGCGTTGTTCCCCGTATTTCTTGAGGCTTCGCATTCAATAATATTTACCCGAAGGGATCATCTCAACTGGAGAGGGATGGGCTTATCTACGCAGTAGGATGTAACTCCGCCACGTGGCGCCACTAAAACGTGATACACCGTTGGAAGGACAAAAGAAGGCGAACAATCATGATGACAGATTTTGGCATATACATGTAGAATGCAGAATATTGATGAGAATCGGATGAGATGGACATTTGGCAGGCTATTTGACAAGCACGAACGCACACAGCTAACAAAGAGACGGCCACACCAAGCACAGGCGGGAAAACATAACGGACGCTGGACATTTTTTATTATTAAATAAAATACCACAGTTGATCGAGATTGGATCGAGCTGCATGTGGGAACGACTGCGTGTGTTGAGGGATGGATAATGTCGTAGCTTTATGTGTCGATCATTATAAAATTATACATATACAAAAGAACCATGCTAATCCGGATTTCGATAATCCGAAACCTAATAACCCAGACCTAAATATTCCGCACACCTCGGTATTTGGACATAATTTCATTGGACCGTAATTTAAACCCGAACGCAATATCTTGTCATATGGGCACGACTCGCTAATCCGGACAAATGTAAATCCTGACATATACCCCGTGGACAAAAGACGACGAACGCTGCAAAATGAATTTCCCGGTTCGGGACAATAAAGTTTTATTGTATTGTATTGTATCCGAATTATTTCTACAGGCGTGTGCGTGTGTATACGTGCGTGCGTTTGTACGTTAGTGTGTGCGTGTGCGTGTGCGTGTGCGTGTGCGTGTGCGTGTGCGTGTGCGTGTGCGTGTGCGTGTGCGTGTGCGTGTGCGTGTGCGTGTGCGTGTGCGTGTGCGTGTGCGTGTGCGTGTGCGTGTGCGTGTGCGTGTGCGTGTGCGTGTGCGTGTGCGTGTGCGTGTGCGTGTGCGTGTGCGTGTGCGTGTGCGTGTGCGTGTGCGTGTGCGTGTGCGTGTGCGTGTGCGTGTGCGTGTGCGTGTGCGTGTGCGTGTGCGTGTGCGTGTGCGTGTGCGTGTGCGTGTGCGTGTGCGTGTGCGTGTGCGTGTGCGTGTGCGTGTGCGTGTGCGTGTGCGTGTGCGTGTGCGTGTGCGTGTGCGTGTGCGTGTGCGTGTGCGTGTGCGTGTGCGTGTGCGTGTGCGTGTGCGTGTGCGTGTGCGTGTGCGTGCACGCGCCCGTGCTTGCAAATGTATGTACGCGTGCATATGTTTGAATGCGTGCGTGCGTTTGCGCCTGTGCGCGTGTGTCCATGTGTGCAACATGCGGATGCGTATTATTATATCGAAAGCCCCAATTAAGACTACCGATCTTATTATGCATGGTTAATGGCCCTCCACAATGGATTTGTCATTAAAGCGATCAAAGAGCGGTACACTTGCAAAACAAATGCTTAGTTCACAGTTTGGATTAGCGCATCTTCTCCGAAACGCCGATTCCCGGCGAAGTTCTCTCGCCTCTTTATCAGGTAGTTGACCCATCGACCCTTGATTGACGATGTGTTTCAGAAAACAACAGTTCTGCTGGTCATAAGTATATCCGTAGGAATTCCGCTGTATCTTTCCGCTTAGGTTACCACACAAACAAAGCCGTGGTATTATAATGTTAAATTAAACCCCAAGTTGATTTCGACACGGTCCCCGGTGTGGAGCGTGGTCACGTGCGCAGGTGCGCATGGCAACTGTAATCAATGAAGCCGCGTGCGGCAGGTGTTCAGCCGTGCGTAACGAGGTCACGCCGTTAGGCTGCTTCAGCTGTTCCAAGAGGTTTGCGACAGCTTCTGTGTCAGCGTTCGACGGACCGTGACGACACTCGCTGGACCGTGTATAGGATAAGAGACCGCGCTGCATCGGATGTAGGTGATACAATTATTGTGTGGATAATCTGGAATATCATCGGAGTGTCATATACTGCGGTGTATAATGACGCACCGCGTTAGTGCGTAACAGATGGATTCAGAGGCTGGGCTGTGCGCATCTGTCATGGGAATCGGCGATTTGCGCAGACGGAAACAACAAACCGAGTGACTGTATCAATTTACTCATTCGATGAACGAGAGACTGGGATATGATGCTGATGACGATATGTGGATGGTGATACGTCTTTGCACCTAAACACCGACGTCAATTCTGGACACAGTCGACCCAACATGTCGATGAACGCCAGCAAACTGCAGCGAGGTATTAATAATTTACTCAACGCTCGCGAACGAGCCTTACTGCGGGATGTTTTGGAATCTTATCAGGCGACGAGAAACGTTAGAGACTTGACGAGATCACTCGGCCGTCTCCTCGATACCCCGGCCAAGAGGGACCTCTTGAACAACATACGTTCGGTCATTCCGACCGCGGACCTGAGCATGTTTGACCAACTGACAACTGGGCAGTCGACTCGGTCAAGAAGTGACGACAGGATGATGAAGAAAGAGTTTGATGTCTTGAGTACCGTGAGAATGCCAGCGGCGTATTACGATACGGTTCCTGCCAGACGCGCTAACAAGGTAGTACACATATATTATTTATACGCACTAGCTACCATAAGCACACGTTGAACTTATGATGAATGTTCTCGAAGACAGAATGCATGCAATTCATGGACACTGGTACGCAAGAGAATGGGTCGATTTGGTTTTAGTAAATTTCTATAAATTACTTAGTTTCTCTCTGTTTCCGTTTCCGTTTCATGCTACTCCATCTATGGAAAAGTATGCGTAGCATATATTTTGAATATGTAAATTTTACCCTTGTGGCGGTTGTTCATATACAATCGTGTAGATATTCTACTCTCACTTCTGTGTTGCGTTTTGGTCGCTGAAGTACTCAACGGTTATACTACACTTTTGGGGACATTTGTTCTCTAAGCCTCTAAGAGGTTTATTTTACTTAATATTGCTTGTGTAGTTCTGTCTCTTCGTGTATACACGCATAGATGTCTGAACCACAGAACAATACATCTTTTTGTTAAATATCTCGTTTTCTTCTACGGTCGCATGTGAATAAGTATATACAGACCAGCGTTTCAAAGCATTACAATAGAGTGGGGAGATCAACAAAGTTAACATTTGGCGTAACGTACTACATGAATGGCCGTGTTCTAAAACATGAGTCTCCTTGTTTATGAATATTATTGAGAATGCTTAAAAATACTTTGAACTCACCAACTCACTCGTTCATTCAATTACTGATTCATACTCCCATCCGCCCACTCGGTCGCTCCCTGACTGACTGAAACACTCACTCACTCACTCACTCACTCACTCACTCACTCACTCACTCACTCACTCACTCACTCACTCACTCACTCACTCACTCACTCACTCACTCACTCACTCACTCACTCGCTCGCTCGCTCGCTCGCTCGCTCGCTCGCTCACACACCACTCATTCACGCCCGCACGCAAGCACGCACGCACGCACGCACGCACGCACCCACTCACCTACCCACCCATCCACTCAAGCATGCACGCTCTCATACATTTAAACAGCCGCCACCACACAACACATACCCACGTGGCCGTTTCACAAGGCAAAGACGTTTTAGAAATCATGAAAATGCACATCCTTCCTCATCTTTCCCGACAGACACCGCGTCGTCCACTGAGTCACGTGGCACGTCCCCACAGCGCCGCTGAAGTCGGCTCCTCGCCAACCATCAGGACAGTGCACCTGCGTGCGCAGACGGAAGGCGGAAGTCGTCACAAGGGACGGCGGGGTAAACTGGGGTTCAGTATTCGAGGCGGGGCAGAACACGGTATGGGGATCTACGTGTCGTCTGTCGACGAAGGGTCAGCAGCAGAGAAACAGGGTCTGGCGGCTGGTGACCAGATATGTTCCGTCAACCACATTTCCTTCAAGAACACCAGTCAAGACGAGGCGGCCAGTGTACGTAATAGACTCTACGCTGATAACCCCCGTCCAGGAACTCTCTTAGTTTGGAAGATTTTCTTTTTGTAATTATAAAAAGCTGATTTCCGGTTTTGTTATGTGTGATTTGGAGCACTTTAACGTATCTCAAAACACATTGCAAGTAAGTATCGCCGGATGTTCCCCGGAAGAATGTTTGCTAAGTAGAGACATTTCTACACAGATTATTATGTTAAATAGAGACACTTCTAACTGAAGTTGCACCTATTCAAACACACAACATTTTAGGGAAAAGTAAATTACATACACTTAATACATTTGCATAACAAATTATACCGAAACATTTTGCATGAATACTTAAAACAAACCTACTTCCAACTATCCAACACATGAACCCATTTCATCATGTGCCCCCAACTTGGGTCCGATTTGGGGATTCTCCAACACCGCCTCCTCCACTCTCGCCTGTCTCGTGTTGTCTGATAGAGTTGTTATAACGTCATGCTCATTTCTTTTTTAATTTCGTCAACACACCTTGTTCCGGATAAGCATATTTCCCTCTGCCTCTCTACCTTTCCAGGCATAATGGTTTTTCCAGATGTGATATTCCCATGACAAGACTAAAACAGTGTCGATTTTAATGGTGGATGGATCCGTCCAGTTTTATTGGATTGTTATTTAATATTGAACAGTTCGACACTTGTTTTACTCCACGAGATCCTCAATGCTGTCTGCCATCACCACAGCTCAAATGTTTAGATTCGTCGCCGATAATGTTTAGTTCTGGTCTAACTTTCCGGTTGTTATTCAATCACAGGGGAATTTTTGGCTTGTATGATTCTAGTATATTTAGACTTAGACGCTGTCAAGTTGTAAATGTAAGTTCTTAAGTTCTTATATAGCGCAGTATCCAGTCCTCAGGATTGCTCAAAGCGCTTTACACTTTAATTCCCTGGCATACTGTTCACTGAGACACCATCTCGGCTTCTCTGTGAAGCATCCAGTCATATGCTGCATCGTCGTCGTCGTCGTCGTCGTCGTCGTCGTCGTCGTCGTCGTCGTCGTCGTCGTCGTCGTCGTCGTCGTCGTCGTCGTCGTCGTCGTCGTCGTCGTCGTCGTCGTCGTCGTCGTCGTCGTCGTCGTCGTCGTCGTCGTCGTCGTCGTCGTCGTCGTCGTCGTCGTCGTCGTCGTCGTCGTCGTCGTCGTCGTCGTCGTCGTCGTCGTCGTCGTCGTCGTCGTCGTCGTCGTCGTCGTCGTCGTCGTCGTCGTCGTCGTCGTCGTCGTCGTCGTCGTCGTCGTCGTCGTCGTCGTCGTCGTCGTCGTCGTCGTCGTCGTCGTCGTCGTCGTCGTCGTCGTCGTCGTCGTCGTCGTCGTCGTCGTCGTCGTCGTCGTCGTCGTCGTCGTCGTCGTCGTCGTCGTCGTCGTCGTCGTCGTCGTCGTCGTCGTCGTCGTCGTCGTCGTCGTCGTCGTCGTCGTCGTCGTCGTCGTCGTCGTCGTCGTCGTCGTCGTCGTCGTCGTCGTCGTCGTCGTCGTCGTCGTCGTCGTCGTCGTCGTCGTCGTCGTCGTCGTCGTCGTCGTCGTCGTCGCCGTCGTTGTATGAACCTCTTTCCTCCTGACACAGATCCTGCGGTCCCACAAGCGCCTGACACTGGAGGTGCGGAGTGTGGGCCAGGTGCCGGCCGCCCTGGAGAGCACCTACACCTACACGTGGGTGGATCCCCGGGGCCGGGTCGTGTCTCCCCCGCCGGCCACCGAGACACTCATCGACTGGGACGATTCAACCGTCGGCCGCAGGAGCGGACTGAACCTGCTGAATGGAAGCGACGAAAGAAAGGTGACGGCGTAAAGTCAGGAGTTCTAGTTCTGGTTGTTTCCACGACTCGGCAACGGATACTCCAGTTAGTGATAGGTTCACGGCATTTACTTACATATGTATATTGATTGTGCATAGTAATTGTATGCACAAATGCCGTTAACAAACAATTAACTATAGTATAGTGATATCAAAACATGCTATATGGCATTCAGTGACGCTGCCATCTTAAGGCACAGAACCAGTGACGTAAAACGTTTACGTCACAGTCGCATGCACGTTCGAACTTCCTACGTCTGTCCAATGGTATTTGATGTATCACAATCACGATTACGCGCGCGGCCTCCGCCAAGCGTTGCCTTTTCTAACAATGCGCCAGTGACGCAAGCGATTTGGGTTACGTCACTTGGTCTGTGCTTCAAGACCGCAGCGCCCTGAATCCAATATAGCATCTTTTTGGTACCATTATACTACAATTAAATGCTCATTAACGATGTTTGTGCACAATTACTATGCTCGACTAATATACTATATATATATATATATATATATATATATATATATATATATATATATATATATATATATATATATATATATATATATATATATATATATATATATATATATATATATATATATAGGTTAATACTATGAACCTCTCACTGACTGGAGTAGGCCCTATCCCTTTAATTGACTAATCTGTTTTATAGTGTTCTTATGAGGTCTCATTCGACACTTAGGACCTAACTAGTCAGTCTTTATTAGAATATTACCGCTAAGCCGACATCTCAATGCTGACAATGGGGGTGGTCACTGCCAGGGTGCATGTCGTCATCGGTGTTTTTCTTTAATCCAAAATCGATTTCGCAAGACTTTTAGTGTGTGATACTTCAATATGTTACGAGTGAAAATGCATGAACGTTACTGTTAGCAATATGTTGTGGATTTGGCCTTAAATGACCACAAACCGCGAAGACCATTTCGTCCCGTAAGCAGGCTGTTGTTTGACATGCCACGACTAGGACGTAGATGGGGGACAGGGCCTTCTCTCTTGCTGCATACACACTGTGGACCAATGCACCTATTTCTATTCGCCTGGCTACACCAACAGACACATTCAAGAGATAATTAAAGACACACTTGTTCAGAAAAGCATTTTAGATCAATTTTAGTTATTTATGACTTTTTTATTTGTATTGCATATTTCATAGATAGTCTTAAAGTGTGTTTGTTTTATATATATTTCATAATTTATCTTAGGCATTTATTTTTAATTTTGCGTAGTTTTAAAACGTACTGCATTTTAAAGTTTTTGTATCTATGGCTAATTTTTACTTATCAAATACGTAAAGCGCCTTTGAGCAGCTTAGGCTGAAAAGAGTGCTATATAAATGTTCGTATTATATTATCATTAAATGGCAGAGACTCACTGGCCTGTTGTTGCAGGTGAATCTTGCGGTAGGTGCCGGAAGTCACCTCGGGATAAAAGTCCGGGGTGGCCGGGAGTTCGGACTCGGTATCTTCGTGACGGGGGTCGACCGAGGCACGACAGCAGAACTCGGAGGCCTCAAGGCAAGCGTTGTTTCTCTGATAACTCTTAACCATCGATCTGCGTCACGTTTGTCCTTCGTGCGACGTCTCGACGATACCATCTTTTGTTTTCATCTCCATTTCTACCATTCGTTCCTCATTGTTAGCGTGCTATCCGATATACATCCGTCTTATTTCCAAGTCAACAAATGCGAACGCTACGTCTTTTTAAGTTTTCTCCTCTTCTAGATAATTTGTCTGATATGTATTGTCGAGAAAAAGACATAATTTAAAAGTATGTAGCATTCGGACTTGTTGACATGGAAAAGGCATTGACACTTTGCCGAAACAACTCGCACTTGAATGGATGAAAGTTGGAGAAACAGAAGTCAGAATGGTGGAGGAAATGTACAAGAAGACAACAGCGATAGAGATCGTCGTACGTAACGGGGTTTGAGATTACCATATAAAAATCATGGTGTGTAAGTGATACTATGGTGCTCCACGGACAGTCCTTTAACAACTGCATAACACAAATATACAATTAATCACTTTATTTGTCCTCTTCCTTTAGGTGGGAGAGCAAATCCTTGACGTCAATGGGGAGAGTTTCCTTAACATCACCCACGCCGACGCTGTGTCCATACTGCAGGCGTCCAAACATCTCGTCATGACAACGAGGGATATTGGCAAGCTGCCTCTCGCTCGCACCACGTACGAGCATGCGCAGTGGACGCCTTGTGACAGTCCCGACACTGGACACACTGGCGACACTTTTAGGTGGGCGATATTACATTGTGGTTTTCCGGTGACAGGAAGTGGGCGATAATTTCAAGCATGTCGTCATTGAGACAAACGTTTTACGATATTTTGTACGACGCAAGTAACGGATAGATTGCTTTACAGGTACTGTGTGTTCGGCGTCCATTATTTGATGACGTATTTATTGATAGGCAAAAGCTATATATAACATGTCACATGATGTCTGTATGTATATGTAAATTATGTATTATGTATATATATATATATATATATATATATATATATATATATATATATATATATATATATATATATATGTGTGTGTGTGTGTGCATGCGTGCGTGCGTGCGTACGTACGTGTGTGTGTGCGTGCGTGTGCCTGTGTGCGTGCGTGCGTGCGTGCGCGTGTATGTGTAAATTAAATGCACTTCCATCCGGGTACTTTTTCACATTTGCACACGTAACTATCGCTGACTGCTTCTTCTGATAATTTTAGTTTAAAATAATATCACTTACCAGAATGGACGAGTTAATATGTTTCAGTTCCCACCGAAAAGGATCTGGGCGATCGAAAGGACGAAATGGCCTGAAGGCAAGTTGCTGGATAATTAGCTGGTTCACTTATATGTCCTCGTATTTAATCCTAGTCTTGAACACGAATTAATGTTGTGCTACCTACTTGCATACCGATTAAATGTTACACTCCTATGGTTTTGTAACTAAGTAACGCCTATAGGCCCTATTACGTTTTCTGAGGTTATTTCAGCACATTCTGTTTATACAGTTCTATCATTGAAACACCGATATAATTATCATCATCGTCATCATCAATATCACTTAACTTAAATTGACAGAACAGAAATGGTAACGTCAGAACAACACGAATCATCTTAAAATAGCGTATTTATAAATTCATAGGCAATGCCGTTTTAGATCCTTCTGGTATTTGTCCATTATGTTGTATTTCAAGCAACGAGTACACTAGAGTCGAGTGTTTAATAATCACTGGAACAAATCTAACGAGAGAAATGAATGGCTAATGAAAGCATATAATTATACATTTGGATCAAGGTTATTATTATACATTGTAAGGAATCAGTTATAGTTAGAGCCAGCATTAGAAACTATTATGGTTAGTTAGGATTATGTTTCTAACCATCACGTCGTCCGTCCTCTGACGTTACGTTAATTTGGCGTTCAGGGAATCTTCCAACATGGCGCCGGATCTCAATTGACACACAGCGCCCTGGCGAACGTCAACAGCCCGGGCAGCTTCTTAGAGGAAACCGCCAGGCGTCGACTCAGTCGAGACGAGCACACGTCATTTACGCGGCTTCTTAAGCACTACCAGCAAGGGAACATATCAGTGTATGAACTTGCTTCTGGACTGAGCAAAATTCTAGACACGCCTGCCAAGGTACGACAGTGGACCTTACATTCACCTAATCTGCGTTAGAATTATGTAGACAAAACAGCTACAGTCCAAATTTTTTTGGGTATTTAAAGCAACGTACAGAGTAGGACCAGTGGACTATTGAATGTGACATAATTAGGTGCATATGAACGAGCGACTTTCGCGTGTTGACAAAAGCATTGCTGAATACCTCACTGATGTGACGTTCGAATGTGTGATGTGCTGAAAAGCTTATAATTGACGTTAAAGGAACACACACACACACACACACACACACACACACACACACACACACACACACACACACACACACACACACACACACACACACACACACACACACACACACACACACACACACAAACACGCACGCACACACACACACACACACACACACACACACACACACACACACACACACACACACTCACACACACTCACACACACACTCACACACACACACACACACACACACACACACACACACACACACACACACACACACACACAAACACACAAACACACACACACACACACACACACTCACACACACACACACACACACACACACACTCACACACACTCACACACACTCACTCACTCATCCGCGCGCGCGCGCGCGCGCGCGGACGTATATATACCACATCTAATTTAATATTTGGTTGTTTTAGTATTCTCTGGCAACAGAGGTGCGAGGGTTAATAGCGCCACTGGACCTTGAGATGTTTGATTCTCTGCTAATGGAAAAGCAAGTCGATGAGGTAATTATGTTTATACAAATAACATTAACAACAAACTAACTTAAAATGTGATGCGATAAAACTGAAACACATCCTTAAATGCTAAATTCAAAAGTTGCTCGTCCGAGCTGTCCGATCAGTTTTCTAGTTTTATCTTCGCGCACTTTCGTGAATTTTTGAACTTTTGTCGAGCGCATTAAATGTATGTGTGCATGTGTGCTTTTGAATCATGTATATATGTGTATATATGTGTATATATGTGTATATATGTATGCATGCCTATATGTGTGTGTCTAGGTGTAATTACTACAGAGCTTCCTACAGGAGACCAATTACAGTGTGTCGATGTTCCAGCTGGCTGCCTCCATGGCACGTCTCCCGGACCGAGCCCCGTCAGACGAGCCGCCCTTCGACTCGGTGTCCTACAGTCTCTCAGACCGAAGCCGCTGTAGCTCCAGCTCCGGCGTCGTCGCCGAGGTAGTGGCTCCACTCACAGTCGACGACATCTACTCTCAACAATTTGAATTAGCGAATTAAACAGGGGCCTGACTCCGCCGAATATTTTTGTTCTAATATTTGTTCTTCAGAATATGTAATTTCCACAACATGTTAATTTTATATTTTGCTTTCAGTCTTAAAAGAGTGGAATTGGGTAGGTTTAGAATGTAATCAGGTAGTTGTCGCTGGAGGAAGAATACAACTCGTGCTGAAAATAAAAATCAGAAAAATCACTTATTCACGGGCTTTGAAAGAGAACAAATGTTAGCGGCAGGAAATAAGGCATAAGGAATAATGTGATCGCAGTAGGCAGAAACTTGGCTAGAGTCGCTCGTTGGCTACTTAGGGTATACATGAGACTGGAATGATGTCTTTATGTGTCGGGGCTGAAAAGGATATCACTCTCTAATTTGCGGGTGTCGGAGAGGTGGCTGAACTACAGGTATCCGTTGAACTACTCGCGTAACCGTATACCTAGCACCGGTGTGAAAGTGATCACTTTGGTTGCAATGTACCGTGTTTGTAGTAAATTAATTAGTGGCCGTAATTGCGACCGATTTCTCGTAGGCCAGCACTCGGATTTATTAGTAACCAAAGCACACAATCAATGTGGCGAACGTGATTACACACGAATGAATCGTTTATGGTAGAAAATAATGCCTGTTATACTCTGATTCAAAATTATTTCTAATTTATACCCTCTCACTTCTATAAATTAAGTCTTTGTGTGTCAATCATTGGCAATATGATATGATTTGATAACACGTGTATGTGTTTAATAGACGTGTAAATGTGTTATCTTACAGATAAGTACTGATGAAGAAGACGACGATAACGGAGACACAGACACCCTGTCACATGTCCTTGGTCAAATGAGGAACGATCGCTCTGCAGAAAATGACAGACATATAAATGTGGGACGTCATCCAAGTTATACTGAGGTAGGTGGTTGGAACAACATTATCGATCGTCTGTATAGCCTCCGACTGTATGCTGATGTGTGTGTGTGTGTGTGTGTGTGTGTGTGTGTGTGTGTGTGTGTGTGTGTGTGTGTGTGTGTGTGTGTGTGTGTGTGTGTGCGCGCGTGTGCGTGTGCGTGTGCGCGTGCGTGTGTGTCTGTGTCTGTGTGTGTGTGGGTGCGTGTGTGTGTGTGTGTGTGTGTGTGTGTGTGGGGGGGGGGGGGTGAGCGTACGTGCGAGCGTGCGTGTGTGCGTGTCTGTCTGTCTATGTGTTTGTCTCGGTGTTTCTCTACCTCAGTCTCTCCGTGTCTGTCGCTGTATATGTCTATGTTCCCGTTATCAGTTTCTCACTCTATTTCGTTTCGATGACTGGACCACTACATGAAGTTATCGATGATTACTAATTGGTAGGGGTTGTCTGACGCTGAAGACGGCTTCAGTGACAGAGGAGGTAACTTGAGCCTTGTCCACGTTGAGGTCCATACCCCACCTCAAGCGCCGGACCGTCCAGTCCGTGCAGAAGGCGGGAGATCACGTGCTACTGGTCCGAGATGCGAGGAGACCCGGAGTGAAGACAGCGGAGTCGACTTGTCAAACGTCTCGAGTCGTCAGCGGAATCTACGGTCCGCCGAGCACGGGTAAGTGGTGTAAATATTAGCGAGTCAGGTTCTTTGTTGGACTTTCAGAATATATTGATGCTTCCGGTTATTTAACCTGCCCTGTTATGTCGCATCGGCTTCTTTGTTGGCCTGTCAGACAATAGGTGTGCTATTTGACCGGCCCTGTTAAATGTAGCCTATCCTCGTAAAGCTAACTAATATGCAAAGACATGCACAATTATGTTGCAATCCTGTTGAAAACTATGCACATAAAAAGCTCATTTTAAATAACATTTGGTTTGTTGGTTATAATGTGTAGGCCCGTACACCACCAGTTGGTAAGTCAGAGGGCTACTGTTCCAAAGCAACGAAAGAACATAGAACATTTTGCACACTTCTTGGTCTCTTTGAGGAGTTAAACTTATAATTCTCTAATATATTAGTAACCGGAAAGATGTGAAAAGAAAATATAGAACAAGACTTGAATATGTTATTGTGTTCAAGAAATAATGGTTGCTTCTGATGTTTATGAAAACTGTAGCTTTAATTCGAAGTAGCATATGTTCGATTACTTACCTGTTTTAATTTACAGTTCAAATCGTTTCGCCGATCTTGACAGGAAATCGGAATACCAAGAAATCGCCTCAATACATGGCAGCGCAGAACGAAATATCCCGAAACCACGTATCGGCAGCGACGAGAGACTGCGAGACTTGGTGGTAGCAGAGAACGGCGGACGTGATGACATGGCGTTTACGTCAAATCACAAACGTGTGAGTGACAGCGACACTTACAGACGACAGTTCGTGACAAACGACCACGCGGAAACGAAGCGCGGGGTTAGGTATGCCATAAACAAACGACAAAGGGCGAAACTTGAAGCGGATTTATTTGCTGCGCCATCACAGGAAGTAGATCTTGGTTCGACGTCGTGGGACATCGTCGATGAAGGGAGGTCTAAGGGCAACGATTCTAATCAGATTAGGGAGAGCGAACTCTTGTCGGACGACGACCGAATACGGGAGCAGTTTTACGCCGATGACACTGACGACCCACTGCTGGCAGCCATCTTGGCTCCTCCTCCAGAATTCTGTTCGCAATCACGTGATACAGTGTCAGGTGACGTGACTGGGAAAACGACCGAATTTTCTCGCCGCCATGTAAGTGTATATGCGGTTCATCAAAAGACATCTAAGCGGTTAAATCTACAATTTAAAACAAACAAATATGCCATGTATCATTATTTTATTTTGGCCAAATTAGACTATGTGTCTAAAAGATAACAACTCAGCAGTTGTGTTTAACATGGAATGGATATGTGATGTTTGAATCATTAATTTCTCTAAGTTAGACAACACATATTCGTTTATTATTGTACAAGAACAATAGGGCCTATATATTGTATTAAACTATTCTGATTCCTATAAATTCATGGAATGTATCATACATTTAGGGCCTACGGATTACGTAAATGCCAACAGTCTAAATTTTATTAAAATGATGAGCGTACCATACCGACTGGATCCTCTTTGTCCGCTCATTTGCCATCTGGAACTTGTTAGCATGGATAGTGAAATGGGTAATGTCACATCATATAATCCAGATCCTTCGACTGATGTTTGATACGTATGTCTTTACGAAAGTAATGTTGGTGTTTTAGCTCCGCAGGGTGGTGATTCTCAAAACGAGGCCGACGCTCGGTTTCTCTATTGAGGGCGGTGCAGATACGCGGATACCTCTTCCAAAGATTGTTACAATCACAGTAAGAAACTTACACTATTATGTGTTTTTACTTCTTTACTCGTAATCTTGCCTTGCCTGTTTGATTAACAGACAGTCATCCAACATGGTGTGGAAACCGACGATACGATATTGCGTAGTAGCAATCAGATGGCATGTTTGATTCTTTATTTATTAGACCAATTGTATTATTTGGTTGTTCCCTTAATGACAGTATTAAATATTGCAAGAAACGTAGACACAGGTAACTAAATCTAGCGTGTTTATGTGACTTTCCGTGAAGAATACGTTATGTTCACGTTAATCACACACGTAAGAGAATAGCTACTTTACAGCAAACATTACTCATACATCGCAGTAGCGCGACTGTGACTCAGCGTTAGAGCTTCGGAGTCTCGACTAAGAGAAGTCTGGTTCGAATCACGTGCTGCCATGTTGAACCATAGGCAAGTATGAATGAGTGTTTAGCTATAGACAGTATTAGATTTCTCTGCTTCGTCTCCCAAAGAAGTCGAGATGGTGTTCGATTGAACAGGTTTTCCAGGTAGTAAAATGACAAGCAATTTGAGCAATTTTGATTATAGGATACTGCGCTTTACCTATGCTTCACGGGTTTGTTTTTCTGCTAACTTCAGTTTTGTGTTGATGACTTCATGGCGATAGTTATTTCTTGCGTGCTGTTTCAGCCGAACGGTTCAGCAAGTGGTTGTCATGAACTCCGAGAGGGTCAAGTGATCGTGGAGGTGAATGGCCAGTCGCTCGAGAATCTCACCCACAGACAATGTGCCCGCGCAATCGCACACGCCTATAAACACTCGGACGGTAGCATAGACTTGCTCGTGGCTGAAAGTCACGGTTAGGCAGGACATATGTGTGTTAATTGCATGCGAATTAGTCAGGTAAATTTGTAAATATTATAATGTGCGATATAGCTATGGACACATGTCAATTACGCTTAACAGATCGACCTGCAAAATGCGAGTCATCAAATTGACATTGAGACCGCCTCTAATTGGAAATATAACGGCGTTTGTGTAGACGCATGTCGTAACCACTGATATTAGTTTACTTTCTGTTCGAACTTTGCATACTTTGAAGCAGTAGGACATCCAGCTAGCGCCACTTTCTCATTCAATGCAGAAGAACCAGCAAATACAATTGAGTTATTTCGATGAAACCGTAAAGTCATGCATGGGTTCTTATTTCTAGATACAAGTTAAGGTAATACACGTTGTACAGTCATGTTTTGTTTATCCGACCAGAGACCATAGAAACAAATGTGTGCGGATAAACGAGACATGACTAGTACCATTTATCACAAAGGATTTGAAGCAAATGTGATCACGATAAAATGAATTATAGCAAATTCTTATGATATCGATTGAATATTACTGTCGAATATTTGAAACCATGTACTACTAGACTTTTCACGACGTAGTTATACTCCGTCCTAGCCGAACCGTTGCAAAACAAAATGATTAAACACATATTTGCGAGGTTCATTATAAGTTAATACTGAACAACGATTCTGCGTGTGTCACTTAGGCTAAGAATTTGCTACAAAATATATAAGTTATTAGAAATACCGATTGGCTGCTTACATGCCAGGATTTTTTCCTTTTTCGAATTAATGGTCGCTAAAATACAATTCGTTAAAACAGTGCCTTTTTCAACGGTTTTTATTTTATGAAAATATGTTTAACCAAAATTAGTCATAAATTAGTGTAGCATGAAAGATATCATCGTCGCAATCCAGAGCTGTTTCCGTTCAACTAACCCCGGCGGATTCCCTACGCGACGTTTGGAAGCGAAATTACCCGCCTCAATTTGAAGACGGATAAACAATTTCTGGAATTCCCAGTGCAATGACCAGTTCGCTGTTTTGTGGATTCGAATATTCGATTCTACACCCGAAACACAGCGTGTGCTGAAATAATGCACCATGTTCATCACATGACCGGGAGCCAACATCACTCTTGGTGATAGTCTCGCTTAACCGACTGTCGGCCGGCTGCCGAACTACACCGAGAAGAAAAGAAAATTATGGATGAGGGGCTTAAAAGTGCTGCCACCTCACGGAGTCTGGGTAACCGAGGCTACGCCGATACGAGTTGAGGGGCTGAAAAGTGCTGCTACCTCACGGAGTCTGGGTAACCGAAGCTATCTTGGTGGGCGATTTTTATTCGCTGATCGCAGTTTTGCAAAGAAAACGGGCACTGCTGGCTGGTACTGACGTAATCAACCGCAGCGACCCGTGGCGCATGAAGATGCCATAGATAGAAAGGTCCTTAAGTCACGTTGACAGCGCATACTGCACATTCACTAAAACGCCGTGTATCATACACTCCAACAGCCAAGGTATGTTAGTATGTGTTCAACAGGCAACATATGGTTCAGCAGAACATTCCTCGTCAGACGACACTCGACTCGTGGTCAATGCACAGCTGATCGAGTATATACTTGTTGAAACCAGCAAATAAATATCGTATAAACATCACACACACACACACAGACTTTTCGGCTTACAAAGTGCCACACTCCAGCCGATGCTTCGCATGTTGTAGACGAATGTTGTCTATACAGGTTAGACTATAATTACGAGTAGGCCAGTGGAATGAGTAAAACGTCACTCCGTAGCTAGTCCACTGGGACAGGTAAGTACATGATATTCCGTCGACTCTACGCATGCGTACAAAAGGTTACCTGTCATTAGTATAATATTTACTCGTACTTGTCGTTTATAAATTATTTCCGGTACCGGTTCTTGGTACTGTTAAAACAATACTGGCCGGGATATACACGGACGAACTGTATACTACGAATACATACTCCTGCTACTAATGAACATGCGTGGTGTTTTCCATTCAAAACACCGGGACAAAAGACAATGTGTCACGTAAATTAAGACTGTTTTCTCCTTTTTACACCATATTATAAGACTTGCATTGTCGATGGGTCTGTTTATTTATGCAACAATATATAGGCGAGCATTCAAGAACACACATACACGCAAAAACATACACACACCGTAAACATAGACATCCCCCCCTCTCTCTCTCTCTTTCTCTCTCTCTCTCTCTCTATCTCTCTCTCTCACTCACACACACACGCACGCACACACACACACACACACACACACACACACACACACACACACACACAAACACAAACACAAACACAAACACAAACACACACACGTGCATGTTCATAAACACAAATCCGCTTGTAAGGCAACTATACTAATTTTATGCATACGTCCAAAACAACATTAATACTAATTTACCAACACAATCATGTATATAGACATATGGAATCCGAGCTAAGTTACACTAACGCCGGCATAACTACAACTTCATGCGTCCGCGGAGCGTACTTGAACGACGCTGTCCCTGGATGATGACACAAAAGCGGCCTTCACATGAGTGTACGTGAGATTGGGTAATAGTTTGCTCAATCTAGACCGTTCATGCTTTTGGGACGGTTCCAGCCAACTTAATGAGTGCACATATGAGGAGACACACGTGACCCAAGAATGTGGCCCTAAGACAAAGTGCAGGGTCTACCGCCTACCTACGGCATCTCGATCCGAAACCCCTTGTCAGATTGACTATTGAAATCGGGCGTCGAACGATTGTCGCCTAAAGCACGTGACTGGGACACGAAGGCACTGATGTAGATCAATACGGTTTTTCTACGAGTTGCGTCTTGATTCGGTAAGCAGCTTAACATTTGACATATTCCACTTGTTCTATTTAGTGACGCACTTTAATGTTGCACTTAGCAGTATAGCGATACTGTGTAAATTACTCGTGCAGTCAGCTAGACTTGTAAATCAATGTCATACATTTCGTCGTTACATAATCTTAAGGTGAAAATTATGTTTAATTCAGTATAACGATGGAGATGTCCGCGGTTACGATTCTGGCATCAACGATGTCATCCTTCTACACCCATTAACATGAATAACTCATTATTACGACAAGTTAATGTCAATGCAAGTTTTTCATTATAACTCAAATTGTCATAAAACTGTTGCATTGCGACATTTAATAGCAATCCAACACTTCCGCTATTAACGTACATATACCCTACCATTTCCGGTGGTGTTAACGTTTACAATTATGATATTATTTACATTATGACATGTAGGGAACAACACATTTTCGCAATAAATATTCCCGCATTATAACTGTTATTCTTTACTTAACTTCAGTATCGGATTTGCTGTGTTATCTTCGTACATTTTTATGACCACTGTGCTACAATTATATAATTAATCTGACGTTACCTCATCTGCTTTATAATACTTGGGTAGTTGAAGTACTTCCAACCACAGCACTTCGCAGCATCTCTTCATCAAGAGCCAATTGTTATTTATCAAACACCAATTGTTGACATAAATTTTTTCAAATATTATATTATTATTTGTTCACAATTGTTTGTTGAAAATTATTTATTTTAGAATAACCGGATGTACAGGTATGTTATGTTGTCGTATGAAATAAATTACTTCCTTCCTTACATATTTACTTACTATCCTGTACAACATAAGGTGGTTGTTAGTTCTTCGGCTGGATGATGTTTACAGTGAATTACGTTAACATTGTTTTACACGATTTAACACGATTTTTACCAGATTCAACAACATTGCCATCATAACTCCAAATGACATGTCAAAGAGGAACTATATGCCTTATTGAGATGTTACAAACTTTTCACCTATGGCTCTCGTCATATATCAATTTAGTTTTGCTAGCATTAACACAATCATCAGGTAATGTTTTACGGTCATTGTTAACCTATCTACGATATATTAATATTACCTTTTTTGCAACTTCATTTTAAAAAGGCATCCTGAGCCGAAGCTGAAACATGACCACAGAGGAGAGTTAATCCATCACACAAAATGACTGCCGAAACGCCAACCGGAAATAAGCCGCCGGATGAGGCTGCGCGGCGACCAGAACGAGGCGACATATGTGATGACCCAGTTACACCACCACTGCCGCCAGATGGCGGGTGGGGTTGGGTGGTGGTCGTAGCGTCCCTCCTCACCAACGTCATCGTCGACGGCGTCTGTTTCTCCTTCGGCATCTTCTTGGACGCCTTTGTTGATCACTTCGGCGAGAGCCGAGGCAAGACGGCGTGGGTCGGGTCCCTGATCCCCGGCATGTACCTATGTATGGGTGAGTGACACTCGCTTGGGGCCCTTGGAGATTATTTGTCAGCACACATACATGTGTAAGTGTGTTCACTTATTCAAACACACACGCGTGCACACAGACATCACCGCACATGAATACATGCGCGTTTCACCTGCACACACACGCACACACACACACATACACACATGCACATATGCACACGCATATACACATATGTATACGTATGCATATAATATAAACTTTTAATACATAATTATATATATATATATATATATATATATATATATATATATATATATATATATATATATATATATATACATATATATATATTATAATTACACACACTCGTTGAATAAATAATTACGGAAGATGTTCCAATATTTCATCGTTAACAAAAGGAATACTTTGCAGTGTCCTTCATAAAACGAAGATAAGTCCGTCAGTTAGGTAAGCACATGCGTCTAACAGTACCTATAATTGTCAACGTATGTACAGCACAGCTACTGTTGTCCGTAAATTAGACATTTCCTTGTTCAGCGTCATTCTGTCATTATGCACACTGTCTAAAAGTAATTGCTACTCTACCGATCTACCACCAACCGAAAGTGAAACAATGACCTGTGTCCAGGTCCGCTCGTGAGCGCGCTCGCAAACAAGTATGGCTGTCGTAATGTGACGATGACCGGAAGTGTCGTGGCGGCCATCTTCTTCATTATCAGCACCTTCTCTCACAACGTTAACATGCTCATCTTCACATACGGAATAATGGGAGGTGGGTATGATTTATACATGTATGCATGTATGAGTTTACGTAAATTTATCAAATATGTTATGTTGTGCAAATCTGCTGTTTGTGTGCGTATGCTAATAGCGGTAAAAAATAAAGTCGACATACACCTCAGAAGGGTGAGATACACCTGGATAGATAAGCCAAAGGGCTGCCTTGTCGACCTGCCACTGTCATCTAGAGTTAATCTTCTAGGAGTGTTAAGTCATGTTAAATATTGTTAAGTGTGTGTGTGTGTGTGTGTGTGTGTGCGTGCGTGCGTGCGTGCGTGTGCGTGTGCGTGTGTGTGAGTGTGTGTGTGTTTGCGTGTGTATGTGAGTGAGTGTGTGTGTGCGTGTGTGTGTTAATTTATATAACCTAACCACGCATGCATACATGCATATACAATCTCAGATAAATCCTCAATGCCATGTAACCTATGTTCCGTCAAATTTTTGTCAATACCCGCCAACGCTGAACCAATCCGACTGGTGTTTCAGGCATCGGTTTCGGTCTCATGTACCTACCGTCCATCATCATCGTCGGCTTCTACTTCGACAGCCACCGAGCCCTGGCCACGGGCCTGGCCGTGTGCGGCTCGGGGGTCGGCATGTTCGTCTTCGCCCCTCTTGCCGACTGGCTGCTGACGAACTACGGCTGGCAGGGCGCCAACTGGGTCATCGCCGCCATCATCCTCAACGGCGTCGCCCTCGGCGCGCTCTTCCGGCCGCTGGCGCGCACGCGCAGAGGCTGCCGGAAGCCGAACGCGCGCGAGACGATGATGCAGAAGATTCAGCGCGAGCGAGACCGCCGGCGGACCGTGTCGACCGGCTCCCTCGACGGCGCGCTCATCACGCGCGACAACGTCTTCATCAAGGACGAGCGTCTCATCCGTACCATCTTGGCGACGTACGACGTCCCGCCACAGGACAACGGTCGCAAGACAGCCGCCGCCGCCGTCCCCGAAGACAAAGCCAACCAGAAGCGTCGGCACTCGACTAAGAGTGTCGTGTTCAACAGTCATTCCCCGTCCAGCGTCCCGAGCTCGCTGCCTCTCCACAGTCCAGGAGGGAGATCGTTCCTTCTTCCGTCCAGCGTCGCTGACTGTACTCCGCTCGAAGGAGACCAGTCGGCGACGGCTTCCACCGCTTCCATTGCCAACACCGGCGGCACCTCGCCACCACATTTCGCCGCCAACCCGAGAGTGCAGAGTCTCCGGAACAGCGAGCAGCCAGTTGATGAGAGCGACGACGACGGAGGGGTGAGTCGACGAGGCAGCACCAGCAGTACCACCGCCAACGGAGGAGCCGTAGCCAGACAGCGGGCGAGGCGACGGAGAGAGACGACGAAGAGAGAGGCAGCCCGGCCCCTCTACCGACAAGACATCTTCTATTCGGGCAGCGTCACGAGCATCGCCGAGTACAAGTCGACGGCCGATATGGCGTCATACCTGCAGAGCTACACGAGCATGCCGACACCTGGCGGCGACGGTGGCGCCCTCACCGAGTGTTGTTTGCCTTTGTGGGCTGTTCTTGTGCGCATGCTCGACTTCACACTGTTGAAGAGCGCCACGTTTGTCACGGTGTGTACGGCAAGCGCCCTGGCAATGGCTGGTAAGTTGAGTAAACGCCATCATAGTCATGCATTACATGGTACCGTAAGCAAAATATTCTGTAAAATATATATTTAATTTCTTGTTATAAATTGTATGATTTTGTGAAAATATTTCTCCTAAACAATTTTATTTTTGTGACCACAAAAGGTGGAAAATTTAAAGAATGTTGCCGAAATTGAAGCAAACGTAATATTTCATTAGATGTTCTGGCCACGTCATTGTTTATAGAATTTTACAGAACTTTTATATTTTGAAGAAACTAACACTTGGCCTGCTAACCCCTTCACGTATCAATTATGATAAAATTTCGGTAGTCGAAGTATGTAGCATTAACACAATAACATCAAAGGTACAGGGCATTTGGTCGAACGTTTGGGAAGGGTTGGCGCAGTGGTGAGAACCTGACTTAGAATTCTTAAAATTAAATAACGATCGAATTTGCTTCTTATTTTATTATTGGTTATCTTCTTAAATCCACGTTGCTTCAGTTTTTTTTCTTCAAAAGTACAATTGAGTATCTGCACTTAGAACATGTTGTAAAGGTAAAGGAAAATTCTTATTCAGCTCAGTACCCTATCCTCAGAATTGCTCAAAGCGCTTTACACTTTACTTCCCTGGCATGCCTGTTCAATCAGACACCATCTCAATTTCTCTTGGAAGCATCCAGCCATATGCTGCAAATAATGCGCGAAAGCAGCGCGTATACATGTCCATCACTGTATATAGCCAGGTACTCATTTATACAGCTGAGTGAACTGGAGCAATGTAGAGTGAACAAACTTGCCCAGTGTTTTAACACCGCAGCACAGGATTCGAACCCGGGCTCTCTTAGTCGAGAGTCCGACGCTCTATTCCTGAGCCACTGTGCTCTATTGAAATGAATGGTATACTCGAAATAATTGCAGTATGGCTAAATGCTTTCCTTGGCAACGCAGTGATGTTCGAATGGACATCATTTGTCTGTGGGTAAAACAGAGAGCTCTTTGAGCAGTACTAAGATGTAGACCCCGCGATATATAAGATATCGACTCCGCGGTACATAACACTGAGCAGTACTAAGATGTACACTCCGCGGTATATACGAATTTAAGTTTTACTCGTTCAGGTCAACATCTCATTTACAGGTGTATATTATAAAACAGGTCGCTCTTTCTCTGTTTGTGGACTCACATCCTGTTTGTTTTCCAAGTATCGGACTGAAATCATTTGCATGTGATCTATCGGGCACATTGGGATGATTTGTAGATATATACATTAAAAATAAACGTCCCGTGGTTGGAGAACTTGGCTCTACGACGTGGCGTCCGATCCGCGGAATTTCGTATTTTTTACACAAAGATTTTATTTATTTTACTAGGTTTCTTCACGCCATTCATCTACATCCGGGACAACGCCATTCGCCTGGGAATCGACGAGAACGACGCGACAATGCTACTTCCGGTGTTGGGAGCCTTCAACGTGCTCGGGCGTGTGGTCGCCGGCTGGCTGAGCGACAGACCCTGGGCTGACTGCCTCTTTATCCACAACGTGGCGCTGATCGTCGCCGGTGGCGCCACCTGTCTCGTGCCACTGATGACGACGCATGCGCAGCTGAGCGTCTACAGCGCCGTGTTCGGCTGCTGCATTGGTAACTGTGGCTCGAGTTGATTACGTCCTAATTCATCGTTGTCTATATGTGTCTATAAATGCTTACCGTTGTTCTTATGGTAGTCTTATTTTTAATTATAAGTAATCTTATACAAGATTTATGGCTATAACTTTTATTTTAACGACGCTATTAAAAAGGTATCATGCTTAATTTTATATTTTGCATCACTAAGTCTTATATGATTATGTATACTGTTTTATTTTTACAACTCTGTACACACTGTTGAACAGTTGTACTATAGACTAGTGTATAAATACAGTATATTATTATTATTATTATTGCACTCATGGCCTTCGTTATATCTTTGATACACTCCGTACCACACTGAGATAGCGGCATGTACAACTTCGTAGCAGCACACATTAAGCCTGTGATACACCGGTTATATTGTCGATGTTACGGAGGTTATGTTGCCGGTATATTCTATTGTTAACGTGACAGCAAATATGTCAACAATGTTTCGGTGATTATGTTGACGGTGTTACAACAGTTCTATATACGTTATGACAGTTCTGCTGACACTGCACTATCACAACAGTTTTGTTGATATGGCTTCAACGTTTATGTAAGCATTACAACAACAGTTAATTTGACACTGTTACAGCAGTCATGTTGACATTGTTACATCTGTTCTGTTGGCATTGCTACAGCTGTTTTGTTGACAGTGTTACAACTACTCTATTGACACTGGTATAGCTGTTATGTTGATACTGTTACACCTGTTCTGTTGCCACTGTTACAACTGTTCTGTTGACACTGTTACAACTGTTCTGTTGACACTGTTATAACTGTTCTGTTGACACTTTTACAACTGTTCTGTTGACACTGTTACACCTGTTCTGTTGGCACTGTTACAACTGTTCTGTTGACACTGTTACAACTGTTCTGTTGACACTTTTACAACTATTCTGTTGACACTGTTATAACTGTTCTGTTGACAATGTTACAGTTGTTCTATGGACACTGTTACAACTGTTCTGTTGCCTCTGTACAGCGGCCTTCATTACACTGCGCTCCATTGTGCTCGTTGAGTTGCTCGGGTTGCACAACTTGACGACTTCCTTCGGCCTGATGCTTCTGTTCCAAGGCATTGCCAGCATCGTCGGCTCTCCAATATCAGGTACGATCAACCAGACAACGCCGGAACATCCCCTTTCGTTTTGACGTGACTGGGATATTTGGATAAAGAATCAATAGCAATACAATAATAGACATTACATATTTGTCCTTGTCAACCTCTTTTTGTCCCGAACAAAACAGGTGTGGAATTATTTTTTTAAATGACGGGTTCCTCCATCCATGATTAGTAAATAAATTACAATAAGGAAATCTGCTGTGCTGAACGTTCGAAATGGGACGTGCATGAACATGTTTTAGCAACAACATTATATTCAATAATAAAAACTCTTTTTTAACCTGATCGCGCCCTAGATCAAACAAAATGGAACTATGGTGTACTCAGTGTCTCCCCGCACTATTCGCGGACTATTTCAGTGAGTAACGACACATGCCATCACAGCATATGGCATTTGTGTGTTAGTCTTTACCTACAAGTGCTCGCAGTGTGTAATACACGTGTTAATGGAAATCAACGTTGTTCGATACATATCAGTGAAGATAACTTCTAAAATGATTGAGTGTGTGCATGCGCGCGCTCGTATGCGCGCGCGCGCGCGCGCGCGCGCGCGTGCGTGTGTGTGTGTGTGTGTGTGTGTGTGTGTGTGTGTGTGTGTGTGTGTGAGCGTGTGCGTGTGCGTGTGCGTGTGTGCATGAGCGTGTATGTGAACATGTGTATGAGCGTGCGCGCGCGTATTGGTGTGCGTGTGTATATGTGCGTGTTTGTATGTGTGTGCATGTGTGTGTGTATGTATGTGTGTGCGTGTATATATATATATATATATATATATATATATATATATATATATATATATATATATATATATATATATATACACGCACACACCCACACATATATATATATATATATGTATATATATATGCGTGTGCGTGCGTGCGTGCGTGCGTGCGTGCGTGCGTGCGTGCGCGCGCGCCCCAGTCCCTTGCACCAAATAAAACTATCGGATGGAAAATGGTCTTGAAACCCAGCCACACCTATCGAACCAGTACGACGTAACTATTCTTGCAGGTTCAATATTCGACGCGACCGGCTCATACACCGTGCCCTTCGTCATATCCGGCTGTCTCATCGGCGTCGCCGGACTCATCTGTCTTCCGGTCCGCTGCATTGCACGCTGGGAGAGCCGTAAAAGTGGCAGTGATGGCGACCCAACGAACGCACGCAGTCATTACATCAAGGTGGACACGTTCTTGGACGAGGTCGTGTCCTAGTCTGTCGCCACTTGTCTATACGGGTGTCCAAGATGTCCTTAGACCATTCCAGAGCAGGGTGCCAAAATTTAGGAATTTAGGACACTCACTGTTACAATGACATTTGCACCTATATAGCGGGTACGGAAGAGATAAGCTCTCTTCGTCACCAAACAAATATGCCCACCCCAGACACTGTGCGTATAACGTCGCCATGCTGAATAGACACCCCAAACACTATGGATGTAACATTGCCATGCTGACACAGACTTAATCTCCTTCGCCTACAAGAATGCAGAAGACAGCTCCGTCTGGTGTTCATATTGTTTATGTATTAAAATTGGAACGGTTGGAATCGGCTATGCCTTCTGATCGCTGCGTTGAGTCAGTAAATAGAAGAGACAAATGAGTCTTAGGAAACTGTGAAGCGTCGTCCATTCGACGCAAAGCACATCCGCCATTTTTTTGAAACAATTGTTATGCACTATTCATATCAGTAAAAGCACAATATAATGATCCGGTTTCTTGGTTCATTGATAGTTAGTAAATGATTTATCTCTCAAGAAACTGTTTTCAATGTTTTCCGTAAATTTCAGGCGTCTCTCACAGCCTTTATCAGCGGACTGAATTTCACGGAAGTGTCACATGACTGACATCATGT
This sequence comes from Oasisia sp. SBJ-2009, assembly GCA_964017155.1. Classification (NCBI taxonomy): domain Eukaryota; kingdom Metazoa; phylum Annelida; class Polychaeta; order Sabellida; family Siboglinidae; genus Oasisia; species Oasisia sp. SBJ-2009. Next base: position 22,019,514 of record OZ024859.1, read on the forward strand.
GACATAAGTTGGAGCATGACCGGCGGGAGTTCTTTTCCGATGTCTCTGTTTAGAGACGGCCTCCCCTGTGAATGTTGATGGTCTCTTTGATGTTTCTTCTTGATCAGTTCTCTTCAAGGTCTATGATGTGTTTAACTCGTGTTCGCTTACAAGTTGAACCCAGGCCAACAGTGTTCAATGAGGGATGTAAAAATCATAGACCTTGAAGAGAACTGGCACAGGAGGAAAATCAAAGAGAATAATACCATGATAATTTTAGCGCGCGTAATGTAACTGGTCAAATATTTGTTCCAAACATATTCACTCGTACAACAAATCATTCTAGTCAAAGATTCTTCTAAATCAGTCTTCGGGACAATGGTTAGCGTCGTTCACTGAAGGCAACCGTGAAATGTTTGTTCTTCTTGAATAAATTATGTGAAAAGCACGTTGCTGTATCAGTTCATGATTATCTTGTTTACACCACAGGCCTTATACCATTAATGTAGGCCTACACTCACACGCATGACCATAGGCCTTATATCACTAATGTAGGCCTACACTCACATGCATGACCACATGCCTTATATCACAAATGTAGGCCTACACTCACATGCATGCACCCGAAATATGGTGGACACTTTTAAATCAAGACTGGGCAAACATTTACAATCCAATGTAGTTCTTTCGAACATCACCCATCCCCACCCACATTGGCGTAATCACCTTCCGGTTTTTGCCTATTAAAACATAGACATAGACAAGAAATTCTCACACCAAAACGGTATAACATACAGAAAAGCACACGTTTGTTTTTCCTATTTCTGCGTCGCAATGCAAAGCGATAAATTGTGACGTAAACAAAGGTTGACGTAGCTAGTTTCGATACTTCTGACGTCGCCAATAAAAGATGGCGGCCCTGAAACCAAACGTTGACTCAGGACTATTTCTTGTTGTTTCCAGTACTCGACAAGGTTCTGGTGTATAACTAGTCTTATGAAGTATTTCAGGAGTCAAATGACAGCACACACACACTTGCAATGGTTTGGGCACATGATCAGATTACAAGAAAACACTCCAGTCAATACAGCTCTAAAAGAAGCAGAACGTGACATCGCATGCCGGGACGACGAAGAAAAATCACGTGGCTAGAATTGATAAAGAAATAGGTAAAAACATTGATTTACAATATTCACAAGCGATCACCGGTGTGACGTATGCTGGAGAAAAGACCCGTATGTGCGGAAGAGCGAGTTGGCATTCGTTTAGCATTCGTCTCTCCCATCTTCCTTCAACTATCATTTTTTTGGAATGTCAACATTGTTTTCAAATAATGACTATCATGCATAGAAGAGAAGCCAAATACAATATATAGGCCTAACAAGAGGGGATATTTTCGTGATCCGTGATTTGCTAAATTATTTCGTCGTGGAATGTGTGCAAGCTTTATTATCCTTGTCATTCTGATAAGGTGTAGGGTGAAGCGTGATTAAAAATAAATTTTCCTGGTGAACCGTGATTGATGTATCCATTTCTTCGTGAACTTGACGACGTATGATTTAATTTCTTTGATATCTTCGCCGGTTTCTGCTCACAAAATAATATTATGTCGGTATCACAAAGCCGCAAAAGAAGGTAATTTTAACAACAAAATATATATTTTTTTTTCAGAGTAAAATGTGAAACCCAAATATTTTCCTGTGAAACGTGAAACAAAATGTTCACTGTTAATTGTGATCCATGTAATTAGCTCACTTCTGTTTTTAAACACACTTTAAATACACAAGACCAGACACTTCGCACAGCAGTTGATTGTATTCGGAGTGATTTTGAATAGATTCAATATATTTGTATACGTCACGACTAAAAATCAGCACAACTAGTTATCTCCAAGCGAAAGTAAGTTAGTGACCTCAGCGGAGTGTTGCGTTTTCTGCCATCGCAAACCCCTACGTACTTACTTCCAAACACTACGTACGTCGTGTACACTAGCCAATAGTGACGTCTTACGACGTGTACTCTATTCAGTTTCAGTAAACACAATATTTGTGAGTTCAATTATTTTTCAAAAACATCGGTCTTAGGGTCATACGACACCCCTTCGTGGACGCACGCACGCTTACAAACACGCGCGCGCGTCATCGTTGACACGTGCATACACGCGTGCACGAGATTCTCACTTCGAAGCATTCATCTTCTACGAGGTATGTTCCTGGCGTCCGCAATTGTGGTCCTCCAAACCGCACGGTCGTTCTTTGTTCTTAGTAGTCCTGTTGCGCTCATTCTGACAGCAAGAGAGTTGTGGCAAGATGGAGTGAACATTTCCAGAAGTTACTCAACGTCCCTGGAGACATAGATCACGAAGCTCTGGACAACATCCCGCAGCGCATTATCAAGACAAGCCTAGATGATATTCCAACTATGGATGAGATGGCTAAAGCAATCGCCGGCCTGAAAGATGGCAAAGCACCTGGAGGAGATAGAATTCCTGCAGAAGTATGGAAGCACGGAGGAGACAATCTGTTCAGCAGACTGCACCAACTAATCACCAATGCCTGGGAGGTGGCCGGGTTCTGTACCACAAGCATGGAAGGATGCCAGCATTGTAACCATCTACAAGAAAGGTGATCGAACAGACTGTGGGAACTATAGAGGAATCTCTCTTCTTTCCATAGCAGGCAAGATCTTCGCCAGGATCCTACTCAACAGACTATCTACCCACATAACACCAGAGGTAGTTCCAGAGACTCAATGTGGCTTCAGAGGTAACCGGAGCACCGTGGATATGATATTTTGTCTCCGACAAGTACAAGAAAAGTGCATTGAGCAGGCCCGACCACTGTACATGGTATTTGTCGACTTCAGTAAGGCGTTCGATACAGTTGGGAGGACCGGGCTATGGCAGCTACTGGGGAAGTATGGATGCCCAGAGAAGTTCACAACAATGATCGAGGCACTACCTACCGGAATGATGGCGAATGTTAATGTTGGAGGGGAAGTCTCAGAATCGTTCAGTGTCACAAATGGGGTCAAGCAAGGATGTGTACTGGCCCCCACGCTGTTCTCCATCTTCCTATCAGCAATGCTCGATGATGCTTTCCGAGACATGGGGGATGGCGTCTACATACAGTCCAGACAGAGCGCTGACCTATTCAACGTCGCACACTTCAGAGCGAAGACCAAGACTACTCGGATACTGGTGAGAGAGCTGCTATTCGCAGATGACAGTGCACTGGTTGCACACTCTGCTGAAGAGATGCAGAATATAGTGGATGCTTTCTCCAATGCGTCAAAGAAGTTTGGCCTGAAGATTAACATCAAGAAGACCGAGGTGCTGTACCAACCCAACTCTATAAGAACCCGAGAGGAGGATATCATGGTTGATGGAAACAAGTTGAACTCTGTTCTTGAATTCACCTACCTCGGAAGCACTATATCAAGTGATGGATGCATTGACGACGAAATACAGAGGAGGATGGCCAAGGCTAGTGCATCTTTCGGCCGACTACGCCAGAGACTCTGGAACAACCACCATGTGTCCATGCGGGTTAAAGGCAAGATATACCGTGCAATCGTGCTGTCCACCCTCCTATACGGAGCCGAGGCCTGGACAGTGTACAGACGACAGGTGAAAAAGCTGCATGCCTTCATGATGCGACATCTGCGATCGATCATGAGGATAACCTGGATGGACAAAGTGACAAACAAGGAAATACTCGAACGGACAGGGCTGCCATCTATGGAAGATCTTCTGATCAGAAAGAATCTCCGGTGGACTGGACACCTCATGAGGATGTCACCAGACAGGCTACCAAAGCAGGTTCTCTATTCCCAACTGTCTTTTGGTCAGAGAAAGAGAGGGCGCCCTCGTCTCCGGTTCAAAGATACCACCAAGAGAAACCTGAAGCTGAGAGACATAAAGATCGACTCCTGGACATCACTCTCACAGCAGAGAGATAAATGGAGAGCAACAGTCAAGTGATGGAAGCAGTCTTTGTCGCTTCGCGACCGACAGCATGATGATGATGATGTATGCATATCAAGTATGTATGTAAGAGTGTTTGGTGATGATGGCCCATTACAATCACGATTTACAATGTGACATGGTTACCACCAGGAAATAAAGCTTTTACTTACTTACATTAGGTCTCATCAAGTTGAATATCAGCAAATTAATGTGAACTATGTTTCTCTGCAGTTCCAATCCAAGCATTAAGCAAATAACTGGGATGTGTAGTATTTATTCTCGTTCTAGTTGGCTCGTTTCACAGCAGACTGTTAAGAAGAGTGCATGACACCAGGTTAAACACCTTTCACCTTTCAAACATCACCGAAGAAATACCTTGGAGTCCAGGATTAACACACCGACGTCTGAAAATGTCAGGAGCATAAAAAACAGGCTGTTAGAGGGACCTCCATCAAGCCGCTGCTGTGCCTTGTCTTGCCAATAGCCGTTGTTTGCACATGGTCATGTCATTTTGCGTGTATAATATGATTCAAAAACTTGTCTTCGTAGTCTCACATTTGAATGTTTACAGCCCGAATACTCACACGCACGCACACGCACGTACACCCGCGCACATAGGCCCTACGTGAATGAAATGATGTGATTTTATAACTCTACTTTATTGTTATAGCAAAAATATAAAATTAGTATAATTTTTCGTTTAAAGATGTTTTATTTAGAAATAAAATTATTTCTTTGCCTACAATACAGGCCAGTGATCTGGAGGTATTTGATTAGCTATGATAAAATTGCTTGCGGCGTCCTATTTATTGAACTTGGAGCGAGGTGTTGTGGCATGATGAGATTTCCTGGCACACGTCCGACACCGGTTACGTCTGTTCGACGCCAGGGCACGCAGTGGAATGATTCGTTCCGACGCTATACGTACATGCATTGTAGACTATACGTGTCAGGACATGATTCATGTACAATCTACATGATCATGTTTTTTAGTAATTATATATACGGTTTAATTACACGTTTCTTATTGTTTATTTATTTATTTATTGCTATTATGATTTTATCAGTATTATCGTAAACTATACATTTAATCTGAAGCTGTAGTGTATTCATGACATTTGTATGTAATATGAGTGGTGGATGTTGATGGCCCATTGGAAATCGCCACTTACCACGTGACATGCATGGTTACCATCAGGAAATACTTAAGCTTTTACTTACTTACTTAATTAATTAATTACTAGGAAACACTCTTAAACAGATCATTTCATGTGACCAAATTGGACATGCGGAAATGTAAAAAAAAATTACGGCCGTTTTATTATATTACTCTACGACCTGAACAAGAAGATTTAATTTTGAAAGGATCCCTGAGAAGATTGGCTTGCAAGTGCTGCCACATCGCGGCGCCAGGATGATCAAGGATATTTACGCGCTGATGGGGGGGTTGTTGTTGGGCGGCAATAGTTCCGCATCAGAAAGAAATCCCACAAATGCTGTACAGATTTTTCATTACGCCTTTAGTGTCTATCTTGCACAATTTGCATTTTGGAAAATTGTGTTTCTTAGCTGGTATATAATGTTACAGATAATAGCCAAAAGTCACCGAACAGCATGTTTTGAAAATTCCTACGCCACTCTTGGTGTCGTAAAGATATGGCGGGAGAATTGGCGATCGTTTGATTTTTCCGAAAACCGAGTTTCGGAATCTCTTAGCAACGTGTACTAACGATGCTTGCGAGTATCTAGAGAAACTGATCCGTATGCGGTACATTAGTTGTTGTTGAGCTGCCCATGCGTGATGCCTTCATACAAGTTATGCGAATCTAGGAAAAGGTAACATTTTATCGCGATAAACTTCGTCTTCGGGCCGGTTTGGTGGGAGTCGGGCGCGACGGTAGTCGGGATACTTGGCCACTCAAAAACTTAAACTTCACCGATTCTTTGTGGGCCGAGCCTCCCAGGTTTTACTTTAGACCGATCAAATGTTGTTGCATGAAACGTAACAGTTATGGAAAATATACTGGCCAGTGTTCGGGAGCCTTTAGACTAGTTTGTATGGTGAATTTCTATGCAACTGTCAATTCGTAGTTGCAGTACAGGGTGCGGCAATGACAACTAATAATTGAATCGCCAATCCGTACAAAACAGCAATTCATCAATTCCACGTGGGACATATTTGTCTCATCTGCAGATTGTGTTACATAACACTCGTCCTCCGGTTTGCAGTAAGCGCTTCATAAGCTGAAAATAAGTTTTTGGTGCATTTACGTGGCTGTCAAGTATAGGCCTCCGTCAAGTATATCAGCCAAACCTTTCATAAACTTCTTGTTTTGTCCTCTATGTTATGGTCTATACAAATCAACGTCATTTCCGTCTGTTGCTTACTTCTTTCATGACAACATACATATATATATCTCTGCATTTCTAGGGCGATCCATGCAGAACTTTACCCCATAATTCATGGGCACATGACTTTGGCCCTGAACTAGACTGATGTGAAGCAACTGTATAATATTTTTACTCAATATTTTTTAGAACCAAGGTTACTTGGACCTGTGGAACCAATGGCATATTGATCTTGTGACATTAAAAATCCTGTCAAGTTGTACCCCCTAGTACCCTATTTCAGGAATGTTGCATGATTCACAATTTACTCCAAAGTGTTCACACCCCAATCTAAGACACTGTACAGCTAAGATATTCAAACATTTGCCTGTTTTATTGACATTTCCTCTGAAGTATAATAACAACTTGATGCATGTACACCAGACAAGATTGATTTCAAAACATTCATCTGAATTCACATTGTTTTCCACCAGAAATACGGTTTCAATCACTGATTCTGGAATGTGACTCTACTTTCAGATAGTTATAATTCTTATGAAATTATTCAATCTTAATCATCATTCATGTGTCATAGACCAATTTTTCAAGATCACCTTAAGCTACTGTGTAATTTGTTACTGTGTATATATTCACGGTGGCTGTTGTTCTGATAGTTTCTAGACTTGCCACTTGGAGGATGAGGTACCCTCGACGTGCCTCGCTAGGTTATTATCCAAGTGCAACAGCATCACAGCAGCCGGTTAAGTCGGAGAGGCGCCACACGACGCAGAATGAAGTGTCGATACAACGGAAGAAGCCCACAATGGTACATTTGTTTCACATTCGTCAAGAGGTGCTGGCGAGGTGGATCGATGGACTGTTGTACCTTGGAAAAATTGTGAAGGTAATTATAAAATACTGTTTGAAACTGCATGGCATGACTATATGTATACCTTATGACCCCCTTTCAACGTCTGCTGCCAACATACAGGCAGCGATTTGTACTGAAGTTTGGTGGGAGTCCTGCAGACTCTATCAGCAGGCAGGCTGTTGTGTTTCTTCGTCAAGGAAAGAATGATCGCTTTGGATTTCTCCATGTTAAGATTTAATTTGTTTTTTATCAACCATGCAGTTACTTCAGCAACACACAATTCTACCATAAGTTAGTAAGTGCAGCCACAATTGATTTATTTCGATCAACAGTCAGATATATCTATCTATATGTCATCAGCATGACAATGGTGGTTCAAGCCATGTCTAGCAACAATTTCTCCAATCAGCTTTGTGTACATACAGTATAATATAGGCCCTAGCACCGACCCTGGTGGGACATCACACGGCGAAACTGAACCACCCGACCCGGCCCTTCCTGCATCTTCTGGTGCCTCTTGCTAATGTATGATCTCAACCACGCTAGCGTCTTATTGGTGATACTGAATGACTGTTCAAGTCGAGTCGTCAACAACTCATGAACGACTGGGTCGAACGCGGCCGACAAATCAAACATCACAAGAATAGTTGTACATTTCCTATAGCAGCATTATATTAATACAGTGATCACCAGCTGTGAGGACAGTTTTATGATTTATTTATATATTTTACTTGTATTATTATTTTAATATCTGAGTTAAGTGTTATATATTTTTTCGAATATTGTATTGAAAATGTGGGGAGCGGTGGTCGCGCGGTAGAGCGCCGGACTGTCAATTGAGAGGATGGTGGTTCAATCATTTCGAAACTTAGGCAGTTTCGTTCATCCCACATTTGCCTGTCTTTTGGAAGAGACGCTAAAAGCCGGTGGTCCCTTCTATCTGGTGTCAGGGGAAGTAAAAGGTGCCACAAAGGGGGTAAATGTGTAACCTGTAGTGGACTCATAAATTCTCATTGGACTTTAAACGCCATACAAAGGGCCGTCCAGTATCTGAGAGAAAACGAAGAAACATTTCTGAACAGATGATTACGTGGGATTTTAGTGTATAAATAAAGTTAGTATTATTATTATTATTATGACTTGTGAGTGACCACCCAGTCTTCTGTCACAGGTGGATGACAAGCAGAAACGATGCTACATAAAGTTTGAGGATGACTCCGAACACTGGGCCAGATTCAAAGACATCCAGAAAGGTATGTACACGTTCGGCGAGACTTGTTTTGTTTCACAACCTAATGTCAAAATTAGCCTGTTACTGTTGTAAGATTGCGTTAGTAACAGCTAATTAAGATACTTTTATTGATACGTTTTTGTCTGGCAAATAAAATATGTTTATGTGTTTATGTCGACTATCACAGAAGCATCACACTGGAGTGTAGTGATCAGTCTATTTATAGAATGGCAGTCTATTAATTGGTTATGGAACTCAATCTGATTTTGAACACCAAATTTTGAAGCCAAATCAAATTCAAATATAAATACGTTGCTTTTCCAGATTTCATTACCAATACATTTTCCCAATTCAAATAGATTGCAATTTGTTATTCAAATATGATTCAAATACATTTATTATAGATTTGGTTGTATTGCCTAATATTTTCCCAACTACACATTGGAGAAAACTTGCCTTCTTTTGTGCTAGCCCAGGATGTTTAAACAGCAGGATTCTCAGAAGCACATTCCCAATCAGAACGCTGCTTTTGTGGCTATGGATGGTGATAACGTCACTGACGCCACATTCATTCATGTTCCTTCATTCATTAATGCTAATGTTTGACCGGCAGCTTCACTGCAGGTTCTCAGTGCTGTCTGGCCACTATTTGACCCTACCAGGGGTGTGAAATACATTGTCTTGATTCATGAGCTATGTGAGGCAATACGTTTGTCTGTAAAAAAAAATGTATGTGTAGTTGCTTGTATTTGCAAATACTTTCATATACAGACCAAATATCAAATACATGACTTTTCTGATTTCCGATACAAATGCACACAATTTATGTATTCGATTACAAATTCAAATACATGATATTTGGACCCAACCCTGGTACGAATGCTTATTATATTGTGCTATAGATTTATAGTTTTACGGCGGAGATGTAAATGTTGACATGTTTGTGGCAGGCCGTACTCGGGGAGAGATCAGCTGTGTCCTCTGTCAGGGAGGCAAGTCAGTGAAGCCGAACGAGATTGTCCTCTGCGATCACTGCGGATTGGGTAGGCGTGAACTGAGATCATCCAAATAACCAGTATTGCGATTTGGAAATTTATTCACTCTGTTTTTACCTCAACCCACGTGGTCGTATTGGTTTGCTGCTGCCATTATGGTATTGTTTGCATAAGTAGTGATATATAATAGTGTTTGTGTGAACACTGATAGGTCATACTGGTTGTTTGAACACTGATAGGTCATACTGTATGTGTGAACACTGATAGATAATAGTGTTTGTGGGAACACTGATCAGAATGCTCTGCCAACTACTGTCACTTCTAAAACTTGTCTTCGATCCTTTAAGGCATCTCTAAAGATGCACCTTATTATTACTGCTTAGACTGTTTAAGTTCATGGAAACAGTATGCTGTAATTTATTCAGTTTTTATTAGTATTAAGTTAATTAATTAATTTATGTTTTACAACTGAATCAAATCCTTTTATAAATGGATTTATTCAAGTACAATTTCTGATTACACAACTAATAATTTCTACTCACTTCGACATTTCAAGTTGTGTAATCAGAAATTGTACTTGAATGATATACTTCCAACTTGGTGAACATTTTCACGAATAAATGTATTTAGTTTGCATTATAATTTATTATTTTTACTTTTAAACTAACGTAATTAATTTATATGTTTAGTTAAATTTGTCTTGTTTTCCTACACGTCTTATGTTAAGCGCTGTGAATGCTCTGGATATGGTGCTATACAAAATAAACGTCATTATTTTACACCCAGGTTACCACCAGCAATGTCATCAACCACATATCGGGAAACAGATGTTGAAGGCAGGCATCAGGTGGTTCTGTCGACAGTGTGTCTTTGCAGCCACAGCTAAAGTACGTTGTTGCAGCTCTTGATGCTGTCTTCTTGTTCCTGGCTGTCCGACACAATGTCGACTTGATACGGTTCCTTGATTTCAGTTTCATGTTCTCTCTGTCCATGTTCTGGCAGTTCTGTTTCCTGTAACCATTCATGTCTTTCAAACTCATTTTCTACTCCTCCGATCCTTCCGAGTTTCTCTTAACTCCAGCCTCCCATTGCGTCTAGTTGGGTGTTCATATTTTGTGTTCTAAATACCCAAGAAGTGTATTTGAAGTGTACACGAATTGTACTGGATATTTGAGTGCGCGCAGGTACTTGTGATTTCAAACTACAATGCAAGTCCAAATACTGAAAACGTTTACTGAAGTTGAACTACAAATAGTTAACCCCAACCATTGTGATTCATAGCTGGGGTATCACTACATTTTATTTGTTTATCCTTGAGCTTGTCATCAACTGACTGGTGTACTTTGTTGCTGTCAGGTGGGTGGTGCCTTCAAAACAGGGCTGAATGGTGAGTAGAAACTTGGTCCTTTGCAACAGTCTGACATGAACACATTCTTGACGTTTCCTTGAGCCAGATTTCATTAAATTCATTATATGCATGTACATTCCGCTGTGCTGCTCTATTTATTATCTGTGATGCGACAATAATAATTAATATAAGCAGTTAAACAGTTAGGCTTTTTGTTATGTATTTATTTGTTTTATTATTTTTATATTTATTTGAATGCTGCATACAAAATGTCATTCACGGGACGGGATGACATTTTATTGTATTGTATTCATCCCGTGTGATCTAGGGTAATCGGATATAATATTTGGTGCTTAATCCTTTTTGCATAATAGGATAAATACTGACACATTTTGCATGTTAGTGCCATTTTATTTGGTAGAAATTCATAACTTAGGGATTGGTTAAAATTTATTTGAAATTTTGTAACTTGGGTTATTTGACAAGGATTGACCCAATTATGTATATATTTCAGCCCGAGCCATGCAAGCTATGAAGCTATCACTACCATACAAAGTAAGTAAATAATATAGAAAGTATTCTTTTTAATGACTTTTCGTGTGAATTTTTAATAGTGATGTGAAAAGGTGTGTCACGTACATAAAGATAATAAATGAGAAAAAAATCACATTAGATTTAAACGTTGTGGCTGTTGTTGCTGTGGATAAATATATCGTTACACGCCACATTTACTGTGTAACCTTCTAGTAGTAGAAAGTATTTTTGTGTTAAGCAACTTTATAGAAACATTTACTGTATAGTATATTACAACAGTAATGTATTAAGTAAACAGTGTATTACATTGTCAAATCCAGTAATTACTAAGTCATCATTACAAAGAAACAAGTATGACCTCTTGTAGGTACTTCCCAGTATTCAGGCTGAGATTTAAGGTCAGAACAAATATTGTTGGCTATTTATGGCAGGTGAAACTGTGGTTTTATGACACAATAAAGATTTGTGTTTTATTTTGAGAGAGCGTATGTATCATGGTTGCCACTGGTCAGGGAAAAGTCAGGGAATTTTGTGCTGGGTCAGGGAAATTTGAGATTTTGAGAAAAGTCGGGGAAATACAGGAAAATCCCTTGAAAGTCAGGGAAATTTGACTTTATCATGTCATACGCGTAACGCCGCAATGCTGCGAACTCGAATTCATTAAGCATAACGATCCCGTGAAACAACGATGAAGCCTCAGATCATGCCTTGATAATGTTGTTATGTCAATGACTTTGTGTCATTTAGATTTAGTGGTATAGGAATTGAACTAGGCAATCTGAGTGGGCATCGAACGTTGATTATATTTTGTAAGTTAATTGCCCATTATATATACAACGCGCATACATTTTCATGATTATTCAGCCAGCATGGTCAGGGAAAATGAAACTTTGAGTCAGGGAAAAGTCGGGGAATTTTGAAAGCTTCCATGAGTGGCAACCCTTGTATTGAAATGTAAATTGATGACAACTGAACTAAGATGTAATGTTTGTGCTTGCCAGTTGGCGGATCTGACGTGGGACTCGCACCACAAGACCAATGAGGAGGAGTGTTACTGTTACTGCAGTGGCCCGGGAGAGTACGTAGCGGTCTGACCCCACGGGCCTTCAGTTAGTTGGAAAGATCTATAAAGTGCCATGTATCCGGACTAAAAACCTGCTCAAAGGCGCTAACAGTGTAAAATAAATAAATACATAAATATAAGCTAAAGAAATACGTTAAATAAATATGCTCAGATCAGTTAAATAAATTCAATAACATATAGTTAACTAGAATACTAAATTGACTTTACAATGTTAGACATGCAGACAGATTAAGAAGACAGGCAAACTTTAAAACATATTAACTTTAAACAAATTAAATAGTCAATTTCATTTCTGTACATGGAGGGAGATGATGTGTTCTGTTTTATTGTAAAACTGAGCTAAACGCTGTAGACTGTGTATATTCTGAGATGTGCCCCCACCACTAGATGTTTTAAACAACTTTTGAATAGTTCACTTGTGTCAATAGATGGTACTGTCTGAATTGACAGTATATTTTGTTTGAATATTCCTGTGTTTGTACTCTTGAATTCCTAATCCTATGATTCAGATTAATTTTATTTAACAAAGTGGATAGGTGCACAGTAATAAATGAATGGACACAGTGTTGTGTATCGTGAATATATGTGCTGTGTTTGTGCAGGTGGTATATGTGCTGTGTTTGTGCAGGTGGTATATGTGCTGTGTTTGTGCAGGTGGTATATGTGCTGTGTTTGTGCAGGTGGTATATGTGCTGTGTTTGTGCAGGTGGTATATGTGCTGTGTTTGTGCAGGTGGTATATGTGCTGTGTTTGTGCAGGTGGTATATGAAGATGCTTCAGTGTTGTCGATGTGGGCAGTGGTTTCATGAAGGTAAATACTCGTCCATAATCTAGTAATTATTACTCTATTATTATCATCTAATAGTAATAGTAACAGTTTTAGAAAAAAATAGTAACAGTTTTAGAAAAAAGGTAACGACCCTCTTATACAGCAGATTGATGGCTAACGAATTATCACCTTAAAGTGGCATTTTAAATACTTTTTTGTTAATTTAATCTTACTACGTACTATTTTAAATACTTGTTTTGTTAATTTAATCTTACTACATACTATCTTGTTATTATATTTTAATAGAGCACCTTTTATGTTAGCACATAGTCTTATTGATGACATTTGTTTACCTGTCTTTGAAAATATTTACATTTTAATTATTGTATTACTGTACTATGTTTATTTATTTATGTATTTATTTATATTTTCTTAAATTCATTCTTAGTTTTTTTTTTGGAGGACCACATTGGAAACAAGTGTGCTATTGTGTGCTTTAATGTGTCTATCCTCGGTAAATATTATATTTATATGTATTATAATGTTTTACCAAATGAACTCACTCACACTCACTAGTAATAGAAGCAATAATTTGACAAGTTAATTATTTATTGGTGCTCTATTACTGATCCAGTTTAGCATGCAATAATTTAGTGAAAACAAATATAACACTGGTGTTTTTATTTTTCTTTGAGTTGTCGTATAATAGTCCCTGTAAGTTCGGTGCCAGATTTATGAAGGACATGTTGGCACACCCTTCCACACGTACACAGCTTGATTATAGTTGGATTCATCAGTCACTTGGAAAGATAACCAGTGTCCTCGTCTTCTTCCAGCCTGTCTGCAGTGTCTGGATAAGCCTCTCATACACGGGGACCGGTTCTACGTGTTTGTCTGTTCGTGCTGCAACCATGGGCCGGAGTACATCAAGCGCTTGGAAGTACCGTTGTAAGTGACGTACAACCTAGCCTCGGTTACCCAGACTCCGTGAGGTGGCAGCACTTTTAAGCCCATCAACTCCGCCTGGGACATTAATGGGCTTAAGTTTCTACATCCGGGTAGCCTTACCCCAGATTAGGGTAGAGACGCTGATTGGCTCTTAGGCCAACTAGGAAATAAAAATTAAAATAACGATATGCTTTTACAAGATAATAATATCATATGAAAAGTATTCAACATTGAACTTATATTGACACAAAGGTAAGTAAAAATTCAAATTTACAATTGTTTATAAAGTAAGAATTAGGCAGGATTAACCAGTATCCGTGAGGTGGCAGCATTGTCTAGCCCCACATGGATAGCATACCGATTAAATAAGGATACCTTTTTATCAAAAAATGCTGTATTATAAAAACTATTCAGAATTAAACTTATATTAACACAAGATAAATAGAAATACAAATTTGCAGTTGTTTATTAAAAATATATATTACGGCAGTGTCCGTGAGGTGGCAGCATTGTATAGATCACGCGGATACCAAACAAAAGCCATAAATGGTACCAGACTGTCTTCTCTGCGTAGTTCCATAGCTGACCGACAGTAAATAAAGTGAGACTACGTACAACCATGTCCGAGTCATTGGTTTATACGTGTGCTCATTCCCTAGATACATCACCTGTCAACAGTCATTGGTTTATACGTGTGCTCGTTCCCTAGATACATCACCTGTCAACAGTCATTGGTTTATACGTGTGCTCGTTCCCTAGATACATCACCTGTCAACAGTCATTGGTTTATACGTGTGCTCGTTCCCTAGATACATCACCTGTCAACAGTCATTGGTTTATACGTGTGCTCGTTCCCTAGATACATCACCTGTCAACAGTCATTGGTTTATACGTGTGCTCGTTCCCTAGATACATCACCTGTCAACAGTCGTGTACATTTCAGCTGTAATATAACCTAATTACACAAAAGTGCACATAATACAATTAATAAAAAGTAACATTTTCCAACTGTATTCCAATTATTAACATCTGCGGTTTTCCCCAGAAAATATTTGCGAACACTCCTCTGTCAAAATTTGCCTAGCTCATGAAGCTTCCATTAATTTAGTTTCAAGATTTAATCCAATCAATCTTTTATTGAATATCAAACATGGACTGTTCCTTGTCATGTTTCGAAGAAAAAGATTTCAAGGTTCCATTTATAAGTTAACAGGACACCACAAGTGTGTTAATTCTATTGTACAGTATTGTAGAAGCATGCACACATTTGTGTCTTTTGGTAAGTGTGTGTTTGACGTGTTCTGGTCTCCAGGATCGACGCCGTCCACCTCTGCCTGTTCAACGTGACGTTAGAACACAATCACAGGTACTATGACTTTGACATTGATATCTTCCCGTGGATGGAACGTCACTGGAACAAGCTGCAGCTGGGCGAGGTTTGTACTTATGAGTGACAGCTGTGAAATAGACATTTCAATAGCCCTCACCCCTTTGTAACGCTGGCATGTCCACCCTCATAAAAGTATTCTAATTTTGACAACAACGCCACCACCCAGGGCATCTGTATATGTCCCCCATGGTGTTCACATAAAATTCAAGTTTTCCTTTGCATATTTTTTAGTTTTGGATGCTAGAATTCCATGAGATCTCCATCCATAATACTTTTGTTAAATATCGCTTCATTAATATTATTATAATTGTTTTACGATGACTTTTTATATTTCTTTAATTAAATAAGTACTGTGAAAGGGACATAATCGCCACCGTGTGGAGGATAGCACAGCTGTGTAAAACTGTCATGATTACTTTCCATTTCGGTGGCTTGAGGAAGCCAGTTGCAGCACAAAAAGTTTGCGATAGAACATCACATAACCACCAACTGTCACCCACTTCTCTCATCGGTTGCTAGACTTTGATGACAGGATAAACGATATCATTGCCTTTGTATGTGTAAGTAAGTAAAAGAGCTCTTTATTTCTTGATGGTAACCATGTCACGTGGTATATCGGGATTTTCAATGGGCCATCATCTTACATGCATACATCATATACATACATACAATAAAGCCTTAGATAAAATATATAGTTCACAACAATATAAACATAACCGCTGTAGCAATAAATATATAAAAATAGATAAACTGTAATTATAAACAAATACATATTATTAAAATATAAAATATTAGAATAATTATAAAAAATTACATTAATAAATTATTTAACATTATTTAAAAGAAAATGAATTGATTATAATAAAAAACGTTTATATAAAAGATCGATGGCCTTGCCTTGCCTTGCCTATCCCGTAGTCTCAGTGGACCGTTGGGGCACCACAGATGACTTGGCAACCAGCTCCCTCCACTCCTCTCGTCTCTCGGCTTTCCTCATGGCGGCGCCCAGTGTCAAGCCCGTCCATTCCGGGATGTTGTCTTCCCATCTCTTTCTCTGCCTGCCTCGTCTTCTCCCTCCTTGGACCGTACCTTGCATGACCGTCTTGGCAAGCCCTGTTGATCTTGTAATGTGGCCGTACCATCTCAGTTTTCGTTGTTTAACTGTGGTCAGGAGGTCTTCGTGCGGTCCAATGGCTTGACGGGTTCTGTTTCGGACCTCTTCGTTGGTGATGTGTTCTCTGTACGTGATGCCGAGGAGTTTTCTGAGGCATCTCATCTCCATGGCCTGTATTCTTTTCTCGGTTTCTGCTGTTAATGTCCAAGACTCACAGGCGTACAGGAATATGGACATGACTAGGGAGCGCATCAGTCTGATCTTTGAGCTGAGCGCTATATTCCTGTCATTCCAAATGGTCTTGAGTTTGGCGAGTGCTGCTGTGGCCTGGGCGATCCTGGCGAGAATTTCAGGTTTAGATCCTTCATCTGTAATGATTGCTCCCAGATATTTGAATCGGTTGACGCAATCTAGTTTCTCGCCGTTGACCCTGATGTCAGTGCTGAAGCCATTGGTGTTGTTGGTCATCAGTTTGGTCTTTTCTGCATTGATCTGCATGCCGAAGGCTGTAGAAGTCTTATCAATGCGCTCCACCAATTCAGCTAGCTCGTCTTCCCTTCCTGCCAGGCCATCTATGTCGTCGGCAAAATGCAAGTTTGTGATATTTCTGCCACCAATGCTGACTGTCCCTTCATGGTCATTCAGTGCGTCAGTCATAATTCTCTCCAAGAAGATGTTGAAGAGGGTGGGGGAGAGCACACAGCCTTGTCTTACTCCGACGGTAGTTCTGAACCAGTCCCCTATGCTGTTGTTAAGGTAGACTGCGCTGGTGGCCTTTTCATAGAGGTTCTGTATCATTCTGATCAGGTTGGCGTTGATGTTGAAATGCTTCATGGTGGCCCATAGTGCTGCATGCCATACCCTGTCGAATGCCTTCTTGAAGTCAATGAAGACGTGATAGAGGTCTTGCTGGTGTTGGAGGTACTTCTCGCACAATACCCTAAGGTTGAAGATCTGCTCTGTTGTGCTGCGTCCTGGTCTGAAGCCAGCTTGTTCCTCGGCAATGATCTTTTCCGCTTGCGGCTTCAGTCGGTTCAGCAAGATTTTCAGCATAACTTTGCTCGGGTGGCTGATGAGGCTGATGGTACGATAATTCTGGCATAGCTGTAGGTTGCCTTTCTTGGGGAGGGTGATGATGAGAGATTGGGTCCACGGCGTGGGCCACTCCCCTGTCTGCCAGATCTTGTTGCAGATAGTCAGTAGGGCGCTTATCATGGCTTCTCCCCCTGCCTGCACCAGCTCTGCTGGGACGTTGTCCGCTCTTGCTGACTTCCCCTTCTTGAGCGATTTCACCGCTGCTTCCACTTCTTCGCGAAGAATGGGGTAGTTGTCGTTGTCGGTTGCTGGAGGGACGTTAAAAAAAAAACATTAATGAAAAGAATTTACCATTTCATTTGTTTACAATATTCTGTGTGACATTGTTTCGTTTAGGTGCAAGCCATGCCAGAGACGAGACGACGTGAACGCGTGTCCCAAGCACTCTTGTCAAACAAAGTTCGGTAAGGGATCTTGTCATCATGCACAAAGTCAAAACACATGTTATGTGTGTAGTATTGATTCCCTCCATTGTGATGTGGCATTTGCGATATTTACGATCCAAAATTGCTGTTGGTTTTGGTTTGCGGCAATTTATAAAATAGACTGGATCGGAGTGAATCGGCTCATTTAATTTTTTGATGGTGGCATTCCTGTTTAAGTAAAAAAGTAAAGACAAGTTCTGATATAGCGCAGTATCCAGGCCTCAGGACCGTTCAAAGCACTTTCGCTTTACTTCCCTGACAGACCTGTTCACTCAGACACCATCTCGGCTTCTCTGGGAAGCATCCAGCCATATGCTACAATTAATGCAAGAAGGTTGCTCGTACACATATCCACCACTGTCTTTGGCCAGGTACTCATTTATTCAGCTGCGTGAACTGGAGCAATGTAGAGTGAAAAAACTTGCCTAAGGTTTTAACGCCGCAGCCAGGATTTGAACCGGGGTTCTCGTAGTCGAGAATCCGAAGCTCTACCCCTGAGCCACTGCACTCAGTGGTTATTTATTAACACGTTTGTTGAAATTCAAACAAAGCGGAGGTGTCCCTACCTACCTGTAATACCTACACAATATATTTTCTGGTTTTAATTGTGATAGGAAGTTTGGTCATCGATGACAGTTTGTTTAAATATATCCTGCAAGACGCTTGCATGTAGTGGAGCAAGACCGTGTTCTGGTCTTGTTGAAAATGTCACATGTGTTTGTGTGATCAGGTTTCAGAACGGACGAGAGATAAAGAAAAGCAGAAACCTGTGGGCGCTGCGAGTCTGCCTGCCCCCTACTGGACCGACGATAGAACTACCAAAGGACGGCCAGATCACCGCCCGAGTTGTCAACAACATACAACTCAAGTGGCCGAAACGAAGATCGGTTGACAAACACATGTAAGATACGGGCATTGTTTCATTATCCTGAGGGGGGCCTAGCTGGTCTCACTGTCCGGGGGGTCCTTACCATCCCTGTGGGGGGGGGGTCGCTGTGATAAACTGGGTTAAAATAACCCCTTTTGAATTTTGAAGGGATTTGTTCATTTAATACAGATTTAGATATCATAATTCCACAATTTCTTCAGGATCTGAAACGTGTGTTTGTGCTAATCAATCTGGAATCAACTTACTATGTTTTGTGTTGCATTGACATTTTCTATTGCACCCCTTTTGTTGATAATACAAGACGCAGATAATTTGTATACTTGTTTTTCTACTCCAAAAATGTTTTATGTATCCTTTGAAAAACATTGTTTCCGTGTCAAATATATTGCATCTCGCATATTTTAAAGTTCTTTCTGAAACATTGACTTAACAAACACATTTCCTTAATAACATTTATATAACATATATCTGACTTGTTAAATAGTATTGGAAGTTACTTATTTTGGAGAGTTTACGTGAAACCTGACTACCACATTTATATGTCCAAAATAAGTGCTGTCCATTCAAACCTTGGAGCCACATTGGTCAGTTGTAGTTCTACTTATAACGCAGTTCGCACATTCAACTTCTCCAGTTGTAGTTGTAATAGATGAGAATGCTGGATTGCTTGGTATGAAGTGGGTTAACAACTAAACAGGTCGTGTTTCCGTTGTCCTTGTAGAAAGAAGTCTGCATCTTTCGGATCGTGCAAAAGACGCAGTAGCTGTGACCTGAGAAATGTCAGCAAGAGGGCGCGCTACATCTCTAGCATTGACCTCACCTCGGTAAGTACCCCACCCCATCCGTCGATCCCATGTTCTATATATATATTCGAGAAATATTTTATGTAATTACTTTGTCAAAGTACAGGAAAACCTCATTGTTAGGGTGGCATGAAACGATGTTTAATTGTACTTGATAATGAGTGGTGGCATCATCTAAAAAATGCTCACATACATTTATAAGCTCAGAACAAGTGTTTTGTTGATTTTCTATTGGTAAATCTTTTCAAGTATTTGTCTATTTTCATTTTCTTCTTGTAGTATTGTTTTGACTCGTTTTAGCAATTGAAAATACAATTGTCAGATTACTTTTATCAGATAACAGAGTACAAATTGAGTACAATCTCAAACCATGCATGTAGCAATTGATATTTATTATTGAAGACCCTGTATTAATGCGTTTTATATAAAATATTGTTTTCGTACACCATTTAAACTTCTTAGCCAAGTCTATATTTGTTCTCTAGTTAGCAATCAAGTGCCACAGTAAAACAATATATATGACATATCGAACTACTCTGAAGATTGAAAGTCAAGGTCTATAGAACTGAACTTCTGCACCAGAATTTAAGCTTTGAATGTGTTGGCTGAACTAAGACATTGACTTTTCAGAATGTCGACGAAGCTTGCGCAAACAACAGCCAGGACTACCGAGGGTACAAAGGTGACGCACAGTTCTACGACGTGTCCAGCAAACGTTCGGAGAATAATGACAGGAAAACGCGTAAGTCTGGCATCAAGCCAAAGTCGAAAACCCTTGAATCAAAGATACCCCCTGTGGGCAACTATGAGGGAACAAACCATCCGTTTAGAACGGTTCTTGAATGCAACATGGCGATCGAGCGACACAAACGGAAGGAGGAACTGCTGAAAACGTTAACTCGGAAACAGGGTGACGGTGAAGTCGCCGTGTTTACCGAGACAAAGACATTTTCGATACACGAAATCGCTCCCGCTCGTCGCGGCCGGAAGAGTAAAGCCGAGTGCCTTCTGGCAGCGACCAATGGAAACAGTGGTCTTAACGGCGTGGTTCAAGGTCACGTCGACATCGGTCGATTCAAAGGACTCACTGCGACGAAGCAAATCAACTCGTCCGTGAGAAATTACTTCCGTCCGAGTGTGACTAAGCGAACCGGCCTCGAAGTGCTCGCCCGTCGACACACAGACAGTGGTGCCACCCAGTATCTTGTACAGTTCGACTACGGCACGAGTGGATGAGACAGTTGTTTCCGATCGTCTCTGATTGCAGTTGTTTGGCTGAGAGTTCATTTTAGCGTTGCTTGAGCACAATGTGGCAGGTGTGGTAGGCTATTTGCACGGTGTCTATTTGAATATTTCCATTATGCTGGTGGAGAGTCAAATCATTGGATGTACATTTTTCTTTTAACTGTATGAGTAATGGTGTGGTTGGATGCCAACTGCAAAAACATGGCAGAGTCCACTGGACTATAATGAGCTGTAAAATACATACAAATCGACTAACCAAGCTGCCATGAGTTTTGGAAGAGTCCAATCAAGACAGTCCTATGGTGCAAATGAAAATGCCATGTAGTAATGTCACAAAATAATAGTGCACATATTTGCCAAGAGATTCTTAGTAAAGCCAAGAGTCATAGACGCGTTATACACATATTTATCAGAATCATAACATGAAGAACTTTCTACTTTTCTAAATTATGTTTTGCACTTGGATTGAGTAAATTACATGATTTCTATTAAGCATAATTTACTTAATGCTTTATACTAAAGTAACTTAATGCAGATGAAATTTGTTTGTAAGCTGAATTGAGGCTATTAACAGGAACCAAAAATGGGACATTTTGAAAGGACAATGTGCCATGGTGGAAACTAACATTTCAAAATGTTGAATCTTCTTCAGAAGACCAAGTAAAAGTGTAATTTCTTACAATTTTAATTTTCGTGTTCCCTTGTTTATTGTTTTGTTACAAAGTGACCATTGGCCGCAGATTTACCATATGTGAGGGCATTCGTGTATAAGTTATGCTATTTTATATTTGTCCGATCAGATGTTACCATTCAATTTTGCAACTGTCTTCCTTTTTACACGTACCCAAGAAAGTTGTTTCCAACAAGGTGCCTGTATGTTGTTTCTAGGTGGAGCCACTTGTGCCTTCATCATAACTCTATAGCCGAACTAATGTGGTAATCATAGCATGTTTACATATCAAACTTGTGATACATTCTGCTCCATTCTGTCCAGTGAGTATTTTGTCTGACCAGTGTAAGTGAATGATTTATACTTAACCTGGTCGTACCGTGTGAAAAAAATTAATAATCTTTGGATTCCGCTTGCTACTGTGTCTGCTTTATGGAGCATGGGTGATCATTTCACTAGCGTATTTGTGAGACCGTAACTCAAATTTTCCTCTTTAAAATCAATTTAACTCCTTTAAAGAAGTCAGTCAGTTTCTAGGTTTTTATTTATTAATTATTCGTAAGGCTATGGTACATAATGTTGAAGGTGTACGACCGGCCAAATTGTATTTTGTTACTTTTGTCAACTTGTAACAGTGTTCGCAATTTCAACGTTTCTAACAAGCTGATTGTTAAACAAAGCATCCAATTTCAACTCAAGCTTCATTGGAAGTTATTGCCATGGTGGCCCTCTACCACAGCAGCCTTACATGGTCTGTGTTGTCCCATAGTCTCATGCTGAAGACAGCAGGTTGACAGGTACAAGTTGCTACACTTGCCAGTACATTCTGCTGTTGATGGATACTTTTGTTGTGAGCTCACGAGATCTTAATGACTGTAGAATGAACATGTGACACTATCACATAGAGAATGTCTTGCATATGTGGACATTATAGGCTGGACGAAGCTGTGTCCATTTACACGAAGGACCACTGTAGTCTTGGACAGGGTCTCGAGCCCTTAGGAGTGGTCCCATTTTACAGATTTGTGCAATCACCCCTTGTCGATGACACAAGCAGCGTGTGTTCTTGTCATACAACCTGTGATGTCCAAATCAAAAGTTTTCATTTATCGTATCCAAAATTAAGATGTTTCTTTTTACTTATAGAGGCTTTCATCTGACGCTACACGTCGACTTTTTCAGTACTAATGATGAATGGCGTCATCGTACACTTGGGGTAGCTGGTAATTGCCCTCATCTCTGTCCATTGGTGTATTTGTATTTGTCTTTCTCATCCAGCTGATCAGATGGATTCCTTTATTCACTGTATCCTTCTGTTTGGCTGTTTATCAATGATTTTCGCTCCCTCCCAGTCAAGCATCAGATGAAAGTCTCTACAGGTAAAACGAAACATCTTGTTTTTGGATATGAAAACTTGATTTGGAAAAGAACTATCCTGAGAGGTGTCCAGTAATCTGTGATTACCATCAGTGTTTTCTGCCGACTGTATTTTTGCAACGTTGTCTTTTTCCTCAAGATCCGACTGAGTTTCATGAGATTGCCTCTAGAGTGACAATCTCTAGTTGACACGTGTAAAACACACCAGAATAATGTATGTTTCCTGTTGTAAGCTTTCTAACATTTTGGTGTAATCATTTGAGATAATATGTTTTCTTCTTATTGGTTAGGAACTATTGCCACTGCAAGTAAGCATTTGAGTATTTTCTACAATTTTTTTCTCACAGTCTTCAGACTAATATTAAGAAATACTCCAGTATTTTCATAGATAAAGACTTTCCCAAATTGTGTTATTGTGCAGTGGAATTTTGCAGTCGGTACAATATTACATTTTCCGTATCACATCAAAATACTGGGAACATCCAGGTCTCAGGGTCGATCAAATGACAGGATCTGTACGATATTCTGGTAACTCTAAGGAAACCATTGGCTCATTGAACCTGTAGAAGTTAACTGTTTCTGTCCAGAAAATGTTGAATTAGGTTTGTACTTGTGATGAACAGCACAGAGTATGTTTTTCGCCGGTTTCATTCGTGCCTTTGTAGCTGGCTGTATGCTGAGTGCAATGACGTAACTAGAACCATAACCTGAGGAGAAACATTTAGCCACCTCAGTTATTTTGTTCAGATAAATCATTGGAACATCACGTTATACATTTATAGATGATTTTTATATCCCAAAATGAACCACAGTCCAACCCCCTGCGGCTGCACGCACCGGCTCATGGAGTATCTAGTTGATTGTACAGTCTGGATTTATAGGGACAATCAAGTTCAGGAAAATCCGATTTTACGTTAGTTTGAATCATCTTGTGATACTAGATAACCTGGGCCGAATGTTTGTTGTGCAGTGCGCGCCGTTACGGTGAACGATGCACGTATTGCGAAGATTTTAGTGTTGTGCTTGCTATGATAACAGCGCAAAGGTGGACGCTGAGAAATTTCGTCCCCCCGCCTGTAATTCATGTGACGGGATTAATTTGTAGATTTAGTCTCGTTTCGTTGCTGTTCTCGTTAATGTCTTGATATGATGCGGCAACTACCGGTACGTAATACGTTCTTTGTCTGTCACATAAGAAGTTACGTCACGTTGTGTGGCTACGTCATGTGACCATAGACGTAAATAGTTACGCTGCTTGACGTAGCAACATACCTCGGGTGAGTTTAATCCGCGTTTACTAACTTGTTCGAATACGATTGTATGCGGTTGCTCAAAACGGAGGATAGGCACTTATTTGTCACTACTGGGTATGGGGTCTCGAGTGAAAAAGGAATTTCGTTACTAGGTAATTACATGCGCAATGATTCTGCCTTGAAACGGCGCCAACATTGGCATCTGACGTTCCGCAGTGTGCGGTAAAACTAATGCCCAATAACGTATCGAATGATGTATACTCGTGTGGATTTGTAAATAAAATATATCTTCAGTTTGTGGCGTTTTGTGTAATAAAGTAATTGATGGAGCGTGGGTGTAACGGTTAGCGTAACGGATACTCGCTATACACCTCACGATTATCGCACAAATCGTATGCGGCTGGGGCTCTTATATTACGAGAATATCGGTAGCGGGAAGTCAGCAATATTTTGGAATCGTGCCGTTTCGCATGAGATAATTTAGTTGTTTGTTTGTTTGTTTGTTTGTCTCTACGCGCGTTCTGTCATGACAGTAACCACTCTTTCCATTTTCATCCTACTCCATTCTTCTCATATCCATCTTCACGTTGTAATTCCACATCATCTGAGGTTTCCCCTTTCCTTGTAGCAGTGTGCGTGCATATAATATGCGTGAGAGTGTCTGCGAGCATCTCTTTGTGCGTGTGGCGTGTTGCGTGCGTGTGCGCGTGCGCGTGTGTATAGTGAATGAAAATTGAAGGGAATAAACACAGGTAAAGTTCGGGCTAAGGTTCAGGTCCCGGTTATGGTTACATATACATATATATGTATATATATACAGCTGTACATATACACCACAGAGAAGTTATCACTACAATTATGGTGCTGTAAGTCTGCCTCAAATGTATTCGTACGCCGAATAAGAACCTATTTGTGGATCCAGTCGTTTAAAGGCTACGACAGATGGAATATGACAGAGTTAGATCATTAATCTTTCCCCTATAGTCTGGTGTGTTCTATTTATGTCTATGAATATGACCGACATACAGTTCTATAATTGCCACCGGAGGGAATCACCCACCTGATTGATTCATGTTGTTGGTAATGACACACTATGTTCACGGTATCATAATTATTTATGTAGCTCACGGGTTCATGTGTATATGTGTGCCTTTGTGTGCGTATTTATTTGTGTTTCCGCATGATGTCAGTGTGTGTATGTGTGCGTTTGCGTGGATGTGTGTATTCATATGTGTATTCGTGTGTGTATGTGTGCGTTTGCGTGCGTGTGCGTGGGTGTGTCTGTGCGTGCATACGTGCGTGCGTGCGTGCGTGAGTGTGCGTGGATGTGTGTATTCAGATATGATTCATGTCTGTGCGTGTGCTTGTGCGTGTGGGTATGTATGTACGAGCGAGCGCGTGTGTATGTATAAATTAAATGTGTATATATAAATAAAACAACTCATCGTTGACATAGCAAAATGTATTCACTGTGTTCACATTTGACGCGCAACTATTGATACAATTCTGTAGACACGAAAACAACACCTAATTATTACTTGGCGGAAGTAGATACTACTGATGGAGATCGTAGCAAGCGTGGTATATTTGGACACAGAGTGGCCGGATGTGACTTTGATTCTACACGTAATCCTGGACGGCGTGATGTTCGATAAAGTATATATAACATAGTTAACAGTTATTTTACCGTTTCACCCGATTAAAGAACACTCAAATGCATCAATTATCTGATGATAAAACAAAGCATCATTTTAGTCCAGACATTTTTGAATGGACGTATTGTATATACAAACTATGATGTACTATGAACCCTTTCGGGCGGACCTTAGCTGTTGCTCGCGCGATACCATTCGTTCACGTCACCTCAATCTTTATGCTCTCATAATGCCAAGCGCCATGCACAACATATAGTATGTCCAAGTTAGTATTTACCATTCAACAGACCGTATTTAAATTTGTTTACATATTGATAGCACCCAACATTATAACAATGATAGCAATTTGCCCGACAGAAAATACAAGTAATCATACGCTATTTGTTTGTGGTTGGGTACACGATACAATGGCTAAAACCTTCCACCACAATACTGTCTTAGCCAATATGCTATGAATACAACAGGCAGTTGACTAAACAATTGGCGTTCGCTATAAATAGCCTTCACTTGAGAATTTCATCCCTACCAAATCAACGTATTTTGTTCAATTTACATGAAAAAATAACTCTAAACACTGTCCAATGCGCGGACAGTTTTCGTCTTGGCGTCTGGTGTCCGCCATGATTGTCGTCACTTCCGGGCCGGCTCCGGCTGCCTACTGCAGGGGACTCCGCACGCCTCCGTCCACGGGGAATGGTATATCTGAAACAGCGATGTCAGGATTCAATGGAGGACAGCCTGTGTATTGTAGATCGATTATTACTCTACCCAGGTGCCTAAATGCCGTAAAACACTTCAGATGCGCCCCTCTGGGGCTCCTTAAAATCAACTTTTTAGGATCTCAAAAAAAAGTCAAATTGCACCCATCTGCAGTCCACGTGGCAAATCGTCTACGCGTTCTCCAACATTCTTCAATTGCACCTTTTATGAAACTCGCCCAAAGCACCTTTCAACATATCCTCTCACTGCATCTTGAAGTTCTCCAAAAACATGCTCTCCAAAACCCTCCAATGGCACCCCAAAGTATACCCATTTCCTAAACACTGAGCCGGCTAGTCCTCTCTCCAACCCTCCATCAACATATTGCGAGGTGTTCGAACCAAGCTCCCCGCTTCCGACGTCTAGCTTAGGACTACACTCGTGGTTGTAAATCGTTATCCTTGCTAAATCACTTAACGACACTTGACGACACACCCACACGGACACTGAACAGAATCCGCAATGCGTCCTGGGACGACCACGTGACTAATCGAATACTGTACGATCCTCCCTATAAATCTCTGCCATTGTGAAACGCGACAGGTCACGTGATGCTGTAACGTGGTTAACAAAGTGTTAGCTAATAAAGTGCCCTTTGGAGAAGAGGTCGCCAAAAGTCAACCTTTTCGGAGTTAAATGCTAAGAGCAGTATGCTCATTGAGACCAATTTATCAAATCCCTTACAAACCACACCCTGCAGAAGGAATTCACAGTGTCATCGCATCTAATGGACTGCGTGAGTAACTTAAGTAGGACAGTAGGTAAATATTGTCAAAGCCACCCACCAAAGTAAATTTGCTGGAGTTGAATATCGAGCATGAACAAACGATAAACGATACCACATTCTCATGTCCCTCTTCAGCAACATTCACAACAGAAAACGGTTCTAAGTTACCGCGCCTTCGAGCGTAGGCCGTTGTGTATTTGTGTATTAAGCGTGATAGAAGTGAACTGTTACTGAGAAATATAGAGCAACCTGGGGACACGCAGTAATATTAACGAAAGAAGTATTGTTGGATTTTCGATAAGTAATTGACCTCCGTTTTCATTTGCCATGTATGTATGATGCTTTGATAGCATTATGGTAGATGTTTTAATACATGTTAACGATTAATGCAAACAACATGAAAACATCAAAGATCATGTAAACATGTAAACATACAGCCATTACGCGAAATTTTCGTCAAGTTGGAAGGATATTTGAATGACAGCTTTTGTTAGATAACAACTACACAATTTAACTTACAGCAACGTTTCAACTAGCCGGAACCATGATTCAACTGCCACTCGTGGGAGATCCTGCTCGCCATTATTTTTTGGGAAGCATAGCAATAAATGAATGCCTACATTATAGTTCCTGATAACACTATCGAAGACAGATGAAACGTTTAATAAAATTACTCTTCATAGATCCAAAGGAACTTATGTTTAAAGATACCCGTACTATTTCGACACGCAGAGTAAACTGTGACTTTAAACACTTACCGTAGTCTCGCTTTTGTAATATTTTCAACAACCGCCTTAGTTCTGCTACTGATAAATCTGGAAGACAAATGGTTGATAGTTAACAGTTGTTGTGTATTCGCTTGCGTTTTCATATTCATATTCAAGTTCTTACTAAAATAACAAAGAATGGAAAAACGTAGCAAAAATGGAAATGATAAATGAGACATTTCGTATTTGTTTATAATGATATTGTATGCTGCGGTGGTGTGTCATTATGATTATGATGGCATATTGAAAATCACGACATACAACGTCACGTGACATGGTCACCATCAGGAAATAAAGCTATTACTACTACTATTACTACTACTATGATTCTTAGCGACGATAGTAATATTTTCAGCATATAATAAATTAAGCATTGAAATAAATTGTACTGCCGAACCTTTCTTAGTTGTCGGTACGACTTGATGTTCGATTACGCCATCGTTAGGAGCATCTGTCGACGTCGTCTTGTCTTGAGATTGCGCAGGCGCAGGCGCAGGCATCGATGACTTCTTGGCAGGCGTTTCATCCACTTCCGGAAACGGCACAGAAATGTCTCTTTCGTGTTGGTCATCTTTTGCTGACTGCAAATCTGCTTCTTCAGCCGATGGAAGATCTATTGTGGACAAAGGGCAATTAATGTAAGCGCCAACGACGATGGTGATTACGGCTGTGGACACGGTGATGACACAATGCAACGTGGATTAAATTCAGTGCAAACGTATGACGTAGGTAAAGAGTGGTGGTCATGGTGGGAACCTCCCCTGTGACGAATGTAGCCGTCACAGCCAGTTAGCAAAGACGTTTGTCCAAGCATATCACGTAAACAGCACCAAATCAGTCATTGACGAGTTGTGAGTATGCTTAGCCGCATCAGGGTGACAATTCTTTCCGCGTCAGACATCAAGGGCGTTTTGTGTAGTTGTGGGCGTGCCCAATAGACACGGTTATGTCGTAAATAGAAAAGATGTCGTGTTATTGCCTAATATATTTCCCAGACAATGACTGGATGTGATGATTAATATGCTTGACAATGAAAATTATTAATGAATAGTAACGGCAATACTCCATTAGACGAATAACTAATGATTACTACAGACAAGGTGCTGTCGTAAGAATGGCCTCTTCGTGTGTTGAGTTAGCGCATCACTGCTCATTAAACGACCTGGACCTATACATTAAAGGGGGACTGAAGCGGCCGAACAACCACAGCCCAAACATAAGAACATATAATTTACAGCACTAGTGACCATAATTTGACAATCCCAGTGTCACGGTATATTTTTAATAAATTTTCAAAGTGAGCTACTTTCGACACAGGGCGCCGCCATTCCGCCTGGCCATACTGCTGGTTGTACTCGGGTTTGTTTACAATCACCGGAAGCACGTGTCGATAGGCGGCGCAGCATAGCTCTCGCAAAAACGGACGAAACGCACTCAAACCAAATATAATTAAACACATTAATGCACTGTATGCCTAATAGATATACCATAATTGTTAGTAAGCATTATTTCACATATTTCCACAAAGGATTCCTGTAGAAAAAGCAGGTTTGAGATGATGAAGTTTGCGTGTCCGCCGGCGGCGAGTTCAGCGGAGTCGGCGGTGGTCACTTTCGAACGCCGATTGTAAGCCTAATTTCGAATGTGACGAGCACAACGAGGCGCTGAACCTCAAAACATAAGCTTCGACCAGAGCTACAGGTCCGTGTTTGATTGATTGGCTTGCATATAAGTACGCAGCGACGAAGTAAAGTTCGTCGAACTCGACAGGAAAACCGGACATGATTTCCTTATTTGGAATGTGATTCGGCGCGTAGGAAGTGACAAGCCGGCGACTCGGCACTCACGAGTTCCGTCATGTATCGTTACGACTACAATTTAATCCCACAGTTGTATTTCACTGTCTGCATAATACACGAATGTGACCTAAGAAAAGTTTAAATGTAGTAAGAAATGTGAATGTAATAAAATAAATCTATGTGTAGATACAAGTATTTAATTTGAAATAAAAATGTTTAAAATCCACTGAATTTGTTTAGGTCAACAGATCGCCAGATCTAGCGGTGCGTTGGTTGCTAGAACCAGCTCGAGTTTCTAGGTACAAGTAAAAAAATGTTTTTGACATAGACAGTGGTGGAATAATTTTCTTCAAGATAGTGACATAAAAAGAAATGCCAGCTACGACCGTATCAGGCGTATGACGTGTTTGTTAGCGTCGTCATATGCTAATTACTTAAATTAGGGTGACTCGCTAATTAGTCAACAACTGTTGAACAGTCACGAATCACAGACACAGATATATAACAGGCATTATTTATAATGAATTAACAGAAACAGCAAAATACTAATTTATGTTATTATTTAAATTAGACTGTTAACTGCATTCAATAAAACACTAGTGTGTATAAAAAATATTTTACCCCATAAATCAACTGATTAAAATCACTAAAGAATTTTTTTTTATTAATTGCTGATTTATAAAGGTAAGATCTTAAAGAGCGTAGTAACCAATCCTCAGGATTGCTGAAAGCGCTTTACACTTTATTTCCCTGACAGACCTGTTCAATCATATACCATCTCAACTTCTCTGGGAAGCATCCAGCAATATGCTACAATTAATTCGCAAAAGCTACTCATACACATATCCACCACTGTCTATAGCCATGCAGGTACTCATTTATACAGCTGAGTGAACTGGAAAAATGTAGAGTGAAAAAAAATCCCCAAGCTTTTAACATCACAGCAAAGAATTGCAGACATAGCTGTTGACTTATGAATACTGTCTGTTAATCACTAGTTTGCGTACAATTTAATCTTGGCCATTACACGAGGACACTGTTTTTGACATTATGCAAGCTGAGGATGTACTGTTTATATGCATTATATCATCAAAGCAAGATACCAGAACGACAAGTAGGAAACGGTGAGCGGCAGCCATGCAGGTCAGTAAAATATTATTATCATTATGATTATGGTATCATTGTATTTGTTTCTGGTAACATATGTACATGTGTGCATCGCACAACTTTCTATAAAATAATTAGTATAACAACAATAAAACATGCTACAGAATCAATCACACTTAACATAGTGTCACTATTAAGTATGTTAATGTGTCTATCCAATGACACTACCCATCATAACCCAAGTCAGTTGGCAATATTACCTGGGAACACATTTAATATTTTAATTCATAAAATATCCGTAGAATATTTTATAATTTCATGTATGCACATTCTGTTATTGCTGTAGAATGCATGACTGTGGTCAAAATACACAAAACACATGGAACTTATTTCAATTTTTTTTAAGCAACTGTTTTGACATACATAATAAGTCACTACCCTCCAGGGGTAGTATCCGATATTTAAACACTGACAGATTAATACATTTCTAAATAATCTAAGACAACAGTTTTGTTTATCGCCCAAAACATTATGCACCCAAATGTGGATCTCACCTTTAAGAATCTGCAGTTTTGCTTTCCAAGTGATAAACAAGCACACATTTTTTAGGTGGGGATCTGAATAGTCTCCTGACAGCAGGTAGTAAGATCACTGATCCCATGACTAAAATTAATAGTTACATGGGTGAAAAAACATTTGGAACCTTACATTAGCCCATAGCCTCCATTGTTACTGGAAAGGGTTGCAAACATCATGATCAAAGTACAACAGAGGACTGCTGTTACTAATTGCCATTAATAGCCTAGTGCAAATTAGGCAATAAGATCACAATCTTACCAGTGTCCTGTGTTTCCCAGCAAGAGTGAAAAGACTACCCATACCCAATACAAACATCACTGCCTGGACAAAGCCCCACTATCTCTCTAGTGCACTTGCATTTCTTATCAGTTCACAGTCATGTGCTAGAGCATGATGAAAAGACAAACCAGTGCAACAGAGGTCAGCTTTAAATTGAGTGTTTAAATAAAACTTCAAAATGTTTGGGGTTCATGGCTGTTGTAGAATGATTATCGACTAACACGACTAGTATATTGAATCTGAAATGAATAGTATTATTGCGTATAACAAAATAAGACTAAAATAAGAATATAAAGTACGAAAATTATATTTTGATAAGGCATGTATTTTGCTTTCAATAGTACCGCAGACATCAGCATTGTTCAGTTAGTTGCAGTTTGTGCAGTTAGTGTTTGATAACTGTAAGGTGTCCATAATCACTTCCCAAAATTATTTATTAGGAAAATGGCTAAGAAGTCTATTTAGAAAACCTTATACATTGCAATAAAAAAAACTTACATATCTCGAAAAAGACTCGGTTGGACAAAACCCCACCCACAAATGAAACTTACGTATAAAACCCAATGTAAACAAATTTAGTCTTAAATTGACATTTGTACTTTTTGAAAATACAAGTATGACTTTGACTATGGCCAAGTAGTTGTCTCTGATTGGACCAAGGAGGACACTGATTGCACGTAACTAACTTAAACATTTTATTTTCTTATATGTGCAAGTAGGCTTGTATAATTGGTTTACCATGTAATTTATGTGTTGCTTATGTAGGAGTGGGTTTGCTTGTTTGTAATGATGTCTGAATGACTCGGGATACACACATATTAAAATATGCCAGGAAGGTTAGTCATAATATAATGGAATCTACACAGAATGCACCATTGAAAAGGTAATGTTCTATTTATTGCATGAATGTTCCCTGATTGAAACACAACACCTTGCTCAGCCCACTGTCTACTAGTTTCATTGAGACAAGAGCTGACCAATGAACTTGGCTAGCAGCAGCAGACAAGCCAGAAAGCAGATACCTAATACATCAAACTGATCTGGGGGTCATTTCAAGGGACCTTCTCAAAAACCAAATCACCAGCATTACTTTGTGTTTTGAGGCCCATAGAATGATGTAATAAAATACAGATTTTTTGTGTATATCAGCACCACCACATGCAACAACCATGCAAAAGTAGATTTGTTTAACAATTGTGGAAAAATAGTCTGGGGGACCATGGAGGACCATATGGGGCCTGCGAAATAATTCAATCAAATTTAGATTTCTCATGCATAGTTACAATATCCACAGATCTATGCATCTACACAAAATTAGATCCTGAACACTTTCCGAAATGCTAATTATAAGTTGATTTAATCAGTTTTTATTTTTATGATGTATAGGTACTGCAATGAGAAAACAAAAGATGTCAAAACATTGTTATTTATATGTATATCACAGAAGATACATACCCTCATACATATGTATCATTCTTTCAGATGAAGGATTCACAAATACTGAACACAACTTTCAAAGGATCCAGTGCACCAGATGATATTGTCCCTCATGGCAGTACGGGTGTCACATTGCAACGCCATTAACTCGTAGTGTCAAACTCAAACAGAGCCAGTGATCATGTCGCCAATGCGATACTTTATCGATGCAGCAATTATTACAGATAATATTGTTGTTCCATTGAATATTCATCATGACCATGGGTATGCGAAGTTGTCGTCGCAGTCCTGCATGCCTTCTTCGACTGACCATGGCAGTCATGTCAATGTGGATGACACCTTGGATGTCCCAGTCTCACTGTCGCCATCTTCAGATCATTCTGTCTGGAACAGACAGACGGAAAACACTGAAAAGAGTTATGCAGAATATGTGTTAGCGGATGACAGCAATATCACTGATGATGACTGAAGCAGTTCTGCCACTAATGAGAAAAAATGTATTTCTCTTTTCTGCACCTGCAAAACACCCTGGTTGTTATAACATGCCTGCTGCCTGCATGGAAGCATCCCATTGAACATGTGCAGTGATGATATGCAGCTAACCGATACATTCTGACATTTGATTTATAGTAAACAATC
The DNA here is from genome assembly GCA_964017155.1 of Oasisia sp. SBJ-2009. Taxonomy (NCBI): domain Eukaryota; kingdom Metazoa; phylum Annelida; class Polychaeta; order Sabellida; family Siboglinidae; genus Oasisia; species Oasisia sp. SBJ-2009. The sequence goes on from OZ024859.1 coordinate 22,053,577, forward strand.
ATTATCTTATAATTACACCATGTATTAGTAATTGGCAAAACTGTGTAATTTATCAATATCACATCACAAAGTCAGCGCATTGGTTGATTTGTTTGTGAAATACTTTAATAAAATTATCACAGTATTTTACAAACAAATGATTTGTATGTAAAATTGTTACAGCATTTTGCAAACACATGAATTTATGATTCATTGTCATGATGTGGTCTTGATAACATACACACACACACACGCACATATACAATACATAGTACACAATACATTAAAACTCCACTTCAATATTCCCATGTGAATTGCACAATGTCCTTATTACACATATTTATTATTCAGACTATTATAAATTGCATGGCAGCATGCATATGTAAATAACATTATTTACATAAATTAAACAAATTGTATTAGCATTTTAAATTAGAAATTAATTAATTATATTAAAAGGATGCACACATCATATAACATCTTGTCAGAAATAAAAAGGAAGTTTGTAATAGATTTACGTTACGAATTCGAAGATAGAATGACTTTATTATTTAAATTATACATATGTCATTGACATTGTGTGGCCATACAAGTATAATTGTTTTGTTTAGGTTTGAAGTGCTAAATTACTTTTCGATACCTGTTGAACTACGTATTACTTACCTACTACCCCGAGGGTAGCTATTGGTCGAACGAACGAGTCTGCACGCAAATCGCACTTAGACAACAGACCGATACTCCCAACATTGTCACTGACAGCTGTCGTGCCACTCGATCGTGGTCAGTCATGGTTCATGCAGGCATCTGTCAGCACGGTCTGGCTCGGTCGTCAGCTATTTCCAGACAACATACAACGATGTGCGTCGACATCGGGACGCAGTATCCACACAAACACCATGCAACATTCACATTGTTTTATAGCACGTTGATCCCAAAATCAAAGATGACCATAAACATGCCACATCACATGGCGATCTTCTCTCGCCATCTCACACCTCGGCTCGCACGCTGGGTGAAGCAAAAATGGCTTTACGTGTGTCACTTGTGCAACAGATGCTTCTCTCACTTGTGCTACAAATTATTCCTCTGTCGGATCCATTTTCTATTGTGATTTATCCAAAACCACTAACAACTAGCGCCTCTTGACTCTTCTAAGGCTAAGTCTAACGCAAAACACTTCCGATATCTGTGTAAACAAAATAAGAAATAGTCCCGATAGACCTTCCGGTCGTAAGCCCCGCCCCTTGAAGGCTGTCAACACAGAGAGCGTAAAAATGAAAATGTTTCATTGGTTCAAAATCGTCGGTATTTAATTTCACCTTTTTATTTCGAATGCAAATAAATATTATTTGTGGATACATAGGACACCTATCGTGTACAATAAGGCACCATATTTTTGTTTTTGCGTAGAAATGTCTAATTATGAAGAAAACCGGAAAAAACCAAAATTTTACATGGGCTAGATAGGAGGTAATCAAACCACTCGGCTTGGAATAAAGATGGCGATACGCAGTGTTCTATGACGACGATTTAGGCATTTAAAAATATTTTTTTTCCAGTTTGTCTGATAAGTGAATGTGCTTCTGCCACCATTAATGTATACTTATATAGTGTACATTTAGGTATATGGAATGTTACAGCTGTGTTTCACTTCCCCTTTAATGATTGTTAACTCGACCAAGTCGTAGTTCTCAACACAGAGAGTGTGGGTGACGTGTCGAATAATCGATGTGTGCGGCAAAATGATCAACTCGCGCAATAGTTAATTGGTACTAACCTCTGATCTCCGTCTGTAGCATATCGAACATCTTCTCTAGTCTGTTTAACGCCTTCCCCAGATGTGAATGTGTATCTGAAGAAATACAAACAATATAGGCATCGTACAGTGACAACTGTCGTGTCCGTCTGCTGGAGTATAATTGCTATGTCATCTGGAATCGGCGACGGCGTACGTTTATTAATAACATCGACCGACGGCGTACGTTTATTGATAACATTGACCGACGGCGTACGTTTATTGATAACATTGACCGACGGCGTACGTTTATTGATAAAATCGACCGACGGCGTACGTTTATTGATAACATCAACCGACGGCGTACGTTTATTAATAACATCAACCGACGGCGTACGTTTATTGATAACATCGACCGACGATGTTAGGTTTATTGATAATATCGACCGACGGCGTACGTTTATTGATAACATCGACCGACGACGTACGTTTATTGATTAAATTGACAGACGGCGTACGTTTATATAAAATCGACCGACGGCGTACGTTTATTGATAACATCGACCGACGGCGTGCGTTTATTGATAAAATCGACCGACGGCGTACGTTTATTGATAAAATCGACCGACGGCGTAAGTTTATTGATAAAATCGACCGACGGCGTACATTTATTGATTAAATCGACAGACGCGTACGTTTATTGATAACATCGACCGACGGCGTACATTGATTGATAACATCGACTGACGGCGTACATTTATTGATTAAATTGACAGACGGCGTACGTTTATATAAAATCGACCGACGGCGTACGTTTATTGATAACATCGACCGACGGCGTGCGTTTATTGATAAAATCGACCGACGGCGTACGTTTATTGATAAAATCGACCGACGGCGTAAGTTTATTGATAAAATCGACCGACGGCGTACATTTATTGATTAAATCGACAGACGCGTACGTTTATTGATAACATCGACCGACGGCGTACATTGATTGATAACATCGACTGACGGCGTACGTTTATTGATAACATCGACTGACGGCGTACATTTATTGATAACATCGACCGACGGCGTACGTTTGTTGATAAAATCGACCGACGGCGTACATTTATTGATTAAATCGACAGACGGCGTACGTTTATTGATAACATCGACCGACGGCGTACGTTTATTGATAACATTGGCCGACGGCGTACATTTATTGATAAAATCGACCGACGGCGTACGTTTATTGATTAAATTGACAGACGGCGTACGTTTATTGATAAAATCGACCGACGGCGTAGGCTTATTGATAAAAATCGATCGACATGGTTTCAAAACAACGTTTTGTTATATTTAGATACAACTTCTTAATGAATCGATTCATTCTCCATGGTATATGACCCATGTAATATGATCATGAAAGCGCGTTGGTTATATTTGAGGCTGATTTGTTTCTTCAGACGTGGGGGGCAGAGAAATATCCAGTTTGCACTGCATCTGCGGTTGACCTCTGCGGTGAGATGCAGAGCGACAAACTGCCTGATACCTGCTCCTTGCTGTTATATATCTAGCAATTGCAAGCAGTGGTTACACAGGAAATACCCAGAACTCTGCCGTATTGCAGAGAAATCCGTGAAATTCCACACGAACCACAACAAGAATACCACGTGTGTAGTTGAATTGCACCAGATGATTGCGCACCCGAGAGAATTCAGCCGAATATCGCTTAAAGGCCTTTCATTTATTACAGCCATCGCGCAATTGCGGCGATCGTAGGATAGGCTAAAATTATTTCCACATAGAGTACATTACAGAAAAACAGTCACAGTACTATTCATTTCAGTTTTGTCCCCGAAGGTGACTTTAATAGTGACGTCACACGGTCAGACATAGCAGTCACCAGAAGCATCCACATTACACGGATCTTATATAATATTGTCTTCTGTCTAATATTTGTCTTCTGTAAACGTGGAACAAGTACAGCATATTATAACAACATGACTTCGCTGTTTGATTGTGTTGTTGTTCTTGTACCTTTTAGCCGCTATGGCTGCCACCGAGAAAACACTTTATTATTATTATATTTGTATTATTATTAATTAATCGACTAAGAGGAATCAGGTGTGCAATTTATGAGATACGTCAGACCCAGACTCCACAGGAGTGTTGGCCAGTATACAGACAAGACAAGACAAGACAAGACAAGACAAGACAAGACAAGACAAGACAAGACAAGACAAGACAAGACAAGACAAGACAAGACAAGACAAGACAAGACAAGACAAGACAAGACAAGACAAGACAAGACAAGACAAGACAAGACAAGACAAGAAGGAACAGTCAAGGTCGCATTGTTATCAACAAATGCAGAATTAATTTTACATTCAATAACTACGATTAATATATTTGTAAAATACTTATTCTTTTTTGATAAGCGTCGGGACTGAAAAGAAGTCGACTTGAAATCACTGAAGAATCACAGTTAACGATGGCACACAACCGATAGAGAAGCAATTAAAAATGTATTTTGGTTGATACAGTTAGAGCCTCAAGTTGGCAACCACTGTTAACAATAGACAACGAAATGTGTAAAGGCCGGCAAAGGTTGTGGATAAATGATATTAAACAGACAGCCAAATAGAACAACGGGCAGCAAATGGGCAGTTGAAAACCGTTAATGACGTTGATCCGTACGAAGACCACATTTAGACATTTTGCACCATTTCTAACAGTTACTGTATCGAGGTGACGTAAATATGTAAATTGACGTTCTCTTGCAAGAGTATTACACCGCGTACATCTGGAGCGAAATTTCTACGGAATAATTAATCTACGTCACGTAGAAAGAAAATAACGCATTTTCGCTCGAAATTCCCCGTTGCCTATGGATTTTGTAACAGTTTTACAGTTTATACCGGATGTTATACCGCGGAAACTGCGCGTGAATTACGTCATAACAAATGTCATTTCAGAACACTCAAGGAAACCGTTTCCTGTGTTAAAGGGATACTCCAGTCAGTGAGAGGTTCACAGTATTAACTTACATATGTATACTATATTGGTTGTGCCTAGTAACTGTGCACAAAGTTCGTTAATAAACAATTAGTTATAGTTTAATGATATCAAAAACATGCTATCTTAGATTCAGGGCGCTGCCATCTTGAGAATTACGCGCCAGTGACGTAAGCCAAATCGTTTACGTCATTGGCGCAAGGATTGGCTAATAATTGTGATAGTGACGTAAGCAATCCGCGACGTACTGGATACATCAAATGCCATTGGACAGACATAGGATGTTCGAACGTGCATGCGCCAGTGACGTAAGCGGTTTATGTCACTGGCGCATAAGTCTCAAAATGGCAGCGCCCTGAATCCAACATGGCGTGTTTCTTGTACAACTATGCTATAATTAATTGTTTATTAACGATCTTTGTGCACAATTACTATACACAACCAATATATTGTACAGATGTAAGTAAATGCTGTGAATCTCTCACTGACTAGAGTCTCCCTTTAACGTGTACGTGTGTATACGGCGCCATCTGAACGATGGACATTTTTGCTATTTGGAATTAGGTGTTGGTTTGTTCATTCGTATAATGTCGGAGCTCCGACTACTGGGTAATGTCCCACGTGGTGGTATTTTGGTGCGCACGCGTGAGGCGATATCGGCTTTTCGAATTATAATTAAAAACCATGTAAATGGTGGATGTATAAAAATGTTATTAAAACAATTCGCTGTCCGTATGGGATTAGTTTGCTGTTCAGCCTCCCAGCTGCTACTTGGCAGCTTCGAGTGAAGTATCTGGTGCGGCTGGTGGGATGGTATTCAAGAGGCGTGCATTTGAGGGGGAAATGAATGGATATATGTGGCAGTATTGGAGTGTAGGATCTTGTGGTTGTGTTCTCTGTTTCTATACGTGTGTGTCTGTCATTATAATAATATATTATTATTAGTGTAATCATCAACGTTATTGTATGGAATATTATTTGACTAATGTTCGTACATAGAAATGGGCTAAATAAACTCAATCAACAATTATAAGTACATTGAAGATTACACGTGCTTAGTGTAATCGTCAACGTTATTGTATGGGATATTATTTGACTAATGTTCGTACATAGAAATGGGTTAAATAAACTCAATCAACAATTATAAGTACATTGAAGATTACGCGTGCTTAGTGTAATTTTCGATGTTATTGTATGGGATATTATTTGACTAATGTTCGTACATAGAAATGGGCTAAATAAACTCAATCAACAATAAAAAGTGCGTTGAAGATTAGTGTAATCATCAACGTTATAGTATGGAATATTATTTGACTAATGTTCGTACATAAAAATGGGTTAAATAAACTAAATCAACAATTATAAATACATATGCAACCGGCAGGATTGTATCGGGAAAGTTATTGACTAAAGGTGCCAATTGCACGATAACAATAGCGCGACAAGGCACGAGGCATTACCTGTTTCTCTGAGTGGACTGCTCGAAGTGTCGTCTGCGAGTAACAGGACAAGACAAACGCCAAACGCCACCCATCCCTGTGCTGTGCCCATCGTTGTCTGTCTCCCTCTTCTGCTGACCAACAAAAAACACGTCACACAGTGAGTATCACGTCGCTAACGACGCACAGGTCAACGTTCCTTTGGCGAAATCACGGCAATCACGCACGCGTTTTGGTGCGGAATATTACGTTGGAATCAACGACATGAAACGACATTACATTTGCAGTAAGTACCGCCAATAACTAAGCGCTGTATTACCAAATGCTGGCGCTAATGCAATTACCTATCTGATTTGCGGCACCGCTTCAAAACCCGGCGTCGCTGTTGCGTGGATGTTTTTAAGTTATGCGGTGACTCGAAATGCTGTGATATGACCAACAAGCCGTTTTCTTATCCGGGGACTTGGGCATTCTATCTGCTTATCGCATCTGACAACAAGCACTAAGTACTAATCCTTTGTCGTCGAGCAATACAGTTTACATTGTCACAAGACCCGCGTTATACGTAAACAAATACGTCAACTGTATACACATACATAGCAAGCCTCCCGAATACCAGCCCGCGTTGGTATCAACAGCTCTAGGTCATTCCGGAAAAAGCGTGGAACTAAAAGTAAATATTGGACTTTGATGTTTGCCGGTCCTGAGCAGTCGTGACAGTGTACAGAGTTGACCTGACCAGGTTATCTGGGCGACACACTCGTGGAACGTGTTCTAGGCCCCCCACGTAGCGTACCACGACAATTTCGACGTAATAGAGACGAGTCCCAGTGCCCACTGTGCTTACTCACGTCTCGTTAGTCGCGGAGACGAGGCGTGGGCCGGGACGGTCGCTACCACACTGCTGGGTGATTAAGAAGGTAGTAAAGCTGTCTTAAATGTGTTCGACATTTCGACTTCGTTCGTACATCCACCTTCAGGGTGGATGTACGAAAGTGGAGTATGAAAGGTTTGTTCTTATTTAGTTTGCTTCATCTTATTCATCTCTTATGTCCCTTCGCCTTCTTCCCCTTATATGTTTTTCCATTCTATATTACCTTTTATCAGCTCCAATTTTTTATTTGTATATCCCATTTCCACTATAACATTTTCTTTCTTCTTTGTCTTTTCTTTCTATTTATCCTTCTTCCCCTTGTATTGTTATTTTTTATTTCTTCTTTGTAAATTTCTTCGTCTTCTTTTTATTCTTCTTCTCTTCCCCTTTTCTCCCCTTTTATACTTGTCCGTCTTCTACTTGTTTTTATTGTTCTTCTTCTCCCATTTTACGTATTCTTCTTTTATATGTCATTCTTCTTCCTCCATTATGGAGCCCACATCTGTTGTTATCGCATATTATATGGACGCGTGTTGTCGAGTTGGGTACATACTAGCAAACGTACACACACACACACACACACACACACACACACACACACACACACACACACACACACACACACACACACACACACACACACACACAAACCGCTACATCGCTGCTTCGTGGAATTAAGCGACACCGTTACGTGGAATAACGTTTTATGTGGGTGTTTCATGGTAGGCCTAATCGTCATAAGTATGGGTACAATTTCAAGAGACCTATCTACAACTTGGGCGTGGTACACCACCCGGGATGTGTTGATTTGTGTGATGTGTTTTCTTTTAATGGTAGTAGTAGTTTGTAAAATGTGCATTAATTATTTCGGGGTATTTCGACATGGGCGTAGTCAGATGGTAGGTAAACAATATACTACTTCAAATACTTGTCATCTAATTCCATCATTATGATAGACATGATTTAGACGATATAATAAATTAGCTGACATAAAGCAACAGTTACTTTTATGCATGTTTGTCTGCCCGCCCGCCCGCCCGCCCGCCCGCCCGCCCGCCCGCCCGCCCGCCCGCCCGCCCGCCCGCCCGCCCGCCCGCCCGGTCGGTCGGTCGGTCGGTCGGTCGGTCGGTCGGTCGGTCGGTCGGTCGGTCGGTCGGTCAGCCTGTTTACAAACGTCTTGTGCCGTTTTCTTTTGTATGTTTCATTCCAGAGCAAATACTTAACGTTCCACTGGCTCGGGTTACGCTTACTCCGAAGACAGAATCACACCAAACATATCGCGTGACGAGGATTGAAAGACGAGATGGATTTCCCGGTGCCCTGTGTAGATTACAAATGCTACATTACAAACAAAACGGAACAGCCTAACTCAACGTTAACCTCTGTTTGCAATACGAGTTTTACTACAATTTAAGCGCACATTTGCAGTACTGTCACAACAGCCTAATCAGGATATTTTAACCCGTTCAAATGAATCGGATGTGGCCGTTAAATATACAACATGTCACAATTGTGAGTCGACAGAAGCCTACAATTCAGAATGTTATCAACCAGACGACACGGTGAGTGTTGGCTCGATAGGCACGTACGAATATTTGAGACGCAGACGGAACAAAAAACAATACGAGCATGGGTCTACCACTTAACATGCATGAGAACTATGCACGTACATCATAACAACTGCGTAGAGGTTTACATCCTTTAAACCAGTGCTCCATTTATTTTGACTAGAGTGTGTTAGCAAATACATGATTTATCATTCTGATAACTGACGGCATACAAATCATATTCCTTCACTAACAGGGTTTGCTCCAAAATACAGTCCATGGAGTTGTGCTCTCCTTCTGTGTGTAGACGCGAGGTCCTTGGCATAAAACGCGATAGAAAATTGTGAGGTAAATTTCCAGAATGATTATGGAAAATCCATAATGGCAGGATGGTACTACCGGTCAATGGGTGCAATTGGCGCTCTTTTTCAATAGCGCAATCTTTTAATACAAATCATATTTTCACTTTTTCATTAATTACTTTTGTTGTTTCTGTATTATTTCTTTGTTACCTTTATGTAAAGTGCATTGTTATTTAATTGGGGTTGCAACAAATACAATTTTTTTAGTTTTAAAACAAATTGTAACGACTTAAATTTAGAATGATTTTATATTTTGGCGGACTAGTAAACCTTTTGGCGAACTAGTCAACTTGTGAGTTTCCTAGCCCCGCTGTCTAGTAAAATAAATGTCGACGTTCTGCCACTGCGACGGGTATTAAGGCAACTGTTGATAGTAATTGATAGTAACGGTATACGCCGCGCAAATGAAGTCTTGTATATACCGATGTTATTGCATAATGTTGTCAGCGTTAATATTTTAGATATATGACTACGTAACATTAGCAGTGGAACTATTCAGCACGTAAAGACACCTAAGATAAATCACGAATAAAGAGTATATAGCAAAACTATAAACAGTTTACAACGACTGCCTCTCTCTCTCTCTCTCTCTCTCTCACTCACTCTCTCTCTCTCCGACTCTCTCTCTCTCTCTCTTTGACTCTCTCACTCTGTCTCTCTCTCTCTCTCTCTCTCGCTCTCTCTCTGTCTGTCTGTCTGTCTGTCTGTCTGTCTGTCTGTCTCTCCCTCTCTCTCTCTCTCTCTCTCTCTCTCTCTCTGTCCGCCAGGGCTTCGTGCATTGCTTTTTCACGTCACGTCACGTCACGTCACGTCACGTCACGTCACGTCACGTCACGTCACGTCACGTCACGTCACGTCACGTCACGTCACGTCACGTCACGTCACGTCACGTCACGTCACAATAAGTTATTACTTTTCAGAAATCAAAGACAATTTTTTTTAACCTACATCAAGTGAACGCACACTCATGAAACTACTACAAAGTAACACCAAAGACAGCTGTCAACAACTGTGGGTAGTGATGACTGAATCATGTAGGAAATACACTGCGAAGTATTCATTCCACTCAGAGTGCGTCACTATTGACGTTCCGGCACATCTGTTCAATCAAATACCATCTCGACTTTTCTGGAAATAATTCAGCCACGCTGCAATTAATGAGCGATATTCGTACACATGATATCCACCATTATCTATAGGCAGGTACTCATTCATACAGCTGGTTGGACTGGAGTATTATTAAGGCAGTTGACGAACTTGCCCACGGTTCGACATAACAACATAGGATTCGAACCCGGGTTCTCTCGATCAACAGCGAGATGTTCTAGCCACAGTGCCACTGAGCTTCACAACATGTGGACGTCTCCTGGATAGTCTCATACGCATGGCTTTCTGCTTCGTATAAGAACATGATCATTTCTCTAGACACATCAGGTACAATAAAGTACAATGTAAATATACCTATTAATTTATATAGCACCATATTATATAATGATATTCTATGGTGCTGCACAATATAGGAGTCAATATAAACATTCAACGTAATACACATATATCGATATTTTATAAAATAGTAAACTAAATTAGCTAAATCAATATAAAACAAACAAGAAAATAATATTAAATAAATAATAAAAAATAAAATGATATTTTATTGCAAACATCCGACGTAGACTAAGTAGTTATCTAACAATTGTAAAAGTAATAAAATGTGCAACCATAAGTTAGTTGTAGGCTTCACCAAAATAGTGAGTCTGTATTTTACTCTAAAAACGCCAACGTCGTTGCAGCTGCGCACATCTTTGGGTAATGAGTTCCATAATTTTGGTGCAGCCACTCTAAATGCGCAATCTCCCAGTGTTTTCCTCTTTGTTCTTGGCACAACAAGTGTTAAGTCATCCTGCGATCTTAATCCATAATGGATGATTCTAGGAATCAGCATTTCAGATTTGTACTCTGGTCCATGGCCATGTGAAGAATTAAACGTCAGGAGACATAACTTGTATTTAATGCGAAATTCGACTGGCAACCATAAAGTGACTTCAGTGTTGACGTGATATGGTCAAACTTGCCGATTCTACACAACACAATGCAGTAATACAGTTGTGAAGAAACGCACTATTGTACAACCGAAATAAAATACATCTTGTGGATTAATTACAATTAAAATATATGGAAGATTTAAATAGCATGACACATATGAACTTGTTCGCCTTAAAGTTATTCGATTGCGAGTCGGTCAATGGTTCATTACACAGTGAGAACCAATAAGTAGCAAAGCGTATGATTATTTGTTTGCCATAACAACATACATCTATTATGTTGTCGTAAACATAACCTACAGCCACAAACTGGCGCTGACGTGGTCGATTATTGTGCTGTCAAATGCCACAAACCGGAACTATGTCGTAATCGTTGACAAATGTCAAAATCGCGGACAAATGTCACACCTTGTCTACAAATATCACAAATTCGTAATTGAGAAATGTCATGCGTGTCGACAAATGTCATAGCAACTAATAAGCAATGTCGCCGGTCACCGCAGTCACAACAATCATCACTCTTATTCGCCGGGTCATCGTAAGTGTGACTAATGACGACCTAACCTCTGGCTCTGCGTTAATACTTTTAATGATATGATTACAGCGGCGTAATCTTGGCCTCGTGCAGATACACCGGCCAGAAACCGTAACACGTCGTTTCCTCGCCCACATCAAACGTCTGTGCCCCGTCCGGAGTAATTTTAAAGGACACATATTGATTTCTAGGCAATTTGGAAAACATTTTACTTCCAATTCTGCTGCCTGTTTGTTCTTGATGGCGCTGCTGCTTCCACTACTGCTATTATTGCCCACACACCCACCCACTCATATACACACCCACCCAAATCCACCCACCCACCCACCCACCCACGCCCACGGGTCCACACGTACGTATGTACGCACGCACGCACGCACGCACGCACGCACGCACACACGCACGCACGCACGCATACACGCACGCGCGCGCGCACACACACACACACACACACACACACACACACAATAAATATAGTATTTCGACACTACAATCAAATTTTACTTCTTTACCAGTCCTGGAGGACAGACAAAAACCTGTGATAAAGTGTATTACAAAATTCTACAATGGTCACCTAATATCGGTGGTGAATCCAGAACAATAACTTCAAATACATCTATTTGGAGTTATGAAACGAACCTATTTTCACACTACTGTCAAATACCACTAGCGTACATTCCTTTAATCTTAGCTAATCCTAAGATAAGCAACCGGGATTTACCGGATTTACACATTTTCGCGATAAATTACTAATGTACGTAACGTAACACCGAGATATTAGAGTTTGGAAATTGCGAATGATGGAAACGACGCTTGGATTATGAGATTTCTGGATTACCGAGATCCAGGATTATACAATTTCCCGGATTATCGAGGTTAATGAGATTTCCCCTGTACTGCAAACACTGACACAGCAATTATTGGTATCAGACTGATTGTGACACACTTTCTGGAAGGGTAACCCAAGTCCGAATCTACGTCATCACAGACTAATGCCTCAATAAACCAATTCACATACATCTAAGTAATAAAAGCTGTAGGAAATATGATGCAGGATTGTTTTCCCCGATTCTATTGACTGTTCTGGGTAATACAATATCATGTAATTATAACAATTTGCATATAGAATTGTACAGAATCTATTTCCTGTAGAATATCTTCTACAAACCTCTATAGGTTTTCCTATACATACTATGCTTCCTATAGCATAATACTATTCGATATTTATTGTTCTGTATAACTCCTATATAATTTCCAGCATAATTATATTTCTTATAGTATAATTACTATATAAGTATAACAGTTTCAATATAATTTTTTAGATTGCTATAGATTGATATTGAATTTTATAGAGAATCTATAGTATCCTACATATGGTTTGCTAAGGGAGACACGTTGTGATACGTTGTGAAAACTGACAAGAAGTAGGAACAATAAAATGATATCCTTACATCACAAAGCTGAACTCAAACAGGATACCCACCCGGGTGCATACCCCACCCCTTAATTACTCCCACACGCCTTCAACGGTATACAGTTACCGTCAACATTCTACAAAGTCCGCCGTTAACATACGTCCCGCGAAGGGTCTGATGTATCGCAACGTCTGTTTAATCGTTACATAATCATCAACAAAACTCCCCCTCTCGATGTGAAGTTATCTACACGCCCTCTGAGTGTGACACGCGTTACGGATGTCCCCAAAAGTTGGTCTCACGTCTAGACGTAAGATACTTTGCTATGGAAAACGTGTAGGCACAATAACGTGTGGAAACAAAATGAATGATCACTGGTTTGGAACCACCTACGACGGAATGGTATCCAACAGATTCTTATTCTTGCTTTGTGCAACAGTTTCTGTGTGAAATGTGAAGATATAGTTTTAAACGTATGTGTATGTATAATTGTATGTGTGTATGTGTGTGTGTGTGTGTGTGTGTGTGTGTGTGTGTGTGTGTGTGTGTGTGTGTGTGTGTGTGTGTGTGTGTGTGTGTGTGTGTGTGTGTGTGTTTGTATGTGTATGTATGTATGTGTGTGTGTGTGTGTGTGTGTGTGTGTGTGTGTGTGTGTGTGTGTGTGTGTGCATGTGTGCGTGTGTGCGTGTGTGCGTGTGTGCATGTGTGCATGTGTGCATGTGTGCATGTGTGCATGTGTGCATGTGTGCATGTATGCATGCATGCATGCACGCATGCACGCATGCACGCATGTACGTATGTACGTACGTATGTATGCGTGCGTGCATCACATACGTACGTAGGTACCGTCGTTACTTACGTACATACACACGTTCGTGTATGTGTATAATGTATGTATGTATGTATGTATGTATGTATGTATGTATGCATGCATGCATGTATGTATGTATGTATGTATATGTGTATGTATGTATATGTGTATGTATGTGTGTGTATGTATGTATGTATGTATGTATGTATGTATGTATGTATGTATGTATGTATGTATGTATGTATGCATGCATGCATGCATACATACATACATACAGGTATGCTTGTATGCATGTATACTTGGTTTTTATATGCAGCGAACTATTACTTGGTACACCCACTTAATAACAGCAACAATTAATTTCTGGGCATTTTATGCGATTTTAATTTGAGATGTGTTGTGTTCGTTTATTGCGTTACGTAAATATGTTAACGGATTGCACAATCACGACAACTCTTAATTAACCCACTTTCCTGTTCGCCGTGTTACCGGGTGAGGTGTCCTTCCCCAGGCGTCAATCTGAGTGCCTGACTCGGGCACACGATCACCCACAACAGTGACAACGCGGCGAGGGTAACTGACATTCTATGGTCATACCCCCAGTTGAGCTACCAAAGAGCCCAAGGGGAATGACAGTAAAAACCGCTCGAGCGGCAGGGGTGGGAGACGCTGGGTGACTGTAAAACTGGCGTTCGAGACACCGGGGGTGGTGTCAAACCCCGTCTACCCGATAACAACTGATAACATCGCAGACACCGTACCCCAGGTTTATTCTGAGGCACCGATAACGAAGTTACCCCGCCATCCAAGATTAGATCTAGACTAAGTTGTTATAAGACTCGTTTGGTCATCAGTTAGTCGCGACGTAAAAACAAGAAGCCGTGTCGTACTGAGCGAAGGCACATATCGGTTTTTTCTTTCTTCCGTCTTATATATTTACCGTATTTTATTTAGTAGCAATTTTAGTGGTATCTTGGAATGGCTAGATATTTATATTCAAAAGAATTACTGTTGTTATTTGTTTAGTTAGACTATCAATAAGACAAAGGCTTCCTTGTTCACATGCCCTCTGGAGGTTGGCTCTAGACGGCCATCTTGTTAAATCGTGTCTTGTTAAATCTACTGGCGTAAGGGTCAGTTCACAAACGACTGAATTATTATGTGTGTCTGTGTGTCTGTGGGTCTGTCTGTGGGTCTGTCTGTGTGTCTGTCTGTGTGTCTGTGTGTCTGTCTGTGTGTCTGTGTGTCTGTGTGTCTGTGTGTCTGTGTGTCTGTGTGTCTGTGTGTCTGTGTGTCTGTGTGTCTGTGTGTCTGTGTGTCTGTGTGTCTGTGTGTCTGTGTGTCTGTGTGTCTGTGTGTCTGTGTGTCTGTGTGTCTGTGTGTCTGTGTGTCTGTGTGTCTGTCTGTCTGTGTGTCTGTCTGTCTGTCTGTCTGCCTGTCTGCCTGCCTGCCTGCCTGCCTGCCTGCCTGCCTGCCTGCCTGCCTGCCTGCCTGCCTGCCTGCCTGCCTGCCTGCCTGCCTGCCTGCCTGCCTGCCTGCCTGCCTGCCTGCCTGCCTGCCTGCCTGCCTGCCTGCCTGCCTGCCTGCCTGCCTGCCTGCCTGCCTGCCTGCCTGCCTGCCTGCCTGCATGTTTGCCTGTTTGCCTGTTTGCCTGTTTGCCTGTTTGCCTGTTGGCCTGTTGGCCTGTTTGCCTGTTTGCCTGTTTGCCTGTTTGCCTGTTTGCCTGTTTGCCTGTTTGCCTGTTTGCCTGTTTGCCTGTTTGCCTGTTTGCCTGTTTGCCTGTCTGTGTTTTTGTTCTTTCTACAGTACTCTGTCCATAGTCGCCTCTCTCCCTCTCACGTCATGTCCCACCTAGCTGTGTCCTTCCCCCTCTTCTGTGTTCTGTTTTTTTTTTGTGTTTCTGCTATCTTGGCAAATTTTGTTTAGTCAAATTGTTCTGAGTTGAAACATAGTGACGGGATAAATGCACACACGTTGCCATCACAAGGCAATCATTTGTACAGAGCGCGTCCACCACAACCTATAAAACTACCATAATTACGACCACAAGGACATCAACCACCGCAGTGACCACTGTAACAATCACTGACAGCACCACCACTACCATCAGCATCAGCATAACCAATATCATCACCACTATTACCACCATCACCATCACCACCATTAATACCACCATCACCATCACCACCACTAATACCACCATCACCAATACCACCGCTAATACCACCATCACCAGCACCACCACTGATCCACCATCACCAACACCACCACTAATACCACCATCACCAACACCACCACTACTACCACTACTACCACCAACACCACCACTAATACTACCATCACCAACACCACCATTAATACCACCATCACCTTCACCACCAACACCACCACTAATACTACCATCACCAACACCACCACTAATACCACCATCACCTTCACCACCACTACGACCACCAACACCACCACTAATACCACCATCACCAACACCACCACTAATACCACCATCACCAACACCACCACTAATACCACCATCACCAACACCACCACTAATACCACCATCACCAACACCACCACTAATACCACCATCACCAACACCACCATTGATACCACCATCACCAACACCACCACTAATACCACCATCACCAACACCACCACTAATACCACCATCACCAACACCACCATTGATACCACCATCACCAACACCACCACTAATACCACCATCACCAACACCACCACTAATACCACCATCATCAACACCACCACTACTACCACTACTACCAACAACACCACCACTAATACCACCATCACCAACACCACCACTAATACCACCATCACCAACACCACCACTAATACCACCATCACCAACACCACCACTAATACCACCATCACCAACACCACCACTAATACCACCATCATCAACACCACCACTACTACCACTACTACCAACAACACCACCACTAATACCACCATCACCAACACCACCACTAATACCACCATCACCAACACCACCACTAATACCACCATCACCAACACCACCACTAATACCACCATCACCAACACCACCACTAATACCACCATCACCAACACCACCACTAATACCACCATCACCAACACCACCACTAATACCACCATCACCAACATCACCATTGATACCACCATCACCAATACCATCACTAATACCATCATCACCATAACTGCATAACTGGATCACAGTGAATTCACACAGCAGTATAGCCACAATTTAGCTGCCACAGGACGGATATCGTATCGGGGCGTTCCTCTTTGTCGTCTGCACACGTTCGACGTATTTGTCAGAATTTTCACACACGCTAATTGTTACCTGGATCACGCGCTTAGAACTACCGCCTCAATTGGATTCTGGCTCGTTTCGTTTCAAATCTATCCAGGATGCACGACAACCTGCCTCCTCGTTGTCGATAATTTGTCGTCATTTTGTAAAACAATACAACAGGCATTATTTGTTCTACTTTGTCGGTTGAACTTCAATATAAATGGGCAAGATGGTTTCATTCCTTCAAGGTTAATCTGGCGGTCGACTGCGTGATCACTGGAAGTATAACACTAACCTGTACTATAACTACCTATAACTGTTTTCTATTATTGACACTATAATATATATAATCATAACCTCAGCTAATAATAACTACAACTATGTGTGCAAATAAACTTAACTTTAATGACTACTGAAATTGACAGTAGCCATTTATTCCCGTCGTCTGATTCATTCCAGTGATTAACCTAGTATAGGTTAATTCCAATTTAAATATTACCGGATTTAACGACCAAGTTTACGTTTTACATTATGTAATTATATTTGACAGAGAGCTTTGAACCTTTAATGGAAATGGCTCGTCAGGTGAAAATTAGATATTATGTTTTATAAATACAAATTTATATCGCTGTACAAAACGTATTTCCCAGAACCGACTGTACTTCCTAAATAACCTCTAGACACAGCCCGTCTGAATATCAACATGCAGTGCTTTGACCGCAACCGTGTCTGTAGAGTCGAATATTGCAATGCATAATATTATCACCGCAGGCTTTAAACAGTCATCTCCAAGCAAGAAAACATGTATTGTTGTCATATGAATGATATTGATGCTTGCATGTCACAGTGTTACTTTAGAAAAGTACGTCCAGCATTCGAGCCATGTATTGTTCTTATGTTTCAACGGAATTTTATATGATACAAAGTCGTATATCACGCGACGAGAGGCAAAAAGGAACATTACTCTTTTATTTTATGCTTTCGAGAAACAAAAACGGAAAACAGATTCAGCAAGCAGAACATTAAAATACATTTTCTGCGTCATTCTTCGATTGACGTAACGTTATATGGTTGGTTAACAGTAGGGTTAGATCACGATGACGTCACTGGAGGAACATAAAATCATGGCAGTAATTTTCAGCGAACTGTCATCTAGTGTACTTCTGTGTGATGCTGTGTCATGCCATGCCAACACGGTGTAGCACAGCCGACACCGTGTTACACACCAACACGGTGTAGCACAGCCAACACCGTGTTACATGCCAACACGGTGTAGCACAGCCGACACCGTGTTACATGCCAACACGGTGTAGCAAAGCCAACACCGTGTTACATGCCAACACGGTGTAGCACAGCCGACATCGTGTTACATGCCAACACGGTGTAGCACAGCCAACAGCGTGTTACACGCCAACACGGTGTAGCACAGCCGACACCGTGTTACACCCCAACACGGTGTAGCACATCCAACACCGTGTTACACGCCAACACGGTGTAGCACATCCGACACCGTGTTACATGCCAACACGATGTAGCGCAGCCGACACCGTGTTACATGCCAACACGGTGTAGCATAGCCGACACCGTGTTACATGCCAACACGGTGTAGCACAGCCGACACCGTGTTACATGCCAACACGGTGTAGCACAGCCGACACCGTGTTACACGCCAACACGGTGTAGCACAGCCGACACCGTGTTACATGCCAACACGATGTAGCGCAGCCGACACCGTGTTACATGCCAACACGATGTAGCGCAGCCGACACCGTGTTACATGCCAACACGGTGTAGCACAGCCGACACCGTGTTACATGCCAACACGGTGTAGCACAGCCGACACCGTGTTACATGCCAACACGGTGTAGCACAGCCGACACCGTGTTACACGCCAACACGGTGTAGCACAGCCGACACCGTGTTACATGCCAACACGATGTAGCGCAGCCGACACCGTGTTACATGCCAACACGGTGTAGCACAGCCGACACCGTGTTACATGCCAACACGGTGTAGCACAGCGGACACCGTGTTA
Source organism: Oasisia sp. SBJ-2009 (assembly GCA_964017155.1). Taxonomy (NCBI): domain Eukaryota; kingdom Metazoa; phylum Annelida; class Polychaeta; order Sabellida; family Siboglinidae; genus Oasisia; species Oasisia sp. SBJ-2009. The sequence goes on from OZ024859.1 coordinate 22,072,646, forward strand.
CATGCCAACACGGTGTAGCACAGCCGACACCGTGTTACACGCCAACACGGTGTAGCACAGCCGACACCGTGTTACACGCCAACACGGGGTAGCACAGCCGACACCGTGTTACACGCCAACACGGTGTAACACAGCCGACACCGTGTTACACGCAAACACGCTTAACGTAGTCGTCAAGACGGAGATGATCACGCTGACCGACAGGAATTTCTACGATTTTAAAGACATCGGAAAGACAAGCATGTACTATTAGGGTCATTGTACACAGACGACAACAAACTATCTTCTTTTGTGTCTTGCTCACAACACTATCAAAATTATGCCATTATACATGTATAGATGTGAGTGTTATTTTTAATTACATATACATTTATGACTGGGCTATGTGCTTTCAACAGCACGGCCCATCGCATTGTGCGTGAATTATGCATATATTACGTTATTAAGACTCGTCAACTCCAAATTCAAATCTGCCCTATTTTATGAATCCGAAACTTGTAGGACTACAAAGGAAACCATCAAGAGGCTTCAAACCTTCACCAACAACTGCCTGAGAAGAATATTTTAGATTAATTGGCCTGATAAAACGAAACGTGGATCTGTGATACAGGACCAATCAGCTTCCAATGTAAGAGGAACTCAGGAAAAGAAGATGGGGATGGATTGGACACATACTCCGGAAAACAGACACAAACATCACTAAACAAGCGCTCTGCTGGAACCCACAGAGAAAGAGAAGAATAGGTTGACCAAGAAACAACTTGGGTCCCGAACTCGAAACAGATACCAGCATGATAGGCTACACATAGAAACAGCTTCAATAAATAGCACAGGAAAATAGTATAGGCAGCCAACAGCAGCTTTCCAGCGTTCCCTGGAAACCTGTTGTTGGCGTCTATGCCCCAGAAGTGTGACAGACATAAGTAGTAACGTTGAGTGAAGTTATAGACACATCCAATCAGACGATAGACTGAACGAACCCATCAACTAGAAAATGTCGTGGAATTTCACCTACCTCGATTCAATCATCTCAAACGTTTTCTGGAGCGCAAATAAAACTTAACAGTTGGACACGTTCGCCGAGTAAGGTCCAGTGAACAGTCTCCGACTCGTCCAGTTGCTCCGGCTGAACTATGTCGCACAATTCTCACACAACGCAGACGATGTAAGGCGTGATAATCGACATCTTTTAGCAATGTGAACTGGTCAGTCGCGTCCACCGCACGAGAGAGAAGTATAATTGACCGTGCTATATATAGAATTATACCACTCACTCGCTACCGTAAATAAACTAACAACATATATACCATCGCTAGTTCGCCTGAAGAAATTTCTCGGGTGAGATAAAAAGACACGTCGTAATCCCACGCGGAAAACGAACATTGGTCCAGACTTGTCAAGTCTTTGATACCTACAGACAGCTCGCTGAACAAGACTATGACCTATAGGCGGCGACGAACGAAGACCAAACTAAGATCATTTTTCAGAAATATCAACCACAGATAAAATGCGATCGTGACACCTCGACAAAATGAATATATCTATGACGTACATGTGGCTAACATACTGTACGTGGGAAAATAATTCCGAGACACAGGTCGCCTACGGATAGGATCGGTTTGGTGTAAAGTTGTTCCCGGATTTTAATTCGAGTGTATTCAATGTGAGCGGGGGGCACATTGCGACAAAATAAATTAGAGGGTTGTGACTTCAGATCGACTGGGTTTGACGTTGATTCTGTGACCCTACGCGTGACTCCCGTGGCGGGGGCAAATGCGATAGTGTGGAATGCGGATCATGAGAGAAATCCGACGCTACCAACGTCGTCATCTAAACTTGTTTAGACACAGCGGTAACAACGCTAGACCTACACAACGACATGAAACGTGCACGTCTGTACGCTAGACCTAGACAAAGATAAGTCCAACTGAAACTATCTCGTCTGTACGCTAGACCTAGACAAAGATAAGTCCAACTGAAACTATCTCGTCTGTACGCTAGACCTAGACAAAGATAAGTCCAACTGAAACTATCTCGTCTGTACGCTAGACCTAGACAAAGATAAGTTCAACTGAAACTATCTCGTCTGTACGCTAGACCTAGACAAAGATAAGTCCAACTGAAACTATCTCGTCTGTACGCTAGACTTAAACAACGACAAGTTCAACTGAAACTATCTCGTCTGTACGCTAGACCTAGACAAAGATAAGTCCAACTGAAACTATCTCGTCTGTACGCTAGACATACAAAAATAAGTCCAACTGAAACTATCTCGTGTGTACGCTAGACCTAAACAACGACAAGTTCAACTGAAACTATCTCGTCTGTACGCTAGACCTAGACAAAAACAAGTTCAAATGAAATGATCTCGTCTGTACGCTAAACCTAACCAACGACAAGTCCAACCGAAACTATCTCGTCTGTACGCCAAGATGATGGTTAATTGACATTAACCAACGTTTTGGCGTAGGCGAGGTTTCAGACGGACAACCAAGTCAAACAATCAAACATATATTCTATTCACCCCCAAAAGGGAAATAATAAGCAACCAGCCGTCTATGTATGTCGATCGTGTTTATATATACATCGTCATTAAGGGATTTCAACGATCATAAACATAATTTTCACTTTCCAATCAATCATAGTTTAAGCACAGGTGTTCTAAGTTTACCTCTTTTATTTGATTTTAAAGTGCAAAATCAGGGTTAATAGCTCTTTACAAATGTTAGTGAAATGATCCTCTGGGCCCTCGCATTGCCAATGGCGGCGTGCCGGAGAACGGACGATGCAAATGAAACGTGTCTTCGGCAGCCACGTGCTAGAATCAAACACTTCCAGATAAAGGATGCTTCTCACTTGACCTGCACAACACGGCCTAACTGGCCTCATTGATTGACGGAGTTTTGACGTAGAGAAAGCCTCTTTTCAGTTATGTGAGAACGTCGTTGATATACGGTAAACACATATGCCAAAAGATAAACACTGGCGATAAATGGCAACCAGCGATGGTAAACATCGTAGTCTCTGGAAGAACGTCGACGGGCTAGATTTGAGTCTGGTTTAACTTATGTGTGTGATGCCATGCACACGAAGAAACATTCTCTAGCGGTGTGGTGTCACTGATGTGTTGCCGTCTGATTCGACTAATCCTTTAAACATTCTTAATTAGTCTTCTACAACCTGATGTGCAAGCAGATCCACCACGACATGTGCATACCATCGTTTATGTACCAACCTTTCAGCGACAGTCACCCGGGAAGGGGTATAACTACCCATTAGTCCGCTAGTCCGTACACTAGTAAAGATAAGGGCGGACTAATAAACCTGCCTAATAACTAGTCCGGTTGTCTAGTAAAGGTCTAGGTGGCACTTCTGGTCAATGAGCGCAATTGGTTACCTTTTCAATTGCACAGTTTTTATACATATCATATCTTCAGTTCTTCATTTATTTACATTAGCTATTTTTTTGAAGGTAGGACAAAACCCCCTCCGGACAAAACCCCCTCGGACAAAACCCCCTCGGACAAAACCCCCTCGGACAAAACCCCCTCCATACATAACTCCGTCAAGACATAAGCTCCTTCCGGATAAAGCCCCCTCGGACAAAACCCCCTCATCATAGATACTAGCTTCAAGAATTATCAAAAGGAGTAAACTTAGCTTGGCTGAATATTTGTGCATACTATATATAATATAGCGGATCGGTGGTGCTGAACAACAATCTTCTCTTCTCCTGAAATGTTATCTTAACTTAATAATTGTATAAATATATTTTTTTAACAAAATTGGACGCATTCAATTGTAATTATAATTTTAAATGATATTTGAGTCCTCTTATAATGTATGTCTACTAATTTAAATTATATTTTTACAAGATAATATATATATATATATTTTTGTAAACAATTTTAAAGGGCATTTTATATATATTTATTTATTTATTAACTAGTTTACACCACAATTATTGTTAAATAGATAATCTATTATTTTAATTTTGTCTTTATTTATTAAATTAAAATATATTTTATCATTTTAAAGAACAAATTATGTATAATATGTATATCTTATATCTATATCTTATATATTTATTTGCCATATTCATTTTATTGTGTGTATATATATATATATATATATATATATATATATATATATATATATATATATATATATATATATATATATATATATATATATATATATATATATAGGCACTATATGAGTCAACGCCAGACTACATTCCAATTCATCATGTAATGCACGTTGAATATGGCAATATTATTTTATATATATATATATATATATATATATATATATATATATATATATATATATAATTTGGTATGTAAAAAATGTAAATACATACCAACTATTTTATAATTACTGGCATAATAAAGGTGCTATTCAAGCAAGTTCAAGGTTTTGTCCGGAAATGGATTGTCTCAGTCTAGTAGAAGGAATTATGTATGGAGGGGGTTTTGTCCAAGGGGGTTTTGTCCGGAAATGGCGTATGTCTAGAGGGAGTTATGTATGGAGGGGGTTTTGTCCGAGGGGGTTTTGTCCGAGGGGGTTTTGTCCGAGGGGGTTTTGTCCGGAGGGGGTTTTGTCCGCGTACCATTTTTTTAAATTATTTCTTCGTTACCTTTATGAACATTGCATTGTTATTTAACTGGGGTTGCAAAACACTGTTTAATTGTTTTTAATTTAATTGTAATGACTTAAATTTGGGTTGTTTTTCTATTTTGCCAGAGTAGCAAATCTTTTGGCGGACTGGTAAACGCTTCCTTTACAGCTGTCTAGTAACATAAATGCTGAAGTTCTACCGTTGCGGTGTAAGACATCAGACAAAGCTAGAGGCGATTAACTGTGCGTCCTGCCATCTGAGTCTGTGGACTGTTGTTCCAGCATGAGTTGTGGAGTCATTTGCTGGGTCATTTCCTGTGTGGAGTAACATTTGATAGTGCACGTGTAGATGGTTTACAAACATGCTTATGCGGTAGCGCATGTTTATGATAGATGTCTGCCGCGAAAATGTGGAAGACATTTTGTTCGCATCGGTAAATTGGTTAAAACTTATTGCTTTACGTTCGCGGCCGTAATGTAACATTTGACGTATTCTGTGACCCTCGTCTTTTCCGTACTCCTGAGAAATATTCATTGAAATATTGGCAAACGATGCCACGATACAAACACACCAACATCCTCGGGGTCTGATGACATCTGTTATTTCAGAGATGATCAAATGCTTGGCCAGGAGGCCACAATCTGTTGTTTGTTAAATTAACCAGGAAGTCAGTAATAAAACGCCCGTGTTGCCCTCAGAAGAGACTGCTAGAATATTTTTAAAAAAGTGTGTCAACTCAACTCAAGACTGTTTTGAGACCGGTATAGCCTGTTGTTAGCTTGGAGCCTGATTAAAGACCAAAGGTGCTAATCCACCCTCTGGCTCTGAGTATGCACAAGTTACGGTCACTGCCGGGGGGGGGGGGCTGATGGTCACTGCCAGGGGGCAGGTGGTAACTGCCAGGGGGTTGTTGGTCACTGCCAGGGGACTGGTGGTCAACTGCTGCCAAGTGACTTCTTCAGTAATTAGCACTGACATTGAAGTAGGGATCAAAGGTTGAAAACAACCAGTGGGAACCAACAGGTGCAAGGTGATTCGCAGCGAAGGTATCCAGTTTCGATGGGCATTACGTGTGATTGCGAAACAGGAATGTTGGTATTGACTAGGAGGTTTTTTTTGTCAACATTATGGGAGTTTCTGCCCTTATAGCATAAATTATGGGAGAAATGTATTTCTGTCGCCCGGGTAGAAAGTTTTTCTGTCTTACAATTTCTGCCCACTTAATTTTTATTAAGGAACTTACATAAAACAACAAGATATTGTCCGCTAACTCCAGCTAGTCGGTACTACTTATTGTGTACTACTTATTGTGTACTACTTATTGCGTACTACTTATCGTGTACTACTTATTGTGTACTACTTATTGTGTACTACTTATTGTGTAATACTTATTGTGTACTACTTATTGTGTACTGCTTATTGTGAACTACTTATTGTGTACTACTTATTGTGTACTACTTATTGTGTACTACTTATTGTGTACTACTTATTGTGTACTACTTGTTGTGATCTGCTTATTGTGTACTGCATATTGTGTACTACTTATTGTGTACTGCTAATTGATTACTACTTATTGTGTACAACTTATTGTGTAAAACTTATTGTGTACTACTTATTGTGTACTGCTTATTGTGTACAACTTATTGTGTACTGCTTATTGTGTACTACTTATTGTGTACTGCTTATTGTGTACTACTTATTGTGTACTAGTTATTGTGTACTACTTATTGTGTATAACTTGTTGTGTACTACTTATTGTGTACTGCTTATTGCGGCATGAAAACATTTTATACTTTGTACCACGGCAGAACTGCTCATTTGAGCTACCACCTCGAGTTATCCGGGAAGCATTAAGCCATGCTAATATTTCTGTGCATCTCCTCATACATTAATAGCCACCACCGCCTATGAGCTTGCTCATGCGCGCTTCGAAACGGAAGCAAGACGAACGAACTAATCTCCTCCCAAACATTTCGTCCATCGTTCTAAGCCCTGTTCCACAGCGTTCCAAGTTCAACACAAATAACTGCCACACAAACAGTTTAACTTATTTCCACGGAAGCGCTGGCCTCCTTGCGTTGTTGGGCGCCATCTTGAAGTAGATGATAATGGAAATAATTACGTCGCCAGCCGCCCTGCCCTCCCTTGGCGTTTATTTGACTAATTGGCAAATTTCCCAGTGGTCCGAGTTTGCTTGGAATTAGCGTCATCACCGCATAAGAATACTAATTCGCACAACAGATCATGGATTTTGTAAACTTGTGAAGAGAGGATATGGTTTTCAGGGAAAAAAATATATAGTAGTGTTGAGACGGTACTGCCTTCTTTTGATTTATTGGACCCTGTGCCTCACGGAATGGGTGCAGCTTGCAAATTTGATTACGTTTAACGCCATGGCGCGTACCAGTTTCGTATTACACCATCAACGCTTTTATGGTAATAACTCATCGCTAGTTTATTTACTTATTCTGACAGATCCGTCTGCGTTTGCGTTTTGCTTAGAAACGTTGGCTGGATAAAGGTTTTATCTAAATTGCTATAGTTTTAACGCTACAAAATCTGGTTTCGAGTAATTTCACAAACAAAATACCTAGAAGTTGTATAGTTGCATTACTAAAAAAAAACAGATATGCATTTTGATATGGAGGTTTACACGTGTAAGTGCATTGAGAGACATCTAGGTTTAGATATTGTTTAACTTAATTGACAGATTTATATTCCGGCCATTCTACGGCTTAGATTACTTTGTTTAGTAAACATCCTGCCTTATTTTTCACAAATGATATTTTTCACGGCCACTCGTTGAAAACCGAAAAACGGGTGGTAAGTTGATGATGGGTTCATTGACAAAGCATACTATTTACACGTGTCATATCCATACAAACTGAGAAGTTTGTTATCCGAAACAAAACAAAGTTACGGAAAAGCAGACGCAAGCTGAATAAAATTACATCAACCACCTGTCTATCATTTCTTGGTAATCTTATACTTAACTGGCCTAAATTATTACTGCCTTTTAAAACAGTTTTTCCACCTATACCGACGTGTGTGTGTTCGCAATGTGATTCTACATCACTTCCAGTATAAAGAAGTCAGATTTAAATAATTTAATTTGTGTTTTAGAACAATTTAAACACACCGTGTCGAAGGAAACAACGCGATGTCACCGCTGCAAATATGGTGCGAGCTGTAAGTGCCTCCCAGAGGCACCAGAACCGCGGAGGCGATTTCTTTCGATTGCGTGTTTAAATTGTTCTAAAACACAAATATAAAAAAATTAATCTGACTTCTTTGTGCCGGAAGTGATGTAGAATCACGCTGCGAACACACACACACACACACACACACACACACACACACACACACACACACACACACACACACACACACACACACACACACACACACACACACATCGATATAAGGTGAAAAAACGGTTTTAAAAGGCCGTAATAATTTAGGCCAGTTAAGTATAAGATTACACATTTCTTTATAATGCCGAAATTTTCTAACGTTTACTTTTCTAAACATCCGCACAAAATGCCAAAGGGGTATACTATGATGTAGGAGAATGCACTGTGTACGATACCGCGGGCCGTGTGTACAATCCTTGTCAAGTTGATGAAGGATATACCCAGAGCGTGGGAATAATGTCACACTGATAACGTATGGAAGAGGCGCGCATGCAGTCTCAGTACCCGGTCGCTGTGTTACTCAAACAAGCTCGTTGTAAGACTCTTTGAGAAAAACTAACTTGCAAGTGACAACGACAGTGAATCTTTGGTCTTGTATCCATCCACCCGACAGCAGCGATAATAGCAAAAACCAATTGGTACGCCAGAATAAAATCGTGAAAACTCCCCACAACGATAGCATAACCGAAAACAAACTTAGTCGATTGAACTGTAAAAGTGTTATAAATATCGGTCATTACCTTAGTGAGGCAATCAGTTGATGAACTGTTGTATTCCCTTGGCGAGGTATCTGCTTCAGTTGTGGTCAAAATACGGCCACAACGTACGGACGTACCAAACACGGCAAAGTCCAAATTGCCAACGTAGGTACGTGCGTGTGTATACAGTGTCACTGGAGATGCCCCACTCGCTTCAGCGCCTCGAGAGAATACAATTATTTCTTGTTGCTTACTTCACACCCTACTACCTCTCTCAGTCCCCGTTCTGTGTCCGTGTGTTGGTCGTCTTCCGTGTCGTCTACGCGCTCGTCTCCCTTGACCGATCAGTCGTGCGTCGTGGAGTCAGTGGGAGTCAGCCCGTGTCGCCTTCAGTTCAGCCGCCGAGTATGAATCACAACCACCGACCGCACCAAAGTGTTCCGACGCCAGCCGCGTGGCCGCTGCTTTATTTACCGCCTCAGCCCTCACGGGTCACCGAGAGGGGACGTCAACTATTCCGGGGTCGTCGCCAAGAGCGCGCCGTCAGCGAGAGGGATGACGGAACGACTGATCTCGACTCGTCGTGAGTTACGACGTTTCGCAGAAGCACACACGACTCCGCCCGCAGTGGCTACGGTCTCGCGGCGTGTAAGCGAAGAGACTCACGCCAATTAGCCGTCATAGGGCATCACTGCTTATATCAAGGCATGGAGTAGGGGAATGCGGACAATGGAGACCCCTCCCTCCCCGATAAGAACCGCAACACTCGCGTCACTGACAACTTGAATACTGTTTATTTATTTATTTATTTTGAATTGGACCAACCCTTTTTCTTGATGTTCCTCTGAGGGTGGTTTACAAGTACGTAGGCGCAAAAGAGACACCGTATTATTATTATTATTATTTGTTATAATTATATGTATTATATTCTTAGCTACGGATGCACATTTTAGGTTAAGTAGACGTTTATGACGGTTGGAGTGCGTGTAATAAATCCATTAGTGAAAACGGAATCAACAATGGCGTTTAAGCAAACACATAGGCCTGGCTTAATAGATATTGACATGGCCTATGTATAAAAAAAAACAGGCACAGCTACACACGAATACGAAAGAAGGACGGAAAGACAGAAAAACTAAAACAAAATGGGCCAATGTATAGATAAGGTAATTAATGATAGCCTCTGCTACATCATTTTACGTAATTGATCGTGGGTGAGCTCATTGCAATGATGTATTTATTAAATGATGGAGAACGGACATGAAAGCGAGTTAAGGACGCGAACATTCGGTGCAGGATTTCGATTTCATCGACCGTAACTGATCGAGTTTATTATCCATTTTTTATGTGCATCCATAATCCTGTAAGTGATTTGGCAACTTCCGGTAGTAATTTTAGTGTCCCGCGGATCATTACTGAACTTCCGGGTTCATGTCGCATGCACAGTTTTGTCCTGGTACATACTCAAGTCTTGCATGTACGCTCACAAAGATACATTTAGGAAAATTGACATATGTGAGAACTACAGGCTAGGCCTGAAGTTTACAAGTCTGGTGGCGGGCAAATCATCAAGGAAGGGAACCCATGCGTATGTAGACTAAAGCCTCGTGTCAAACCAGTCTTCACTAACATTACACTCCGTCCTATAGTGCTTCCTTCTGAACTGAGTGAAACATAGTTCTATCAGTGTTTTATGCAACAAAATCTCCAAATGGTTGCGAGAACATAGAACAGGATAATGTAAACATTACGTCGCTTAAGGAAAAAACAGGTAGCGATCCACACCGGCTAGTCACGCTGTCAACTATAAGTGTGACACCCACGCTACGCTGGTATCAGGGGCGGGCCGCCGTCTGCTCGCAATCCGTGTTTATGATACCATCCTCTGATAACAGAACGCCGACGCGAGGGCATTGTTTCAAAAGATACGAGATAAGTAGTTCCACGCAGCTCGCCTGGTGGCGCTCCGTGAGTCTTCCTGCTGGTTGATTGTCTTTTAAATCATATGATGTCTGTTGGCGCATGCAGAATATGTCTGTGTTCCGTATAATCTGTAGGGGTCAAAATGCTGTAGTAAAGTTGTCTTGGAGCAAAATCCAATAATGTTAATATGCATCAATGAAATCGTTGATAATATAGTTCGTGGTGATCTTTTATTGTTGTAGTTCCATGATTGCGTATATCCAGGTGTAATGAAATCATAATCCAAAGTTACACTCGTTGTCTAACGGTGCAACGAGAGTAATCGTACTGCACACATGCATGTCCGCATGCACACATTCAAGCACACTTTGTAAATACTCTCACACATACACGTATATGCACGCACATTAACACATTCCGCCTTGATCAGATACGGCAAATATTTACACTGAAAACATTACGAAATGAAAACGTCGAAGCAAACCATAAATCTATTGTTGTGTTGTGGGAGAAATCAATTTGAAATTTATCAAAACCATTCGATAGCTTTTTTCCGTTTATTTAATATCTTATCGCCTGTACGATTAAACACGGTAAGACACACTGATTCACATCGCTGAGAAAATGTACTTGTGATTATGCGCAAGCGTCATGTAATTATGTACACTTGTGCTGGAGCGATATTAATATTGAGGAGGGGGCGGTCTCAGACCTTCAACACAACTGCGCTTCAGTACTTCAGATACTGTAGTAGATTTCGACGCCGTGCCGTCAGCTGGCTTACCCTTTGTCGGCGCGTATAATGGTATCCAAAGACAGGTTTGGTAGGTGCAGTTGCCAATTTTTCACGGTGTCATCATTGTTGGGCAAGACGTCGGAAAATGGGGAAGGATAATGCTGACAATTATTCTCTCACGTCTAATTATTGAAGGAATTTATTAGTAAAGCTTACGCTATATGTATTTTTTATATTATTATTTATTCATTTATTAATTCATTCATTCACTTTGAGCAATATTGAGGATTGGATACTGTGCTATATAATAACTTACCTTTACATTCATTCATTCGTTCGTTCGTTCGTTCGTTCGTTCGTTCGTTCGTTCGTTCGTTCGTTCGTTCGTTCGTTCGTTCGTTCGTTCGTTCGTTCGTTCGTTCGTTCGTTCGTTCGTTCGTTCGTTCGTTCGTTCGTTCGTTCGTTCGTTCGTTCGTTCGTTCGTTCGTTCGTTCGTTCGTTCGTTCGTTCGTTCGTTCGTTCGTTCGTTCGTTCGTTCGTTCGTTCGTTCGTTCGTTCGTTCGTTCGTTCGTTCGTTCGTTCGTTCGTTCGTTCGTTCGTTCGTTCGTTCGTTCGTTCGTTCGTTCGTTCGTTCGTTCGTTCGTTCGTTCGTTCGTTCGTTCGTTCGTTCGTTCGTTCGTTCGTTCGTTCGTTCGTTCGTTCGTTCGTTCGTTCGTTCATTCATTCATTCATTCATCATTATTTGTTATTTTATTATTATTATTATTAATGTATTTATTTATTTATAAATTGCGATTATTAGTTATTTTATTTACAACCGTTACTATATAAATTATAACTAACACGTAGCGATACTCTCTATATTAGACGAAGTGTCTCAGTATCAGTTGACGTGAGACTACCGACACTGTACAATATTTAGAACCAAAGTTCAAAATATTACCGTAGCGCAGGCTCTGTGGGTCATAGGCCCTACATTTCGGACACAGTCAAGCTGGACAGTAACTAATGCGATCAGCATCAATCACCAATCACCGGGCGACAGCAGGGGACATCATTCACACAGAGTGTGTCGACGGTTCGAATCTGCCCGTGGGACTAGGCACATTCGTCGGCGCCGATTCATTGTAAAGGGAGTTGGTGCACTCGGGGATTAAACATAGAGGCGCCATTTTGATATTTGACAGCATCTTTCCCCCGATGGAACCAATTGCGTTCTATCTCGTTTCCAGATCTCGCTCAATCTCGTACGTCTCGCCGATTTAGCGCCATTTGAAACGAAAAACTACCGCATAGACAATCTTACAAATGTCACAAGAGTAACGTTTTGTAGAAATGTTTGTTGTAAGACTTGCTATGTCGCAGTAGTAATGTAAAATATTTATGTATTTGACCGTTATCGACCTTTCTAGCAAAAGGCAAAGCTTGACATACGCCTCCCCATAACTTAGATTGTGACGTAAATCAGCCCCGACGTCATCAGTTATCACCTATCCGTGGCAGAACTTGTATCTCCTACTGGTGTTCCTTTTTCAGTCGTCGTAAGCCATTTTATTTGCAAACTCATGGAAAGGTGTTAAAAAAATTACTGTTTCGTAATAATAAAGAAACAAATTGGTTCCATCCGCGCGAGGGCGCCGTCCATGTACAAGATGGCGCGGTTCAAGGTGAACCCGCTCTGTGATCTACTGGCTCTGTCTATAATCCACTAGCTGTGCCATAACGTCGCGTTTACATTTTTCCGGGCGTAAAACATATATCCGAATGACGTTAAGTGCGCATGTGCAAGTCAGTCGTTATCACTAGTTACCATTAAGGACGTTAACGCTTCCCGCTGAATCTCATATCAAATACATGTTTAGTTTGATGTATATATCGGCCACTATGAGCTTTCAACAAAATTATTTGTCGCAAATTAACACGAGGCAAACAGGTTTTAAAGCATGTTTTGATGGCAAACTCAAATCACGTGACTGTAGTGCACATTAATCCGTGACAGTGATTTAAACAGACGAAATATTTTAATGTCTTGAACGAAATTGTAAGCAAACCTTCACAATGATCACCACAGGAGAGTAAATAAAAAGCCCGTGATATGTATACTATAAATGCATTGCTTTTCGCTGCAACATTGATGATTTTACATTTATCGCGCATGCGTAGAAACGTCACCCGGCTCATTTACAATGCCCGGAAAAATGTAAGCGCGACAACGTTATTTGGTTTATCTCCCGATTACGCTCTTTGGGACAAAACTGGGTCTAATACACCGTCGCATAGCGTAAACCACTCGATGCAGTTCGTGCCTCAATCTCGTCCCATTGCGAGTGTTTCCCTGGGGACGGTTTTATGGATAGACGCGGTTTAGTTTTCAGGCACCCGCTCGAATGTCTCCGTTAAGTCCACTGCCGTGAATGTATCATGACGACAGGTTTAATAAGTATAATGGCGTACATCTTCATTATTATCGCATTAAAATGTGCTTCATTGCTGAAAATAAACGCAGATAGGCATATACGAACGCCGAAAGGGATATAATTCGCTTTTTTATAATTTGCAACAAAAGGATCGTATAAGTGGCGCACGCGTTATAAAATGGGTTAATTTACCTAATGAAAACCAGGGTGTAAGTTACGGGAACTTCTTGAAATGGCTTGTTCTATATTCATAACGAACGTTGAGCAAATGTCCCATTAATTGTTATTGTTATTGTTGCTAGTTGGTCACGTGATTGTGTCTCTCCAAAACGTCCACTGCCCTCGGCTCAATACTTTAGGAATAGTTGGTCTTTTATGCGAATGTATCCATACGTGAAATGACGTCACAAGTTCTTAAAGGACTGATTCCGTCCGTCTGTATCCATATATCTCTTGCCTTTAATGCATATCAGACATGTGTAAACCTGCAAGCCATAACATATACCTTCTTTAGAGAGCTCTCATCTTCTATTCACTGACTCCAACATAATTGTCATAAACGTCATTTCGTCATTGTGTATATGTCAATTGCCAGCACATTTTTGCCTCCTTTCTATGAGCTTGCTCGTATCACACATATCATATTTCAATTTTGCGCCCAAAGAATGTTGAAAGCGTGTCGCAATTCTTTCGTTTAACTATTGTTTTCCCGTTCGCATCAGCAAAAGAGGACAGTCTCCGTGGTTGGCCTGAATAATAAACGTTGCTTATTTTTGACTGGCCATGCATACTGCATATCAACTGCTGCTAAGTAGGATCACTGTTGTCTGTGGCACAGTCTGTCACCGTGGAACTTGTTATTTGTTGCAATGCAGGTCTATGAACTGGTTGAAGTCATCGACCTACTTTCTCCATCCCTCGTAACGATTGAAACCAGACTGCAAATTCAAACCACTGGTTTGGTACGTATTCTCTGTCGTGCTATGACTTGGGTTCTACAGTTCCGTCTACTGCTTGTCGCAATGCATTGTTGTTGGGCCAGTTGGATCTACGTTAGTGTACACGTGTCTGTACACATCACTTGCACCAACACACGTTGTCGCCTTGCGCTGCGAGCTGCAGTGTGGTACTTCATAACCTGTGCATTGTCCTACCACATTCGAAAACAACAACAATCCTCAATTCCTAGCAAGCGTGTGATTTTGTTAAATTCCTTACCTTCTCCGCTCCTAGAACCCTATCACTCTCCTCGACTTCCCATCGCGTCCCCTTCCAGTCGCATCCTTCTTCCAATTAATCCTTCCCCGTTCCCCGCCTGGTTCCTCTTAATGTTAGATTTCTCCCTCCCCACGTCTCGTCCTTGGACACTTCACGTGAGCCTGACCTATGTTGCTTTCGCTGCGGTCAGTTACTGTCCGGCAGAACTAGCCACACTGACGGTCAGTTACTATCGATTATCAATTAGATTGTAATTAGCACCATTCAAACGCAAGATGGGACGTCCGTGGGAAGTATCAGCAGTCTCTCACGAGAACTGGCGTTGTACAGCACCGAAAGACGCAAGAGCAAAACCACCGGTAACTGAGATAATGCAAACATTCTCGGCAGTGACCTGAGGTAACAGACACTCAAAACTATGATTGCTTACAATTTACGCTGTCTATGTTCAAACGTATTTCGAAAGCTTCTTGAGAATCGTAACAGTACGAAGTCTCTCTCACTGTCTCCCCCCCCCCCCCACACACACTCTCTGTCTGTCTCTCTTTCTCTTTCCCATAAACATCACAGTCACACAGTCGTACAAACACTCACATACACACAAAACACACACACACACACACACACACACACACACACACACACACACACACACACACACACACATATATATATATATATATATATATATATATATATATATATATATATATATATATATATATATATATATATATATATATATATATATATACTACACGCACTACATGTGGTCAGCTTTTAAGTTAATCGGTCTTTAGGGTCGAAGAAATAGGGACGACTCCTGCTAATACCGTCACCACATGTCGTGAATTATCGATGCCAGGTGATAGTGTCTGTCGGCATACGCCAGTTGGGGTTGTCATAATGACGAAGTCATCGTATATGTTCTTGAAACGAGATACATCAGCAACTGACCGATATCGCATTACAAACGGCCCCGAAATGATTTGTTTGGGGAGCAGCCGTGCCACTGG
>OZ024859.1:22098468-22173468 GCA_964017155.1 Oasisia sp. SBJ-2009
AAACCATCTCTGATAGCGGTGTCTTCAACAACTCGAGCTATGCAGGTTTCATTTGTCCTCAATGCAATAGGCATACGGCTATAACTTTAAAAAGTAAAGGTGAGTTCTTATAGCACAGTATCCAATCCTCAGGATTGCTCAAAGAGCTTTACACTTTACTTCCACAACAGACCTGTTCAATCAGACACCATCTCAACTTCTCTGGAAAGCATTAAGCCATATGCTGCAATTAATCGCGAAGACTGAGCACTCGTACACATACCCACCACTTGTCTATAGACAGGTACTCATTTATACAGTTGAGTGAACTGGAGCAATGTAGAGTGAAAATAATTGTCCAAGGTTTTAACATTGCAGCACAGGATTCGAACCCGGGTCCTCTTAGACGAGAGTCAGAAGCTCTACCCCTGAGCCATTGCTTCTCTCAGTTCTATTTTACATGTGCTCTCTCTGGTGGACTGATCACGCAACTGGCACGTTCCAGGCGTCTTTTTGTTATTGTTTGATTCCATGGTATTTCTTTGGAGATGTTTGAGAGGTTCTGATTTGTGATTTTCTTAAATTAGGCACTCTTTGTAACAGTTTCTCTGAAACCTGATGACAAATGACTTGTTTAAAGAGCTCCAGACAAAACCCTAACCCCAACATCTAATCCTAACCTGAATCCTAAGTGAATTAAGAGGAATTTGTCCGAGGGGATTTTGACTGAGGAGATTTTGTCCGGAGGGGATTCTGCCCGGTTACCGTTAATAGCATCTGCCCGCTGTAAGCCACAGTTCTGTATAGGTTTGCCATTCTCATACTCCATTTTATCCGCGGGAGTATGAATGATCACGTGCTGTTCCATTTATGATTTTGTTTTTACTTGGGTCAAGTAATGGTGATTTGTGTAACCGTATATGTCGTAACGTTGTTGTCCGATGTCGGGTAATACAGGTTCGATCGTCTAGCTCTGATTTTATTTTTGTCCCTAAAGTCTATACCAATATTGGCATTAGTTTTTTTCTGCAGCTGCTCTTTGGAATATGTTTCCTTCTAGTGTTAGTTCATTCGAAAATATTGCAAAATTCCGCCGCCACATTAAAACACACCTTCACAACCTTGCCTGTCCATCCTTGCCTATCCAACAGCCTATCGCCTACCCTGGCGTAGCAATTGACCTGATGACAACTGGAATTGTTTATTCACTCTGAGATCGAGTAACCCTTTTGTACTGATCTGAGCTTGGGTTCCAATGATTTAGGAGCAATAAAAGTTATCTATTTAATTATTATTATTACTGGATCGGGTATAGGGGCCCTCAGTGTCTCGGCCCGAAATATCGGACTGAGACAATTACTTTGCGATGATATCGGTGTTCCGAACTATTTAACATATATTGATCGACATCTTACTATTAGTGACACACGTTAAGTTTATTAGCTCTGCTTTAATGAAGTTGAAAGGAACATGTGACCGGAAGCTAGCCTCTGCTTGGAGAGTACGTATGGTTGGTTATGCATCGCCATGACTAAACCAAGACACACACGATATCCTGGTGGGTTCTTCATAAACGTGACGAAACTTCGTTACCTCTGTTAATTTGGTAATTGCAATAATTGATTAGGCATATCGTTGTATAAAACAATAAGCATCGTCTTCTTCTAAGTGCCACGTCGTCCATAGATTCCACGGAAGACCGTTCTTGCTAACCAGCTGTGTACGTGTGCCCACTTTTGATTGCTCATAATTTTATGTGGAATAAGGTTTAGGTTTAGTGACATTAGGTGTTTACATGCATTTGATAGGCACTTGTAGACAGCTGGTTAACAAGAAAGGTATTCCGTCTGCCACAAGCGTTGGCGATCATAGCCGTCTAAACCGCATTGTTGTCTGTTGTTTGGAGCAGTTTAAGTAATCATATTGGCGATCAAAACTTTCAATTCCATTTGTACAGCAAGAACCGTTCGTTACACACTGTTCTGGTACCTCGTACAACACGGTATTGGAACTCACTTCCAGACGCAATAACTAAACAAAACCGTAAGGTATGCGCTCGATACCTTACGTCTGCTGCACAATAAGTATTTATTTAACACCAGACGTGAGTTGCTATCTTCTAGTTAACACTCATACAGAGCTAGTTCTACGTTTTTAATAAGACATCGCTTGTGATGTAGCTTACCACAGATGCCAGACGTCCCGTTTTCTGTGGACGTTCGAGCTAATATATAAAAGCAAACGCTCATATCTTATGTATTTGTTGACACACAGCAACCTATCTTTCATCTTATTTGCGGTCATGCTCACAACCATCAATGGAGAGTCGACCTGATCCTTGATTCAATTGCACCTACCTTCAAAGTGGGTTATCTCCAGCGAGTCTTCCGGTTATCTCAAGTTGCACAAAACACGACACAAAATGTTTAATTTACTGCAAAATCCCTCGGTTCATTCACGAAACGATACGCAGATTTCCCGGCTCTGACAATTTCTCGGTTGTACTGGCAAACATTGTGCTACCGGAAAATGTCCACTTAAACGTTTCGTGCCTGCAACACAGATCCACGGAGTTATCGAACTGACAGGATTCAGACAGCCAACTCGACACTACTGGAGACTATTCTCGGAAGCACGCACACTGGTTCTACGAGGAATTCGTGTCAAGATAAAGCCACGGACTTCGACGCCACTGACAACAACAGCGGTTTCGCACGACTCTAGTTCTCATCATAGCTTCAGCCTTTTCCACGCTAACTGTTCCTCATGGGACGGGTGCCGTGGTATTCCTCGGGGGTGAAGGGCCACTAGTATTACCGTTGACGTCGATCGTATCGTTGGAATCAATCATGACGCTAATTTGAACTATCTCTGCCAGTCTTCTCGACCACTCTTCTTTCTCCCTCATTTCTTTCTACGTTTTCCCTCACTCCGTCTTCCCTCATTCTAATATCATTATATAAATAATAATTATAATTATTATATATAATAACATTATATATAATATATATATATACATATATATATATATATATATATATATATATATATATATATTATAATATATATATATATATATATGTATATATGTATATATATATATATATATATATATATACATATACATATACATATATATATATATATATATATACATATACATATATATATATATATATATATATATATATATATATATATATATATATATATATATATATATATTGACGACTAACGTAATTCAAGTACAAATTCGAATTCGAAACAAAATAAAGAGTTCACCTTGCCGTCTATATTGCGGATGCGGCGTGCTATCGACTCTCGATTTCATCGTAAATATGTGTTTTCTTGCGCAATTCATACATTAAAAACATTCAAGCCCGTTTCAAAGAAAACCGCACACGGAATCGTTCTTGGATTAAAAAAAACTTGTTTTGAAAATAGATCCAGATATGGCGTCTAAGAAAGTCGGCGGTTATGTACCGTATTCACCTCCTCCAATCGGTTTGACGATGGTTGACTTTCAAACCGTTTTGCGTCGTACGGCGGAAGTGTGGCACGGAAACTTGGCTGTCAATGAAGTGAACGCCCACCTGATATGCGAAAATCTCACAGCAAATAGTGCCCCGTAAACACAATTTTTACCTGTAACATGACAAGAACACGTGTGTCTAGATATATGCCATGTACGACACCGCATCGGGTAGGCGTGTGATATGCGCTACGGTATGCACACGATACCGACAGGCGATACCGTCCAGAAAGAGAACCTATTACGTCTCGCTTTGCCTGCTTTGTTTGGAAACAACAACACGCACATTTTGTGAAACACGATTCTGATTCGATTCTTAATTTATATAAAACTGGACACAGTCAACGTAAGTACACATTAAGATTATTAATCATACATTAGAATAACATTCAAGTGGAAATTTAGAAAGTAAAACCGCGAAGCTTATTTGATACATTTCCCAAACATAGATATTACAACACGTAGAGTATAGTAACACACTGTTGTAGAACTAGGAAGTGGACGACGAGTTTGTTTTTCATGCGTACATGGTACAGTACATCCATGTCAATAATAATAATAATACAAATACATAAATTTAGGGCAAACATGGTACAAATGAAGGACAATGGAATAACACAAAAATAAGGGCCATGAGACTCCTCCGAGAGAGTAGGGCCGAGTTGTTGCTATTGAGGAGCCACCTTAAGTGGTACCCGGACTTGAAGTGTGGCTAAAACGATTAACACATCGGTCTCTAGAGAAAATCTGCTAGGTGGTACGCCAGCTTAAATTTTGTGGAAAGCATTCAGCCAAGCTGTAGAATACTAATTGAATACGTATCATCACTCCACATCGTGACGAATACAGTAATTGAACGTATCATGGTAGTTTATTAGACAACACAGTGCTTGTTCAGAAACAGTTTATACTCTTATATTCCGCTTCCGGTTTTACAGCGCATGGGCGAGCACGCTTGTGCGCATGCGTGCGTGCATCCGTGTGTGTACAGTCGTGTTACTTCACCGCCATAAATGTATAATAAGACTATTAATAAACGCATACAGAAAACAGTTCCCGGAAAACCGTAGCGAACGTTGCACTGTGCCTGCGTACGCATTCAAAAATTGCCCCAGTTATGCGGACGGCAAACACAATCAACATCACCAGGAGTACTCCCGGGTCATGCGCGCTACAACGAAACAGCCAAGAATTCGTCGGATGCCGGTCATTCATATATCGGACACCCCGTCAATGATGCTCCGTGATGCCGCTCTGTCTACAAACGTCACTATGACTCCGGGAACGCCGAGAATAGCGCCATTATCGTGGTTTGCCTCGACCACAACCGCGAAATCACCGCCTCTTGTGATGTTCCGTGCATGTCCGTTCCCCGTTGATTGTCGACGTCGCCAGCAGACGGGGTTACAGCGCGCTACAGGCGGACGCAAGGGAGCGTTCGGTGCGTTGTTGTCAGGTCGAATCAGACGGCCAATGCTGATCCCCAACCGGAAGTTGGTTGTTGTATTGACTCAGCGCATAAATATGTCGTCTTGTCAAATGAAAAACATAACGGCTTCATCGGAGGCCTGATCCTTTCAAGTGTGTTTATCGCTATGGGAAGATAAACCCTAGATCGTTTTTATATCTAGTATTCCCTCCGCCCGGTTTGTTAATCGTGCAAATATTGACAGCTGCAGAAAAAACGAATAACAGAAGAACTGTTTTACACACACTAGTAGTTCAAAGTAGAACTTAGTTAGAAAAGTGGACTACTTTGTAATAGTGATTACTTTTTACAAACGCATACGACCAAATGTGACAACTCTCTGCAAGCTAACATCATAAAAACAAACATACTTTTCACGTCATACCGGTTTGATGAAAAGTAATCTATTTTTCTGATAACAGCCTGGTAGCCTGAACAATCGTTTATTGTCTCCACCCACTTGGGATATTCTACGCCAACTCTAATCATAGGCATTCGTTGACTGTAATTCCTTCATCACAAGAATTTCTCAGAGCCGGAGTATCGGAATACACTGTAATGAGTATTACTTTGGTTGACAATTCAGCAAGCGTCCAAACCACCTGCATTGCTCAGCGAATGCTTTTACAGATTAAACTGTTCACAGTGTGAATTCATCAACAAAAATACATTAATCTGGACTGACATATTATTATTGAACCGACATAAGCAACGATAATGCTGGTGGTGTTTAGACGACAATGTAGAGAGTGGTAACATTCTACATGTTGAACGTTGTTCTACGGTGGTCACTAAGCGTGAAGAATAGAGCAAACAGAAGCGGCATCTTGGTACTGATGTAGTGGTGTTTGTGATCCTACAACACACAGGCTGCGATGGTTTGTGGAGTATTTATCTTATCTCTGCCTTCTCCGTCCTAACAACTCACTGGTCCGATCCATGTGGACCGCCATTTTGCAAGCAGTCTGGTTGACCAGTGCACTTACCATCGGGCAAATTTAGGGGTCAGTGGAGAGCCTGGCCTGATGGACACTCTCGTGTCTGGACATATACTCCTGTAGGGTCTTGTTGTTTGTCTACATTACACCATAAGATATAATCATAAGAAATAAAACAAAATGTGACCTCTTCAGATGATAAAAGGTACTCATATATACTCGTAAATACTCGTAGATTACTTATATAATGTGTGTATGTACAACATGTATACAAGTCGAAGACTATACGCAAATAATGTTCATGCATATGATTATTAGATCAATCATTTCCACGAGTACTTCAAGAATTTACTCGAGTACCTCCCTCCCATGCCTGCCATTGCAATGTATCGTTTACAATATTTAAAATACGATTAATCGAATTAAAACACTTTCTGTCGTTAATCTAGAAAATATATGATTTTACTAGATGCCACTAACTGTTCCCGCCCTGAGAGGTAAACACTAAAATACAAGCAACTTGCACGTCCGTCGGGTTATTGAGCGGGATCATTTGCTCCGCGGAATTACATCGAGATTTATCGCAATGCGTGCTTGGCGTTGAGCCAGACAAGGTCTGCGATAGCGAAGCACCGTTTCTTGTATGTCCGACATTTCTCTCTTATCGTTGTCTCTTAAGCCGCATAGTTTAACGATCACGAATCCATTTCGCAATGTGGGATGGGCCTTTTTGGTCATGCTGATTAAACAACTGTTTATTGCAAAAAGGTTTTAGGCGAACAAACGTTTTATTGAGCGACGACCGCCTGTCCGCCTACCAGTATTCAACTCAGGCGGACTGGGTGACGGATAGCAGGCTGTTTGCAATGGGCGGAACTGTCTTATCTCCACTATAGCACTATTAGCTTGCCTGAGTGGAATAGCATTTGCTCTGCAAAGACAAAACATTGTACTGTTGTAGTGTTGCTTTTGGAATATTAGATACTTCAAAGTGTGTGGTTAGGATTTAGAAACCTCAGGAATGCAAAACACGAACAGCATTTGTTTTGACAATCTAATCGTTAAAAAATTCTCAACAAAACAAGGTGGTTAATGAGGTAATAATGAACGTTTCATAATCGTTGTGATAGAACTGTAATAAGTATGTTGTACGAGCGCGAGAGAAAGCAAAACGTTGCATAAATGAACAGATTATGTGCATGTTAATATGTGCCATGTACATATAAGTGTTTTAATGGATCGTGTGTCGACATGATTACAGTCAGTGATATACTCTCTCTCTCTCTCTCTCTCTCTCTCTCTCTTTCACTCACTCACTCACTCACTCACTCACTCACTCACTCACTCACTCACTCACTCACTCACTCACTCACTCACACACACACACACACACACACACACACAGTCAAACAAACATATACGCATACACACTCAAATACACATGTATACAAACACATACATACACCCAGACAAATAAACATTCGTACATACTCTCTCTCTCTCTCTCTGTATCTCACACACACACACACACACACACACACACACACACACACACACACACACACACACACACACACACACACACACACACACACACACACACACACACACACACACACACACACACACACACACACACACACACACACACACACACACTACGAATCTTATTCGTACACAAGTCATCATATATCTTAATTAAGTCTACTGTAGGCCTACTTGAGATGGAATACAGCCGATGTTTTCATGTCTGGAGAAAGAAACATTTGATACACACAACAAACGATAATGAAAACGTTAAAAGACCCAGAATGAAAACCCTTATCACAGTGTTGACGAACAAACGACAAAGGTCGTGAGAATTCGACAAACCCGGGTTATGCCCGCAGTAGAACCGCGGTCGAGTTAGTTGGCGCTCCATTCTTGCAGATAAGCTCAGCGCTTTGGAAACGATCAGGCATTTTTTTTACAGCGGCGAATGAATCGCCGAAAGTGCTGCAAATGTAACGAGACTCCCAAATGCATCAAATGCGTCTTACGTTGGCAGTGTACTTGTCTCCTTACTCGTGTTTTTTTCTATATTAAGATTCCAGACTACATAAATATTGACATAAGCATGTTGCAGAACGGAAATGCATGCGAATTTATTGGAGAATTTTTATGCCGAAGCCTTGTAGCAGAATGGGTTCATGCAAAACGCAAAATAGAAAGTATATATATACACACACACACACACACACACACATATATATATATATATATATATATATATATATATATATATACATATACATATATACATACATACATACATACATACATACATACATACATACATACATACATACATACATACATACATACATAGTTATATATATCCTGTTTAAGTCAGATTATTTATTAACATTATTGAAATAGAAATAAAGCAACTGTGTACTAACCCATTTCTTAAAATGATAGTTACACACACGTTGCTCTTGTGACATTTGTAAGACTGTTCATTCCGTAGTTGCTGGTTCCGTCCGTGTGAGGCCGCTGATCAATTTGCAAAATGGTTCCTGCATACTAAATCCCACAGTGCCCCGGCTCCCTTCCAGCAGCTCTGACCTGCCCTTGACAACAACATCGACTTCCGATAAGAACTGATTTACCCTTCAGTGTGTTACCCTGACGGCGTACATAGTTCAATCAACGCGTGGTTGGCCTTGACTTTCTGCCAGGACCCTAAACAGGCGAACCTGCGGTGATTAGGTGGCTCAAATTATAGGTCTACACGGATATATGACTCCCGAAGAAACCGAAAAGACAAAACTATGACGACTGGCTCTAGCAGATAAGAAATCTTAATGTCTTGCTCTTTACTAATCCATGGATACGATCAGGTCAGGTGGTGACAGCAGTATTAGCGCAGTGGCGTAGTGGGTAGCGCTTCGGACGCTCGACTAAGAGAACCCGGGTTGGAATCCTGTGCTGCCGTGTCAAACCTTGGGAACGGGTTTTCTCTCGGCATTGTTCCAGTTCACTCAGCTGTGTAAATGGGTACTTGGCTATAGACACAGGTGGATATTTGTCGACGAATATTCTTCGCGCATTTAACTGCAGCATGGCTGGACGCTTCACAGAGCGAATCTGTTACGTATCACAAAGAAGGCGTAAGTGTTACTGACGAGTCCACCATGTGTTGTGAAACGCAAACTTTGCCACGGCCAGTTCATTGTTAGTTAAAGGGATACAGCTTAAACAGCGCATCTGTTGGTAATAAATTATATATTTTGGACTAATTTATTAGGTATTCTTTAAGTTATCTCATTTGCGGGTGTGGCCTATATCGTATCTCTAGTATATCGTTGAAATGTGAGGCCACATCTTTTATTAACCATGTACAGACACCACGAATTCAAACGATCAATGCAAAAAGAAACCCGGTTCTTACAGTAGTTGTTTAGATATCGCAGATAACCATATCTACACAAAGAGACAAGATTAATTGGTTCATAACGAGGTCTACGCTTTTTGTGGTCAACGGTTATTCCAATTATAATGTAATTCTAGATGTCATGTCGAAAGTAAGTTCGTGAGGGTATCTTCGCAAAGACGACGCCTCGAGTAGTTTTGATGATTTTAGATCAACTGTCCTGTCGAAATCTAAAATACGATATTAACGGCCTTGACATTTAGAATCGTTCTGGTGTTTTTGAACACAGGAGACATGTAACGAAATACAAAATTACTTCGTTATTACACTTGAGTAGCTTATTAAATAATCGGCATGTAACGAAATACAATTTGAATAAAGGTCTATTTACTATTACCGGAGTAGTTTTACCTAAAGTAACAATACTTTTTAGGTCATTATTTTCGTTTACCCCACGAAATATATTCATTATAATATTTTCAGACCCAATCGCAAGGGTTAATTATCCTATCCCCATGTCGAAATTTATTAAAAATATGCAATCTCGTGGATTCACCGGCCAGGTAGCAATCGTATTTGCGTACACAGAAGTTTTTTCTTTTAAGACATATTAAGTGAATGTTATTGTGTAGAGCAAATTAGCTATTTTATTCTCGCATTGTAGGCTCCTGCTGTAACGTTGAAATTTAGTTGTCGAATTGTGCTTGCACGTCAAGTATTTTTGAAAATTGCTTTACTTGTTACTCAAGTATGCAGTTTGACTTAAGTATGAAATAAAAATAAATCAGTTAACAATGTTGCTATAAAAAAAAACCTACGCGCCTGCATTCAAACATATTGAAGATCACATTCTTCAACTGACATGCCGACCGAGAAACAATATTCAAATGGTCTAGGGTATACATCAAGCTAACGCAGGCCAATACATACGCACACATATATACCGATACACAAAATGCCACCCACGCACACAACGTCTGGCACTGCATAAATAAGTCTTACAGACAATTCAATCTTCTCTAAGAAAATACACCTCGAAGTCAACAAACAATAGCGTGCTGCCACCTTTTGGAACCATACCCGATGAGTTTCGTAATACGCCAGGTAGCGCCACTGGATAGTGGACGCCAAACAGATTTGTTACTCGCGATCATCGCCTAAATCGATAGCGATCGGGGCTCTTTACCCCTCTTACTAGTGTATCAGTTGCGGGAAATAAAAAAATATTTACAAACAAACAAACAAACAAACACACACGAACAAACACACACGAACAAACACACACGAATAAACACACACGAACAAACGAACAAACGAACAAACGAAAACAAACGAAAAAAAAAAAAAAAAACATACAAACTATAGACTCATGCAGTCAAGAAAGAGGCTTTCAATAATATACCGATGCATGACTAATGGAAGTCAGTGGTTCCATCTGGTGGCAAAATTTGAACTATTCTTCGTTCTGCTTTGAACGTCTGCATATGAAAAGAATACATTATGGGCAACCTTTCGACGTCATAATTATAGTTATAAAATGTTATTATTATACATATAATCTATACTCTGAGGCAAGACAACGTCATATCCCTTCTGCCGCTGTCAGCCCTCCTGCGCGTGGAGCTGAGAGAGCGGAGAAGAGGCGGAAGATCTGCCATGGTCGGCCAAAAATTAAGACCCAAGTCCAGAGGCAACATTTTTGGCGAGTTTCAATTGGTGCCGTTAGATGTTTGTGCTTTCCTAGACTACACTCTGTGGATTTACCTCGCCTAACTTAATCCTGAACTTACTTGTTTTTATTTATTTCTGTTTTACCATACACAGGCGAATAACATTATACATATAGTCCTACACATATTCACACTGGAGTACATGCACACACTCCTACATATATATATATATATATACACACACACACACACACACACACACACACACACACACACACAACACAAACGCACTCGCACACGCACACGCACACGCACACGCACACGCACACGCACACGCACACACATACACACACAGACAGACACCAGATGAGCGAGAGAGAGAGAGATAGAGAGAGAGAGAGAGAGAGAGAGGGAGAGAGAGAGAGGGGGGAGAGAGAGAGAGAGAGAGGGGAGAGAGCAACGGGAGAGAGAGAGAGAGAGAGAGAGAGAGAGAGAGAGAGAGAGAGAGAGAGAGAGAAGGGGAGAGCAACGGGGAGACAGGAGAGATAAAGATATACATATATACGCGCTCAAACACGCACACCAAACTCTATATTCACTCGGTATATAATCACACACTAAATACAATTGAAATTCTCACCCTTCCCTAGATATAAGGGGGCTATAAGTTCCCCTGAACTTATAATGGGGCGGGCTTGGGCAGACTAGAGAAGCCGGGTGAGACGAGAAGGCTACTTGGTGAAAATGGGCACAGGCAGAATAGCCAATAGCACTGAGGAGGTAACGCATCAATGGTACATGGTAAGAGAAGGTCGCAAATGCGGCGGAATTAGAGGGGTATGAGAATAATGGAGTAAAAAAAAGTAAAGGCAAGTTCTTATATAGCGCAGTATCCAGTGTTTAGGACCGCTCAACGCGCTTTACACTTTACTTCCCTGACAGACCTGTTCACTCAGACACCATCTCGGCTTCTCTGGGAAGCATCCAGCCATATGCTGCAATTAATGCGCGAAGGCTGCTCATACACATATCCACCACTGCCTATAGCCAGGTACTCATTTATTCAGCTGAGTGAACTGGAGCAATGTAGAGTGAAAAAACTTGCCCAAGGTTTTAACACCGCAGCCAGGATTCGAACCCGGGTTCTCGTAGTCGAGAGTCCGAAGCTCTACCCTTGAGCCACTGCACTCTACGCAGGCTGAAAGAGGGAAAGAGTGGTGACTGACATAACACTGTATGGCTATAAAGAACAAAACATGGTTTAACAATACTGTATGAGACCATCGGCCATGTACAGCACGGAACACGGATAAACACTAACACGACCTTCGTCCGTCTGACAAGAGATACACAAAAGCTACCTTTCTCACTTCTCGACACGACTGGGTGTCTCCTAGAGATGCCGAATGTAATTATCTCATTCTACAAAGATATACAGAACAAATTAATATACGACGGATCCTCACCGGAGTGACGATAGTGTACTATCGGAAGAAAAACCGTCATTTATTTAATGTACTCTCGATAAAACAATGATACGGAAAAATCAAAGAAATTAAGAATTATTTGTTCCCAATGTTCTTAACCGTAACGTGTCTACATTCAATAACATGCTAACTGTTGACTGTCACGTTAGCAGGCAATCTGGTTAAATCTTGTGAAATGTAACAGTTTGTTTGGTTAATCGTACTTTTGGCTACTTAAGCCCAGCTTTGAGACTTAACAGAACTTCGATTGTGTCCAATTGTCGCGAGTTCTGCTGTCAGTGTCAGCACTGGACGACTGTTAATTACCTGCGTCACAGAAGTATAACGGCAAGCCGTCCCAGGCTTTATGCGTCCTGAACTGTGGACGACGAACGGTGCCCTGGGGTGATGATTTCTAGATGAAGGGTCTACAGTAATTCGAAATTGATATGTCACGAGCTACTGGAATTTTGGAAACATATAATTTATGTACATATAATTTAATTACAACATACATTGGTTGACACATTTGATGATATCGTTGTTGGTAATTCATTGAGTTTGAGCAGGATAACAGAAATTAAATGTAACGTGTTGTACAATAAATATAAAATATTACTTGGCATCTGATGCAAACTGATATTTAATCATTTATTATCATAAAGGGGCATGCGTTAAATTAACTGTGTGTATCGAACGTTAACCTAGTGAAATATATTGATCAATTCACTAGGTAACAACTCTATCAGATAATCCTGGTTAGAATTGGAGAGAAGTTAACGACATCTCTCTCAAGTACATGCATTAAAGCGCTGGGTCTTGTTAAAACGCGAAAGTTTTGTTTCTACAAAAATACCAACTACGGGAAAACATGTAGACAACGTTCAAATGTGGTATCCTGTAATTCCTGTTCGTGTTAGTTAAATGTTGAATTGGTTTCAATTGGCTGTCCATAAGCCGTTTCCACTGAGTGTTTCTTGCGCGCCAATTCAAGCCAACCGGAACGTCCGCTATAGAAGGTCGTTACGCTGTCAAAACCAGCAGAGTTGTCTTCAACAGTCGACGAGGTAACACGCCTCAATCGAAGGGCCTCCTATGTCTACATTGTTAATAGGCACAGTCCACCAGTCAGGACTTTGACGCCGATGGTCGCTGTCTGCATTCTAAGTATCCTCATATCGTAAGTCGGTGCGATCGATATCTGTTCAGGCATTTACAATACGCAAGTTTTAAAGTCCACACAATATCCAAAACCTGAACAATTCCATCCAGAAATGTAACTTGTGTCAATGATAATTTTGGTCCCTGTCTGAGTAATGAAGGCTACACAACTTACACTCATCGGGAACCTCTGATACACCATATATAAAATGCTGTTATCAAGTATTTTTGAATCTGTTGGCAGCGGAACACATATTTTTCATTTTACTGTTAATTTTACGCCAATGTTGTTTGACAATTGCTTGCACTGTGGCGACTTAGAAACTATCGTATACCAACTTGTGTTCGGCTTGGTGGTGTTGTTGTTTAGACTCGTGACTATGGACGCGGGCAAGACACTGCGGTGGATGGTTGCATGTGCGTGCCTCGTCGTGTTACTCTCCGACATGGCCTACAGTTGTCCAAAAACAGACCCAGGTACGTAAACATGTTACTCATCATATGGTACCAAATCGTCTCCTCTCGATACGTTTGCTGCCATCGGTATCCCCTCCAGTCTACATGTTCGCCTGTCAATAGTTACGTCTTCATACATTAAGTGTTCAACTGTGTTTCTGTATTGTACTGAAGGACACACATTTTAGACTACCTACCGATTTGTTGAAATAATCACTTGATTTGACTTGGATAGTTTTAACCATGGCATATATTAAGTAACATAGAATCGTTTTACCAATGGACAAGACATATCTCACCCTGCATAATTCCAGACTGAGGTCGATGTCACATGTCAAAAACGGCAGCACTTATTGGCAGTAACACACAATCAGCTTGGTATGAATGGATAATTCTGCTCGTGGACTATTTGTATTCTTCAATGTCCCTGCAGATATCGTCCAGTCAGCGACTAAAGAGAAACGCGACGCGTTGATTCCTTTCCCGGAGGCCGACGAAGAGACACCCGTAGTAGGAGTCCAAGACACCCGGAGTCACCACCAGGTCCACCGCCATTTGCCTGCCGTCTCCCGCGCCGAGCGAGAAAACATTGGCGATGACGGAGCACGTGACCAGACCGAAGAAAACCGTGAGTTGGTCTTGATGGTCTTCGTGTATCTAAATACTGTATAGAACAGTGTAAGGCTTTGTATGGTACGTACAGTAGATGTTATACGGACAAGTGGTGTACAGTATGCTATGCGCTTGTTTCCCCGGAAACGTGTGGGTTTGTAACAGTGGCGCCACACTGCGGCATGATGTGACAACACCAATGATCGAATTGACCACGTACTTGAACCATCAGCTCTTTCTTTTCGGGCATAAGGGAACGCCAACATGTGTTGAAATGGTTGCCTTTTCGTTGTTGTTTTTTGTATGAGTTTTAACTGATATTGGAACATTCAAAATGTTTGTCGGTTGGCATGTGACCATAGCTATCGTGTGGAGTACCGATATTGATGGAGAGAGAAAACAAAATTCAAAACCGTATAAATACCGGGTCAAACATGAACATGGTGTGTTTATGAAAACTAGGTGTTTACCTAGTTTTCATAAACACACCATGCCCGCTGCACGAGCACTACCTAGAGTTGATAGACCGGAGCATATTATCACATTATGTCACACATTTTAGTGGGGTAAAATTAGTGACAGCAAATTTGACTCTCTCGGATCCTAGGTGCACACGCGCCATTAAGTGCACACATGTGCGCACATACAATGTATGCACACACATAACACACATGTACAAACACATGCACGTGCTCATTTTAAATGTCCAAACTGTCTATTGCAAATAGACACTGGCTACTTGCGAAAAGTTAAAAACAAATTATTGTAGAAGAGTTTCAACAAAACATGCAGCATGCAATCATGGTCAGTTTATAATAAGTTTACTCAAAAGTTATCAACGTCGAATCTTCTTCACTGCCTTGATTCCCCTCCAGGTAAACTTGTGGAGATGCTGGAGAGTTTGCTGACCCGACTACACGAACAAGACTAGGCAAGTATTCGCAAATACTACGTATAATATACACTTGGCCATAGTCAATATTAAATGTACTGGGGTTGTATTGTTGGTGGTAGTATAGAGGTAATGGCTCTTCTAGCACTACCACATCATTTATTCCTACATTTTAGCTGCTTCCAACGCGTCAGCGTTTATTGATTGTTGAAAGAAATATTTTACGCTGCGAACAGATTATCGGCGGTAATGAGAAATGTCAAGAAATTAACAGCGTCCCCTTTCTTTCGTAGTGTTGTTAAAAAAGCATTTGGTTTGGTGCGCATGATGCAAAACATTAAATTAGCACAATTACACACCGACAGACACCGATACACACACACACACACACACACACACACACACACACACACACACACACACACACACACACACCACACACCACACACACACACACACACACACACACACACACACACACACACACACACACACCCACACCCACACCCACACCCACACCCACACCACACACACACACACACACACACGCACGCACGCACACACACACACACACACACACACACACACACATATATATATATATACACGTACACACATACGCGCTCGTTCGCTAGCTTGTTTATAACTAAGTAAACGTGGGCTTAAGCTGACAGTTTGTCTTCATTGAACATATACTGCAGCCTCTGTGTTGTTGTGTTTAGCAAAATGCATTATTATCATAGGTAACATTTCCCTTTGAACGTGTGTTATATCCTTGGCATCCTCTTGTAGGTACAGCTATTGACACATGCGCAGAAGCAAGGGCATTAACGAGAAACACATTTGGAATCCCTTGATGCTGTACGTACTCAAGTCTCTGCTGGTGTCGAAATGAATCTTTGCCGAAAAAAAGATATGCCGACTCATTATCAACTACAAGTTGACAGCTGACTTGAAAAATGAATTGACCGAGCGCCTGTTTTATCGGAATCTTCCTACAGTGAATTGACACTTGAATTGAACAGTGAAATGACCGAACACAGATCTATCGATAGTTTGATTCATACCATATGCTTGGAACTGCATTCATTCAATAATAGTGTGAACGATTTCTGAACATATATTATTGTTTTTGGGGAGATTCGTTATATTAATTTTGTTCATGTTAACAAAAAAATTGATGGGTTGGATCTCAACATTATATCTTCTACTGTAATGTATACGTATATCGTTTGCTGATTATCGCACGCAAGGTAGGATTACTAGTTGGTTTACTGATAAACTGTATACATGTCCACACTGTTCTTATTTCGACAAAATGGTTTAAAACTTGCAAACAAAATGTAGAAAACAAAAAAGTATTTTACTGATTCTAACAGGTGTGGATTGATGGCGTGAGAACAAATATAATCAATGCATGTTATGCACATCAATGACTGTTATTACTATATTAGCACGTTTTATTGTTTATTATTGTTATTAATATTTTCACGGTGCCTTAGTACCTTTGATATTATGGCACACCTTTCCGATTGGCTATTTATGTCGACATATTGTGTAGACGTTGGTGACAATAAAATGTCGTTACGTACATATAACAAACATAGGTCTTCATTTAGCTAATGTGTTTGATGGATGATTCCGTGCAGTGGCTAAGTAACCTCCCATGAAGTATTTCACGCCACTTGTGGAAATAGTCTTTGTCCCCCTAATTCGTTTTGTTACGCCTTTAAATTGTAACACCTCCATAAAATTACATTCGTTTACATGCATACATCTGTAATAGTTATTGAGTCACACTAATCATAACAATAACAACTTAATATTGTTATTATTATTAGTATTGCTATCAGTATCGGTTTGTCGCGTAGCATGTAAACGTAATGAAAACTGCGTAGGCCTGCCCTACCGCAAAACAGACAGTGTCATCAATTAATGACAATTTATTTCAGCAGTTCGCGCGTATATCGAAGGTTCACTAGCAAGCGTCAATATTTTGAAATCAGAAATGCAGGCGATTTCGTTGAACTCGGCGTCGGGCTCCATTTCCTGTACTGCTTTTCATAACCGTCACGCGCCTGCCACGCGCCCCGTTTCCACCCGTTGAGCCACATGTACTGTCGCAGTTTTCAGAATTAATATTTACCAACACGCCATCTGTTACGCGCTACAATAAACTAATCGGTGGTTTAGTTCGTTCGTTTCGAATCGATTTTCTTACTCACTAACAGCAAACAATTATTCCATTATGGTGTATAGTTTTATGACGCATACAGGGACATAATGTGATTAAACATAATTTCTCCATAAATTTGGCTAAAATCCGTATCAAAATGGAGTACGGCCGTATCACTTAAATGCTAACAAAGACTAACAAATAATTAAAACTAACAAATATTATACAACGATTGATCCATGTTGAAAAACATCTAGTAGCTCGAAAGTGACTGACATGTGTGTGTGTGTGTGTGTGTGTGTGTGTGTGTGTGTGTGTGTGTGTGTGTGTGTGTGTGTGCGTGCGTGCGTGCGTGCGTGCGTGCGTGTGTGTGTGTGTGCATTCCAATCGCAGATCACGCCATGGACAAACAGTCACCACCCGTCATTGGCAAATGTTACAATTGCGGTGAAACAGGTCACCCGAGTCACAATTACACTAGAAATAAGCCCCACCAGCTGCTTCGGTGACTGAAAACCTGCTGGCTAGACGGCCAAAGTCTTTCCCAATTGAAACAAACCCTGACTCACGACAATTACGAAAATGAAACATTTATTATTTGTATTTGTCTTCGTTGTGATTCTGAGTCAACCGCGCCAGCATGTCAGGGTTTGTACACACATAGTTACACGTATCACATACACTAAAGTGTAGAAACAACAAGCTTACTCTTCTAAACTGTTGCTTATGTTGCCGCGTTCTTTGGCTTGTAGCCTAATGTGATCATTATAATTTTGAAGATCAAAAACATTGACCAAAAGCAGAGTATTTAATTCCAGCCTTCACTTCATTATTATCATTGAGTGAGCATATCATTATGATCGTATTTTTAATTGTTTCAAGGCTGTATAATTACTCAATTGTCAAATAAATACTGCTATCAATGTGCTATCTTATTTTTTACTGCTGAATAACACACAAGTGATAACCAACACTGTAGGATTCTGTAATATTTACCATATTTCACTCGTTAAGCAAATAATAATTCTTAAGGGTATCTACATACAAAACTGTCTTCTTTTTCTGACATGATCGTACTGATGTATAGCATAGCACTGTACATATTGTTTCTATGTTGGGAAAACAAACATTTACTGACTGACGTACATACTGACTAGTAGTGGTGTCTCCCCACCCCAGACCACTGGATCCTGCTCCCAGCGTATTGGGGTGAAGTGTCGTTGTCATTATGTTCCTTAAGCAATGTTATGCAAACGTCGTGATAATGGAGGATGGATTTAATTAACTGTAATAGTAATGAAATACCATAAATGTTATATTGGTGTTCGGGTATAATTAAACATAGATAGAAGAAATATTATACAAACACAAAATATCCATAACTATACACTATGAAACAGGTAATTGTCGTATACGTAGAACTCTGTGTAAATTATTGTGTGTTAAGCGAACCATGTCTACCTTTAGAGATCATGATAGATAAAGTATCATGCATTTTATATTTCAGTAAATGCATGCACGATTATTAATTAAATATTTTGCCTCCCTCCATAACATTTCTAACTTTAAAATGTGCATGTACATGTGTATTATGCAATACATCGAACCCCGAAATAACAAGTTTAATGAAACATTAAAAACATTTTATTAAATGCCAAAACGACTGTCGTCGCGCTAGAGAAACCGGGGATCCTCGGACATTTAAGTAAAATGGCAAATTTAAAGGCTTTGTTTATGTCGTGTAGTCTTATAAAATATTTAAATAGTTTGGCAGTATCATCATCTGAAAGAGCATCAACCATTTGTTACTAAGGGGCAGAGTAAATTTAATCCCAGGATATTATCTTTAAGTAGCATGATGACTATGTTGCTTATACTTTCCTTTTACAATTGGAGGATGTAGTGTGGAGCAGCAATAAAAAAAACAGCCCGTATACTGGCTACACCCACAAACCTATAAATATACCGACACATCACAGTAGCATAGGGTCAAATACAGCCGGAGCCTTACCAACACCACTTTGATGAGAACCGTCCGTCGTCGTCGGACTCAACCTGCGGCGTGGCTACACAAGTAAGTGAAAGTTGAAATATAAACTAGTAAACCTTACATTCACTGCCGTATAACTATGTTGTGTGTATATTTATGGTATGCAATGTGTTAGTGTGTTAGTGTGTTAGTATGTTAGTGTGTGTGTGTGTGTGTGTGTGTGTGTGTGTGTGTGTGTGTGTGTGTGTGTGTGTGTGTGTGTGTGTGTGTATGTACACGTGTGTGTGTGTACACGTGTGTGTGTGTGTGTGTGTGTGTGTGTGCGTGTGTGTGTGTGTGTACACGTGTGTACACGTGTGTACACGTGTGTATGAAACAGAGACAGAAACACACATACACACACAAAAATACATAATTTATATATATATATATATATATATATATACATATATATTTATATATATATATGATATATTGTATATATATATATATATATATATATATATATATATATATATATATATATATATAATGTCTATATTATGATGACAGAAAGATGCCGCATCAGCCACAACTTGGAGCTAAATATTTACAAAAGTACCAAATTAACCTGATTGTTGCTATAATTCATAGCACCACAATGTAAACTTCGCACGTCATAAACACGGTCACAAACGGGATTGTACACTAGTTTTTTGCAGACTTTCTCCCTAAAACCACCAGATATATCATTGTATTTGACCACACAGTACTAGGACCCGTAAAACAATACTTATATAAAACAAAAGCGAAAACGAAAGCCACTTGTTTACCGAGTCAAACGACTATTAGTCATCCTCGTGGGCAGCTGCTGATTAATAACTGACCGCCTACGTTACCCCATGGCTGATCATCTTGCGAAATTCTGAATAATTATAAACTCAGCCTATGAAATCGATCACTAGACCAGTGGTTGGTGGTAGGCTAGGTGATCATAAAACTCTTTTCAGCCAGCATGTTGCTCGTGTGACATGCAATATGTTTAGGAAGTAGAAGCAAATACACCAATGCACAGAACTGTTGAACTGCTTGCAATTATTGGGCGATCGTGTTAGGATTCGTAGAAGTTTCTTCAAGTTTCTGCGGTATTTTCTCAAGTTATACAGTCGCGATTGACGAATTCAATTACTAGTTTGACTTTGCACTTCGTACTGAAGATCAATCAAAGCTAGTTTTGCATGCAAACAGTTCTGGTTTACGATGATGCCGTCTGGTGTATTAAATAACCAAAAAGGTAACAATACCGTAATCAATATATAATTTGTTCCATGTGTTTCTCGTCAATTGCCAGAATTAGTACTTTCTCGTCTAAAGTTCACTATGTACTCTGTATTAATATTAGTTTCATATCCTCTAATTTAACTATTTACTAATAAAATAACGATATTAGTATTGCTATAATAATTTTATATTTAAAACAATCGAGTAAATACATTAACAAATTAAAGGCAGTTTTTAATTCGTTAAAGACAAGGCCGGTAAGCATGACGTTCAACAATTAGCCGTCATTGAAACGTGTCGTCTTGGCCTGACATCTGTGTAGTCGGATTGTCCGACTAATCTCGCATTCATACATATCTGATTCGACACCAGAAGTACTGAACAAATCACTTTATTATGATTACATGCGGAGAGAGGAATAACAGTGATCGACCTCGAGTCTCGTCATCTTCCAAGACTGATCTCTTGGACTGCATATGTCGTTCTATGCATTTACATTGGCATACCATCACATCCCTCTTTCTTCAAAACATAAAGACAAAATAACTAACTTACTAATGTCCGTATGTAAGAGAAATCAAATCATTATTCTAACTATTAGCCATAATGTTCGTGTAAACTAGAACACAATTACAGGTCCAATCGTTGTGGGCGTTTCACTCGTCTTCCGGAGCTAGTGTATTGTTCCGGTTGTGGAAGCTGGAAACGGACTGACTTCTTCTGGGGTAACACGGAGTTACACGGAGGTGGTACGACTTGCATGTCGTCTCTTCGCGTCAAGTCGTCTGTATCGTCCACGTTGTCTTGTTGGAACGTATGTCGCTCAGTCGTCTCACGGAGGTGACGACGGTTACGCCTAAGGACATTGCCTGTCGGAGTCAAGACGTTGTACGACCGCGGCTGTACATCAGTTGATATCACCTTGGCAGGCTTCCAGGTGTCTGTCCGAGTGTCTCTCACACGAACGTCCTGTCCGGGTATTAGCGGTGCAAGTGGTTGCATAGCTCGCTTATCATGGTTAAGACGTTGGATTTCTTGCCTCTCGGCGAGACGACGTCTGATTTCGTCTTTCGACCAGTGTTCATTTCTGATGATCACGGGGAGGTTCGATTTGTACTTGCGGGCATTTAGCATCTCTGCCGGTGACGGTAAGTGGCTGTCGATTGGTGTGGATCTCAACGCGAGCAGTGCTTTCTGCGGGTTGGATCTCGACATCGCTGCCTTCTTCAGGGTATACTTCACCGTCTGAACTTGACGTTCGATGAACCCATTCGATTGTGGGAAGTGTGGGCTGGACGTTACGTGGTCGAAGCACCACTCGGCGGCGAAGTTTCGAAAAGCCTGACTGCTATAGTGTCCACCGTTGTCGCTCACAACCTTGCTTGGCGATCCATTCTCCGCAAACACCTCACTCATCTTCGATATGATGCGGTCACTCGTCACCTTCCCCTCGATGCGGTAGACAAAAGGTAATTTCGAGTAGTAGTCACAGATGAGAAGATACGTGTCCTCTCGTATGGCAAACAGGTCTGTGCCGACGATCTGCCACGGACGTGTCGGTAACTCATGCTGCATCAGCGGTTCGTGCGCCTGACGTTTATGTAACCGTTGACACGCGTCGCACTTCCTCACGATGTCGTCGATGTCCTTGTTGATCGACTTCCAGTAGACACAGGACCTCGCTCGTAGCCGGGTCTTCTCTATGCCCTGGTGAGCCTCGTGCAGTTTGCTCAACACTTCCGCCTGTAGACTTAGGGGAATCACCAGACGGTCGCCCTTCATGATAAGACCGTCCTCAACTGCCAACTCGTCTCGGCATGACCAGTAGGGTCGCAACGGTGCAGCTAGGTGGCGTTGGCTATCTGGCCATCCATCCACGATGACGGCTCTCAGCGCACACAGTTCATCGTCGGCCTGTGTCGCCTCTCTGATCGACTGTAGTTTCTGCGTTGAAAACTGTACGAATGGCACTTGTATGTCAAGGTCGATCTGTGTCGACTCGCTACTCGGTTGTCTTGACATGGCGTCGGCCAGCATCATTTGCTTTCCTGGCTTGTAGCGTAACACAAAGTCATACGGTTGTACTCGCAGGAACATTCTCTGTAATATCTGCGGTGCTGCTGCAAGGTTCTTCAAGTTGATCATCTCGAGAGGTTTGTGGTCCGACTCGATAACGAACGATTTTCCGTAGACATACATGTGGAACCTCTCGCAGCCGAAGACGACTGCGAGCATCTCACGTTCAATGTTGGCGTATCTCTGTTCGCAATCACTAAGGGACTTGCTGGCAAACGCGATGGGCTTCCCGTGTTGAATGAGAACAGCGCCGAGTCCTCGGCTGGAGGCGTCGACCTGGATGACACTCTCAGCCTGTGGGTCGAAGTACGCAAGGGTCACATCACGACAGATGAGAGACTTCGTCGCTTCAAACGCTGCGTTGTGAGAGTCCGTCCAGATGTACTCGGCGTCCTTCTTCACTAGATCACGGAGGGTTGCGGTTTTCTGCGACAAGTTTGGAATGAATGGCGACATGTACGTGGCTATGCCCAGAAATTCCTGAAGCTGTGCGACGTTTTGCGGTGCTTTCATTCGCTGGATGTCTGCGGCTCTGCCTGGGTCCGAACGTACGCCGTCTGCGCTTAATTCCAACCCGAAGAACTTCATGTTCGCCTGTTTGATGTCGCATTTATCAATGTTGAACACCAGCCCATGCTGCAGTGCTACTCTCATCAGGTTGTGCAGATGTTTGTCGTGTTCGGCTTCTGTCTTCCCGAACACAGCCACGTCGTCAGCAATACTTATCGTTCCGGGGCACTTCTCAAGTATGCAGTCCATCCTCTCCTGGAACACGTCTTGGCTGAGGTTCAGGCCAAACGGTAGTCTTCTGAAACAATACCGACCGAAGGGACTGTTGAACGTTGTCAGACGCTTAGACTCGTCGTCTAACTGCACGGACCAGTATCCGTGACGTGCGTCTAGCTTGGAGAAGATCATTGACCCAGCAAGCTTCTGGGTAATTTCCTCCAAGGTCGGTGTTGGGTAGTGCGGACGCTTGATAGCTGTGTTCAAGTCTTTGGGATCCAAGCAGATGCGCAACTTTCCGTTCGACTTCCTGCTGTATACGATGCTAGATACCCAATCTGTAGGCTCCTCGACCTTCTCGATCACCCCGAGTTCTACCATCTGGTTGATCTCATTCCTCACGTCGTCTTTGATGTGGATCGGACATCGTCTGGGCGCATGTACGACTGGGGTCACAGCAGGGTCTAGTGTGATGTGGAACGTTTCGCGGA
This sequence comes from Oasisia sp. SBJ-2009, assembly GCA_964017155.1. Lineage (NCBI taxonomy): Eukaryota > Metazoa > Annelida > Polychaeta > Sabellida > Siboglinidae > Oasisia > Oasisia sp. SBJ-2009. The sequence continues at coordinate 22,122,777 of OZ024859.1, forward strand.
ACTTTCCGATGCCCTTAAAACAATCTGGATACAGCCGCTGGAGATCTTCCTTCGAGTTCAACGGCGGTGGATGTTCGCTGACTGCACAGTTCAAGGTCACCAAGTTGAGCTTGCGGCAGGAAGGTAGTCCCAAGATTACTGGACCTGGTGTGTCAGCAACAAAGAACTCTGCTTCGTGTGTGGTTGTCTCATGCACACACTTCAGTCGCGTAGTACCGTACTGCCGGATCAATTGTCCGTTGTAGGCAGTTAGGATCGTGTCTCGATGCTCAAGGCTGCCTCGCACAGGTATTCCTTCTGTGTCGATGTTTGACGGGTACATGCGCTGGAACGTCCTCAGCGGCATTACGTTACCCTGCGCACCTGTGTCGACCTTGACACGAAGTGTCGCTGGGATGTCAGGCCTGTCTTTCAGCGTGATCCTGAGAGTCGCATATACCTCGTCCCTCTCGACGGCATTGATGTTGACGGTATTAAAAGCAAGCGGCTCGAAGTTGTCGCTGAGCTGATCGAATCTGGCGTCTTGACTGATGGAGTGAACACCACCTCGTTGGCGCTCATCTCGGTTGGTCCTTCGTTTTGACCTAGCTCGGGATCTTGGTCGCCCAGAAGAGTGTGGTCTTCCTCCGGCGCCAGACGTCCAACCTGTAGCCTGCCGACATACTCGCTGCCAGTGATTGAGTTTCCCACATGCGTTACACCTACTGCCCTCTGCTGGACATCGATCTGTGGGTGCATGATGACGTCCACATTTTGTGCACGTAGGTGCCTCCTCTCGACGTCCGCTTGGCTCATGTGTTCTCCGCGACCGGCTGACCTGACTGATGCTGCTAGCGTCTCCTGAGAACTGCTGCATGTTGGCCAGTGTTGCTTCATGCGTTCTAGCAACGTCCATCGCCGCGTCAAGTGTTAGTGTCTCATCACGGCACAGTAGCTTTTCTTGCATTTTCCCGTGCCGGACACCCACTACTAACTGTTCGATCAACCTCTCCTCGGTTTCTGTAGTATCACGGAACTTGCATTTACGCGCCTGCGTCTTGCAGCGTGTCATAAATTCGTCAACTGTCTCAGAGCTCATCTGCCTGAATTTTTGCATATGAAAACGGCTCAGCCTGTAATTAGACTTGGGTTCTATCAGAGCCTGGAATTGAGCCCAAATGACCTCAACGTCTTTCTTATCAGTTTCACTGAGGTCCCACGTATTGTACATTCGCCGACCCTCCTGTCCTACCCATAGCAGGATGTAGGTCACTCGTTCACTCTGCCCTTTTTCAGCAAAGGGCCCACTGAAAATCAGTTCGCAATATTGACGGAATGAACGAAACTCCGTAGGTAGATCAGTGGCTAACCAGTTCATGCGGGGCGGCTCTATACCTGACAGATCACCCATGGCTGCCTATTAATGGCAATGTATATCACTTACTCAGTGAGAACAAATCGGAGCTGGCCAGCGTCGACTCGACGGTGCCGCGTGCGTGTTGACCTATTTACGAATGTCGAAAGCGCCGGATTCAACCGTAGCTGCCACCATGAAACGTGTCGTCTTGGCCTGACATCTGTGTAGTCGGATTGTCCGACTAATCTCGCGTTCATACATATCTGATTCGACACCAGATGTACTGAACAAATCACTTTATTATGATTACATGCGGAGAGAGGGATAACAGTGATCGACATCGAGTCTCGTCATCTTCCAAGGCTGATCTCTTGGACTGCATATGTCGTTCTATGCATTTACATTGGCATACCATCACAGTCATAAACAGTTGTCAAAGACACAGAGGTGTTTAATATAGACGGTACATAGCTTTTGTAGCAATTAATGCTTGTTTTAGCTATGCCACTCAGTAGAAAAAATATCACACCACCAAACCAGACTAACCCTACCTAACCACCTACTTTATTAATAATTACAAACATGACGGGCCAACAAATCTCTACACATGCATGGGCACTGTATAAAAATGTAAAGAATAATAAATCATGAAAAAACATACAATGACCTGAACCCTGTGTGCACTTTTTAATTGCTAATCAATGTCTTTATTGTCTAATCTATACTACCCGGTTCGCAGTTAAATTTATACAAAATAATAATGTAACTTCTAATGCGTCTAGCCCAGAGGCCCATAAAGACAAAATGCTTGGTTTATCTCAGAGCCAATAAGCAATGTTTCAGTTGTCTACATGTGAATTTATGCAGGCTTTTCACAATTTTTTTTAATTGCTCTTAACAGAAATATCACCTGCCGTCAGTGCGCAAGTATAGCCTATTTTAAATTATTGACCCGTCAGTTTTTATGTGCACGATTGTCTAACAACAAGGCAAATTAAAAGAATCCTAACTATTCTTATTCTTTTCTTGTCGTATCCCTCACACAAAACGATGTTTCTATTTCTAATACGGCGCCCTAAACCTGACTCTAATCCTCACCATTAACCTAGCCGTAATCCTAATATTACAACACAAATTACGCACTCTCCCCACAGTAAATCTTTAATGGAAACCCAGAGGGCACCTACGAAAACAACTCCGCTGTCCGCGATCATGGAGCAGACCCTTCACGACTGTAGCGGAAACACGTGGCCCAAGATCTGCCATACCACATCTAGCCTCGGTTACCCAGACTCCGTGAGGTGGCAGCACTTTTAAGCCCCCTCAACTACGCCTGGGACAGTATATATGCTTAAGTTTCTACATCCGGGCAGCCTTACCCCAGAATAGGGTAGAGACGCTGATTGGCTCTCAGGCCAACTATGAAATAAAAATTTAAATAACGATATAGTTTTACAAGATAATAATATCATTTGAAAAGTATTCACCATTGAACTTATATTAACACAACAGTAAGTAAAAATTCAAATTTACCGTTGTTTATAAAATAAGAATTACGGCAGGATTAACCAGTATCCGTGAGGTGGCAGCATTGTCTAGCCCGACACGGATAGCATACACATTAAATAAGGAAACCTTTTGATCAAATAATGCTGTATTATAAAAACTATTAAAAATTAAACTTATATTAACCCAAAATAAATAGAAATACAAATTTGCAGTTGTTTATAAAAAAAAATATTACGGCAGTGTCCGTGAGGTGGCAGCATTTTATAGATCACGCGGATACCAAACAAAAGCCGGCAAATGTCACCAGACTGTCTTCTCGGCGTAGTTCCGCAGCCGACCGACAGTCGGTTAAGCGAGACTATACCACATCCAGTCTCGCTTAACCGACTGTCGGTCGGCTGCGGAACTACGCCGAGAAGACAGTCTGGTGATACTCCCGGGTTTTGAATATTTATACGCGTGAAGTATACAATGCTGCCACCATAGAGAAAAAAGGTTTCCTCTATGCTGCCACCTCATACGGACACTGGTTAATCCTGCCGTAGTTTTTATTTTATAAACAACTGCAAATTTGTATTTCTATTTATTTTGTGTTAATATAAGTTTAATTTTTAATAGTTTTTATAATACAGCATTATTTGATAAAAAGGTATCCTTATTTAATTTGCATGCTATCCGTGTGGGGCTAAACAATGCTGCCACCTCACGGATACTGGTTAATCCTGCCCTGATTCTTATTTTATAAACAACTGTAAATTTGAATTTTTACTTATTTTTGTGTTAATATAAGTTCAATGTTGATATCACTATCTTGTAAAAGTATATCGTTATTTTAATTTTTATTTCATAATTGGCCTAAGAGCCAATCAGCGTCTCTACCCTAATCTGTGGTAAGGCCGCCCTGGCGGTTAACAAATGCAGATCATTAGTTTCCCCATGCAGAGTTGAGGGGCTTAAAAGTGCTGCCACCTAACGGAGCCTGGGTAAACGAGGCTATGACACATCACGAAAAGGGGTTGATCCACCGCATTGTATGAAACATCTCCAAACTAATGTAAATTTTGCGAACTGGGTAGAGAATGTAGGAAGATTTCTTTTGAAGTATATTACGCTCAACTACAGGTTTACTTCATATTGGTTCCAATAAGGAGATTGACAATCATATGGTGTTTATGAACGTGTTATCTAATGCAGCATTTGTCTGTGAAATTGCATTTAATTGCAACATGTAGTGATTCGAAAATGGCACCGACTTTTGCTTAGTCGGCCTAGGCCTCTACTGCGGAATCAGACAAACTAGCATGTGTCTACATTAAGAGTAGGCGAGACAAACAATTTGCGCCAAATGTTGTGTGACGTTAAAATTAGGCCTACCTGTGATTTTCAATATAATTATTTTAAATATCATCTGTCAATGTATCATTAGTCACCGGTGACACAGCATTTCATATCCCAGCAAACAAGGAACCATTTCTGAACCAGTTGACACGTGTCATACTGGTTCATAATTGGTACCGCTCCACCAGTACGTGTTTTCATGTGTATTCACGTGAATACACGTGTTCTGTCTGTTGTCACGAGTTTGACACGTGTCGTACTGGGTCAGAACTGGTACGGTTTCACTGGTACGTGTCTTCACGTGAATTCACGTGATCTGTCACGTGTTTAACTGGGGAAACTGGTACGGTTCTATCCGTACGAGTATTCACGCGAATTCACGTGTTCATACACGTGTCTAACTGGGGAAACTGGTACGGTTCTAGTGGTACGAGTATTCACGCGAATTCACGTGTTCATACACGTGTCTAACTGGGGAAACTGGTACGGTTCTAGCGGTACGAGTATTCACGCGAATTCACGTGTTCATACACGTGTCTAACTGGGGAAACTGGTACGGTTTTAGTGGTACGAGTATTCACGCGAATTCACGTGTTCATACACGTGTCTAACTGGGGAAACTGGTACGGTTCTAGCGGTACGAGTATTCACGTCAATTCACGAGTTCATTCACGTGTCTAACTGGGGAAACTGGTACGGTTCTAGCGGAACGAGTATTCACGTTAATTCACGTGTTCATTCACGTGTCTAACTAGAGAAACTGGCACGGTTCTAGCGGTACGAGTATTCACGCGAATTCACGTGTTCATTCACGTGTCTAACTGGGGAAACTGGTACGGTTCTAGCGGTACGAGTATTCACGTTAATTCACGAGTTCATTCACGTGTCTGACTGGGGGAACTGGTACGCTTCTAGCGGTACGAGTATTCACGTTAATTCACGAGTTCATTCACGTGTCTGACTGGGGGAACTGGTACGCTTCTAGCGGTACGAGTATTCACGTTAATTCACGTGTTCATTCACGTGTCTAACTGGGGGAACTGGTACGGTTCTAGCGGTACGAGTATTCACGTTAATTCACGTGTTCATTCACGTGTGTGACTGAGGAAACTGGTACGGTTCTAGCGGTACGAGTATTCACGCGAATTCACGTGTTCATTCACGTGTCTAACTGGGGAAAGTGGTACGCTTCTAGCGGTACGAGTATTCACGGGTTTATTCACGTGTGTGACTTAGGAAACTGGTACGGTTCTAGCGGTACGAGTATTCACGTTAATTCACGAGTTCATTCACGTGTCTAACTGGGGGAACTGGTACGCTTCTAGCGGTACGAGTATTCACGCGAATTCACGTGTTCATACACGTGTCTAACTGGGGACATTGGTACGGTTCTAGCGGTACGAGTTTTCACGTTAATTCACGAGTTCATTCACGTGTCTAACTGGGGAAACTGGTACGGTTCTAGCGGTACGAGTAACAAAGGTTCGGCAAGCGCATTTTTTTTAAACGAAAGTTGCGGTTTTGGGTTCATTTGCGCATCATATGTACCCCTAGATGATGCTCTTGATAGGTTCAGGATTTTGGAGCCAGACAATCATGTATTGATATGTGCAGGAGAGAGAGAAGACGTGAACAGACAACCGAGGTATCGTTCGCTGCTGCTTAAAAGATGGTTCCAATATCTCTCTTCAACTTCACTGCCATGCTTCTCTGCACGAAAACACGATTACCACAGGGGGACGAAGAGGCTCACAGCTCAGGACGGATATCAGTTGATGAACCAACACAAAATTAAAACTCATAGTGTTCCAGCAACTCATACAATTAACATATGTTTCAGGAATAGTCACCCCTCTGGGCATTGCCAATGCATATCATGTGTAAAACCAGACACGGAGCAATTAAAGCATTGATCACACTGAATAAAAGACTTGGTACAGGAATCAATTATAACACTCTTAAACGTCAGCTAACGTCACAATGTGCCACCATCATGCAACAGATAGAGCAAGACATTCCGGAGAACAAAAAATATGTCTCACAATCAACGTATCTTTGCAATGGACAAACTGGATAGGAAAAGGAAGACATTAGAAGGCGGTACCTTCAATGCAACAACTGCAATCATTGTCGATAATATCGGCAATGTGACGTCTTGTGAGGATGCCAGACGATTTAAGGATGTGAGTATTCCAATCGTAACATCATGTAGAAGGAAAACACTGTCATTTCTAACACAGCCATTCCGGTGTGTTACATTTCTGCCAGATATAGATCTCACCAACATCTAGATGGTTGGGACGTTAGATATAGTTCAACTGTCAACCTTCCAGTAAGTAATTATTTTAACAATGTTTCGTACCTTCAAACAGATGAACAAACATAACTGTCGTGCTGTTTGTGCCTGGTTTGCTTGAACTTCTCAACGATAAATAGATTCATGGGGAAATCATTGTTCCTTGTTATGGTTACGAGCGAGACATGATTGTTTACGCACTAGCTATTTAACATAGGCCTAATGATGAAAGTATTGTCATTGTGGATTGTTAATCTGGAAATACATTTATACAAGTTACTCATACACGAGTGCTGTATCAAAGCAATGTACTTCATATATAATTTTTTTGTTAAAACAGTTATTAAATGTACACACAACGAATTTCGTGTTTTTTGATTGGTGGTTCTGTTTTTGGGAGTAGGGTAGGGGAAGGGAATCACGTGTATTTCCGTTCAGCAGTTGTGTATTCTAATATATTATGTTTCCTACATATTAAATACACAGAAGAAACTAATGTACAAATGTAACGCAGGCAAATAATTTAAACAAAGAAATATGTTGCACGCACGCACGCGCACAAGCACGCACGCACGAACACACACACATTAATACTGATAAAACTTATCGAATTATTACTGGTACAAAGCAGCAAAGAAAGGAGAACACAACCCAAGTCCTGCGATGTTGCTCAGTGAGGAAAACTATCATATCACAACAATCTCTCCCTATATGCATTATCCAACTTAGTGGATCGAATGACATGCTCTTGTCATGATTGCAGTGGTAAGTTTATTGCTTTTGCGACTCCTGCTGACATCAATGCGTGCGTTTAATTTGCGTTCTCCCAGGAGGGTGCTTTTCACAGCTGCAGTGGAGGATAATTACCCTCACAAATGGGCAGTGTGTAGATTGTTTCAGGCGTGTGCTGTTCAGTAGTTTAGTTTGACTTTGATTATAAAACAAGTTGCAGGTTACAAATCAACCTTCAGTAATTTAAGTGTTTTAGAGAACACAAATTCACTTTCACCTCTTTGAAATACAGTTTTATGTTATTTAAAGTTGGGCGACCAGCTAGAAAGTTCTACTTCTGTGACATTACATTATGCTTGGATTAAATTATTTCATGTTTACTACACATATAAATCGAATGCCTTTCAGTAGTAATAAGCCATATTATCACAGCAACACATTAAATACACCATATGTACAATATATATACATACATACATACATACATACATACATACATACATACATACATACATACATACATACATACAACGATCAAAAGACACATGAAGCTAGGCTACACACAGCGCTATACCACATCTAAAGTGCCCGTATAAGGGGGGTGGCCTCTGGGTAGGGTAACCGTCGATGAATGTAGCATGAAACAAGAAAACATACGAACAGTAAACATCATTTTATTTACGAAGAACAAAGACATCAAGAGTGGTCTGGCGTTATCTGTCAATAGCCTTGCTGCCGACCTGCTGTATCAACTCTCTGAGTCAACAGCGCCATCGGAGAAGGGTAATTTGTGGCCACGGCGCAGTCCAACAACTCGGTGCAATTCTGGCCGGTGGCCGCATTAACCGGGGGTCCGCTAGTTAGGTGTAGTTTTAAATTACAAAACATCAACATTAAAAACAATGTTTACCTGATCTTCTGCATCTGACTTGTAGACAGACATCTGACACGTTCATGTCCTGATTGTGCCAGAGCAGCAGGGGTTCTCATTAGTCACAGTCCACGCAGAGGCATATATGCTGTTTGATAAGTCGACAATGCCAGCTAGCCACGGCGGCTGGTGCAATAAACAGGCCCAGTGTGAGACAACTCCGCCCCCTCCTAGAGACAACTCGGCCCGTGTATTTCTATAAGTATCATAGCGAACTATTATTGACATTGGGAAGGGTTTTTAGGAGGAAATTAACCTACCTAAAGAACGGTCAATAAATAAAAAAGAAGAAGATAGTATGACAAGAGGCCCTAGCTGCATTAGTCAAGACATATCGTCCAAGATAGGCCATGTCGTTATGCAGCAAAGGTTTGGCAGTAAATATAATTTTGTATATCCTTCAAAAATATGAATATATGCAAAACTAATTTAATACCTATCGCATTAATTGTGATGAATATAATTTGTAGATAATTTGGGCGAGTTTAGATGTGTTTATATTTATTAAATGTTTCCAATATATTCTGTGCGCCACTGTAATCCGATTGTCCCGCGGTCCGCCATAGGGCCTACTAAAACACAGCGAAGGGTGTACCTACATAATATTCTCTGAAAATAAGTGTTTTTAAAAACAAATATGAAAAAAACTAATCTTTAGAAGAAACAGTTCGAACACCCAAAGAAATTCCAGTTTGTGAAAATATATTAAATACAATATTAGTATATATTTTGTAAGAAAACTACACCAAAGCCTTTTTCTCGCATAGTTAAATTTGGATTGAACTGTCAATGAACTCCAGGGTCCTTAAATTTAGCCTAGCCTAATGATACCCATGGAGAGGCTTCAGTGATTACATCCCTAGTGACACCATCTGCTAGTCATTTAACAGCAGGCCAGGAACACTGAAGGTGACCTGTTTCCCTGCCTCTCGACAACATTGACAGTTACAAGGACTTAGAGAGTAGCACAGCTACTCAAGTGGAGAAGGTACGTTTATTTAATCATTTATTTTGTGGTAAACCTTTGTACATTTCTAGCTTAACAAAGATATATTTGTGGCATGAATTTATTATATATATATATATATATATATATATATATATATATATATATATATATATATATATATATATATATATATATATATATATATATATATGTGTGTGTGTGTGTGTGTGTGTGTGTTTGTGTATATTATTTGCACAATAACTTTACCATATAAAGTAAAGACAAACCGTTGCCAATTACACAAAGGTAAATGGGAAATTAGAATATATGAGGGTATAGGCAAGTAATCTTAAATCATGTTATAGGATTTATTATTGTGTTTCTATTAAGAACAGGCTCACAGCTCCAGGACATAGATGAGCGGACACCTTTGCGATGGAGGCAAGCTGCACGACCTAATGCAACCCCCGAAGGAATAGCCTTATACATCAGTAATAATAAGTATATTTTTGTTATTTTCTTAAGTATGTAGTCATTTTTATGGAGTCGCGTGTGGCTGAAATCACCTGAAGTTATATAGGGATGTGCCAGGCGCGCGAGGATGATAATATTATGTAGTACGTGCATGCTATTTAATTATAATTTATGTAAAATCTGTTTTTAATGCGCACATGCTATATGTGGACCTGATAATTATGATGGATGATGTTTTGTCTTCTCTTCGTTTAGGTAAATTTTCTGACTGTGCAGCCAGGCACCAGTACGAAAAGCAGGAATATCGTGAGAACGATGTTTGAAAAACTGGCTGTGCTGCAGGTCCTAAATTTATTTAGTGCTCGTGGCCAGTCACGCCGGGTCATCCTGAATGGCGTCACAACGAATAAAACAAAACGATGCTTCGTGTCGCTGACGCTGTACACATGTATAACGAGTGAGTATGCATAGTGTGTTTATATAAACGGATACTGGATCAGGTCATAAGTAAACATTATGCGAATAGAAATACATGGGCTTGAGTGCAATACATAAAATACCATTACAGCAATTATGGGGTACAAATAAAAGAATAAATAAGTGGGTAATACAAATAAATAAATAAAAGAATAAATCAGTCGTGATAATTTCTGAATATGTTATTAAATTAATTATTAAAAATAGGGTATAAATATACTACAAATATCATATGTACAATTGTGAGTTTTATCGAATAGTTATAACATTCACATAAATATAAGTTTTGTAAAAACTAATAAAAACCGATAGCAACAATCTCCATGTATGTGCACATTTAATATGGAAATTGTAGGTACAGTTTTCTGTATTGATACATTCTTCACGTGACGTATTTACCCCATACTAAATCTCTCCCCAGGGATTCAACGTGTTGCTCAGGTAACTGAACTCTCACACAGCCTGAAATAAAAAATCTTAAATAAATGTGTAAACTATTTCAATGTCCACGCCATGCTCATCAAGATCAGCGGCTCTACAGAATGGTTGGAAGAGTGGTTATATGTGATTCTTGAAGCTCGTGGGTTCTGTCGCGAGTGGAGGAGGTGTATGCACTGTACATATCGGTGGTACGGCGAAATCAGTTTAGAGCTTACTTCAGCTAACTTCATACAAAGCGTAAGAAATCTGTCGAGGGACTTGAACATAGTGGCATGCTTGGGGGGGGGGGGGGGCATTTCAACCACGCCTACGTGTTTAGCATAACATTGAAAGTGATTCTTCCAATCTGTAATGCAACTTTGTTCTTCTGTTATAGGAGCCGGCCGACGGCTCGACATAGCCAGTGGGGATTTGTTCAGAGACACAGCAGAAGTACTGAAGTCTTATTCAAAAAGGAAAGACGTTAAGGTAGATACACAATAGACATTTTAGAGACATAATATGAATTCCTCAATACATGTTTCAGCTATACCTATCTCAAATTTAGCTAATAACCCATAGTTAATCGTATATCAAAAGTGGTGTGTGTGTGTGTGTGTGTGTGTGTGTGTGTGTGTGTGTGTGTGTGTGAGTGTGTGTGTGTGTGTGTGTGTGTGTGCGCGCGCGCGTGTGTGTGTATATGGATATGTGTGTGTATCTTTTTTTATTCTGGGTAAATACAAATAAGCCTTGCTGTGTTAATTCCCAATTGAACATACGCCAGATTTTAATTAAAAATTAATTAATTGAAAGTTGACCAAATGGTACGATTTATGGCTAGAATTATTCGTCTTGACCATGATGTCAAAGAAATGCGTGATTCATCATATCAGACAGAAATTTTAGTTTCCCAAATGACTAAATACATTATTTGAACGTATATGTTACTTGCAGGTGGCAGCGGACTTGCAAGATGGTGGCGAACTCGACCTAGGCCATGACGTAGTTGTCGACAGTGATGCGAGCGGCGAATAATATGGCTACACCCCTTCTGGACTTCCCCTACTGTTAGTGTAGATGAGAGTTGATGGCAGCCTGGTTGTTAGGTGCATGTTTTAAAGTTATTTGTAGACTATTTTAGTTGGCTATGCACACTGAGGACGTGATGTTTAACTATTATAAGCTATTATTTGCTTTAAATAAAAATTGTTGTGTCCAACGAGTTGGTCTGTCTTAATCTATACTAGGTATCAGTTGACTTCTGCGTCGGACCGTGTCTACACACCAAATGTGTTCATAGAATCCTGTGAATTCACGTACGACAATCGGGTGAATACACGTACAGAAACACGTGATTTTAGTGACGTAATCACGTGTCGATACACCAAATGTGTTCATAGAATCCCGTGAATTCACGTACGACAATCAGGTGAATACACGTACAGAAAACACGTGATTCTCACGAATGGAAAAACTCGTGATTTCACGAGCAGTAAACACGTGTCGACACACCAAATTTGTCGACAGAATCGCGTGAATTCACGTACGGCAATCAGGTGAATACACGTGCAGAAAACACGTGTTTTTCACGAATGGAAAAACTCGTGATTTCACGAGCAGTAAACACGTGTCGACACACCAAATTTGTCGACAGAATCCAGTGAATTCACGTACCGAAAACACGTGAATTGAGCCAGTTGAACTCGTGAATTCACTTACTGAACACGTGAAATCACGGGTCGTTGTTTGCTGGGATAGAGTGTGTTTACATGCAACACTCGAATTGCGCAAGTTGTTCATCTTGCATTGCGGGATACAAAAAAGACAATTCGAAGTGACTGGAGACCCACACAACGTGGGTTGGCAACCCAAATTTAGGTCGCAACCCAGGAGATAAGAACCGCTTTCCTGGAGCTATGACTAACCTCTGTGCTTGGCTAAAAAATGTCATTTTTATTTTGAAGGCTTCTGAACGTTACGGTTGCTTGTTCCTTTAACAGTTCATAAATTGCTAACACGTAGCGCTTACTCTTACCCCGGTAGTGTTTCGCCAGTCACATTTACCCATAGCCTTTCACGTATCCCCTCAGCGTGGCGTATTTCATGAACTACCTCGAACACGTCAGGTAATTAATTCATTTAATTGCAACAGTAATCCCAATAAACGTTGCCCAAAATGTTCCTAACAGTGCAGTGCTTGTGTCTTAGTAGCAGTGATACCACCTAACTAATTGTAATTATTCTTGTTCTAAAATTAAAAAATCGACCTAGTTTGGACGAGTTAATTATAATTTTTTTATTAGATTGTATTATTTTTGGTTGGTGATTGGCGGCGCCATTTCGTTTGCTTAATCGATTGGGCATATATAAAATTCATTCACACTTCATCTCTCAAATACGACGGGTAGTTCTTCACATTCCTGTCAGTCCTATTTACCCGACGGTACGGATTAGCCGAGTAGCCCTAACTTTAGATCCGTTTAATTTTCCGTTGACCTAGATGATTACTTCTACGATTCTGCCTCAACACTTCAATTTAATAACATAAAATTCCTGATAATATTCGTCTACAAATGCAGTGACCAATTTTAATAATAATGTTTTAATAATTTGCTGTTACGAAAATTACATCGTTTCAATTTATTTCTGCAGTTAAAAAGCGCTGTACACCCAATACGGATACACCACAATTTCACCAAACAGATGCCGAAGAACTCTTCTGGCATCACCGTTTTCTTCCACGTAATCACACTGGTGATAAACCATACATTTGTGATATTTGTGGAATTTTTGTCTGTCCTTCGGGACTGGTAAAGAAGTTAAAAGTTGATTGTCGTGTCGAAATGCGACATCTTTCTGTGTGTGAGCGCGCGTGTATGTTTGTGAAGTTCTTTTTCATTCAACCCTTAAATCAATGCCACCACAGTAGTAATATAAAGCAAATTTATTTATTGAAGCATAATTACTGTACAATCAACTACTGCAACACAAACCTTTATACATAACGTTGACATTTTCAATTAGTTAAACATTAGATTGTTACAAATATAGTGTAGTATTCAAAATATACACCATGGTGCAGTAGTAGATATTCCCATGTCTTGCATATGTGCATAAAACTGACATCCTGACAAAAACCCACACACCAATCAACATCAGTATTTCTACGTTCCACGGTATGTGTCAATAGAATGTGAATAGTGTTCTGGTCCGTTTGTAATTCAATTTTAATAGAGTACACCATGAATGGGTATAAACAAACCAATGCAACATGTGACTTAGCCATTCTAACTAACCATTGAAAAAACATAGACACAGAATAACTGCATTGTTAAACATGGCATATATATACACACACTATCAATATAAACAGCAAAACATATGGGCTAATATTTTTATAAGGACAAAGTTGGAATGTGCTTCCTATTAAAAACATGCGTGCCACAACATCAGGGGACAGTGTCGTTTAACAGCAAGGAGATGACATGTTCTATTAGCAAATGTCCCCAAAGCTTTAATACATGGTTGATCGCACTTGGTTATCTACAAAGCCCTGGTTATGTGGCAAACATTACATTTACACAATCTTGTCAGAAGGGTTCATGTTGGCATTGTTAGTTTTCCATAGTAAACAATTATTTCTTGATACACAGCATGGTTGATTAATATAACAAAACAAACATATTCCCAACTGGAATTAAATACCATTACCAGCTGACATTGTGGTATCATTCTGTCCTAGTTATCACACAGGTGAACTGGATTTGAAGTACAGTGTAGTAGCAAAATCACAGGATACATATATAAACGAATTAATGTTTTATTTACACACCGTAACGGCCAATAGGAGCTTAGGACAATACAAAAGACAAGATACATGTTTATTAATTAGAGCCTACTTAAATTCATCGGAGTGTATTGGAAACAGTTATTATTTGAATGGTGCCACAGAATGTTTGAAGATAAATGTTTATAAGAGTAACCTTATTGTTTCTAGACTTCATTCATTAATGATAGACATGTAAATTTCACAACTACTAAACGCTGTCATAGACTGAACGGTGTGCATTGCAGGCTTTCTCGTAAAACCAACCGACATCTAAATATAATTATTACTTCACACATCACTTGGGTGTATCTATTCAAAACAGCAAAGGACCATCAGTTGTACTTTCAACAATGCTAGCACTACCCTACTGAATACATAATTTGTTGCATAGGTTTATTGTCTTCTGTAAGAAAAAACACTTTTTCTTATAAAATCTGTAATGTTCTTCTATTAGCATTACTTCATAATTCTACTATCTACTTTAAATTTGATAAAAAATATATCAATATCAGAACAATTTAATATTAAACCAATGACAATTGAAACAACTTTGCCAATTCATCATGGTCAAGGACGGTAAATACATAGTTCAATTATGTGCAGTAAAGAAATAGTCTTTTTAGCCTTAATAGACAGGTGTCCAATGTACATAGTAAAAGGTTTTCGAGGCAAAACTTGCCCGAGGGCACTCGATAGTAAAAATATCACACCATCAACCAAACTAAACCTACCACCTAAATTGTTAGCGATTCTAAATGTGCCGACGCTAATATGTACACACGCGTTGCTATGTACAGGTGTAAAAAAATATGTCTCCAAAATAACTTTCAGCTGCTAACACACCCTGTATGGTATGACCTTATCACAACTTATGACCCCAAACATATTCTCTAATTATTTATACCAAAACTGGACATTTAGTCATAACTTTGCACAGTATAGACATCACCATTCCATCACCCAATCTGCATCTTGTAATTGCTCATTAATTTGATGGTTTTATTATCTAATCTATATTACCCGGCTCACAGTGAAATTTATACATTATAATCTAACTCCATGGAAACCAAATTCAAGATTAAATTTTTGGAAACACACCCAGAGGTGCATCAATTCAAAACAAGAGTCAGTTAATCTCAGAGTCAGTAAGTAATATTTCACTTGTAAACAGAAGGACTGACATGGGTCTTTTGCAACATGCTTCGGTGCTCAAAACAGAAAATATTGCCAGTGCGTAAGCAGTGCAACGTCCTCCTTCTTCCGTACCAATGCATCTTTGTGAATTTTCTAAATGCTTATCATGCAAGATGGTCGAACAACAAGATCATTTGTTGAGCCAATATACATAATACCAGTATTTTTGATGCAGCGCACTGGATTTATGACTGTCCAGTCGCACTTAGAAAGAAATGCTACAATGATTATGAACTTAGTGGAGTCATGTGTATAATTATTTATATACACACATATATATATCTACACTGTTATCAAAATCACGGTATATTCGTGTCAGTGTTAACACTGGGTACATGGTTACATCTGTTAGTTCCTGTGTAGTAGTGATTTCGCTTCCACTGTACTGATGAGTTCAAGTTATCTCCCATCGGAAACAATTGTATGAGTAATTCTCGGATTGTAGCCACATTTACGGTTTTCTGTCCCTGAGCTTCATAAAACTACGATGTTATGGACATGTAACTGTTCTATGCGAAAATGTAAAACTGTCTAACTTTACCTGGATGTCGTTGTTGTTGCAATGTGAACACTCATTTTGCTGTGCAAAAATTAAATGACACATGCTGAAGCAGCCATTTTGAAAGTACCATAATTATGCTGGTCCCTACACAGGCTATATCTCATAGAACACCAAGCATACATATATAACACTTCATATTCATGACACTTGTTAGATGGAACAACAATCTGTGAATAACCCATAACCTACTCTTTCACCGACTTTCCCCTATTGTATTGTATTGTATTACATATCCTTCCCTAACACAGTTCTCGTGGCTTGCAACACACACACACACACAGTAGAAATGGTCGCTGGGAACACCTGAACTTGCGACATGTTACTGCATGCGGTCCTTCTTGCGGTTCGGCTGGATCGAGGCGTACTCGACCCCTGACCCCGGCTCAAACACCTGCAGTGGCTTGCGACTCCGCGGCACGTCGTCGATGGCGAGGTCGGCCTGGTTGTCTCGCATCATCTCCAAGTCCGCGTACATCACGTCCTCGGGGCCCCGCGTCGGTGGCTGGGGACACAACAACAGTCATTAAATAAATAAATAAAATAAATAAATAAACTTATATATATACATGTAGCGCCTAATCTAGCTTAAAAACTATTCAGGGCGCTTTACAAGTACACGATAACTTGTTCTTAAAAGTAATTACCCAAATGTATAACTAAAACAAATTAACTGTACATTATATAAAAGTGCATCAAGACAGACTAATAGAAACATTATAAATAAATAAATAAATATAAAAGGCTAAAAAACATAAATACACAAGGTCATTTAAGGCAGAAGTAATGTTCTCTTCGATGCACAACAATTAGAAAAGGTATGGGTGAACGGGAAAAAAATGAAGGAGCAAATAAAGGTGTTCCAAAACCATAGATTTTGTCAGTTATGCCTTAGAAGTCATTGTAAATGGTGTCACATGTGTGTTTGTAGTCCATTTCAGGTCATCAGACACAGTTTAGAGTTTGTAAACTAGCTTAACAGTTAACATCCATGTGTCCATCAAAACATATGTGACTAGCAATAATTTGGTCCTGCATAAAGCCCTGATTAGAAGTGGGCATAAGGCAGTGTTAGTCAAGACATACTGTTGGTTAGAATACTCCTTCTCTCAGAGGACAACAAATAACTGGAATAAATTAAGTCACGATTGTCACTTTTCTCTTCTGCCAGTTTTGTTCTCGGGTTAGGACTCTGGTAACAACCATAGGTACAGAGTGTTCTGTGGCCTGGCAATGGTCTCCTGTCTGCCGTCTACTGCCAAATTATCCCAATGAAACCTGAGCCACGTCACATGACACCAGTGAGTGACCAAAATCTATTTATGGGTCAAAACATCGCACATCACAAATAATGTACTCCAAAATAAGCAATATTCTCACAACATCAACATATCTTGAAGCCATGAACTATGTATGCCATAAATAGAAATCATGATTTCGTTTTGTATGCAATTCGATACTTACAGGAACGGAGGCATTCAGATTGTCATGTCTGCCGGAATGGCTTAGAACATCCGGGCTTCTCACTTGATCCACAGGAACCCTAAAACAAATACAGGCTCCCTAAACTGACAGACACCCTAAACACTTGAGCACAACCAAGAAAAAACACCAAGAGACACCATAAATATATTAATATACACAAAAAAAGCTAGAGCTGATACATAGATTACAGAAATACCCTAAACAGAAAGACAGCAAAACCTTTCTGTGGCTCTGTGCATCGTTTAAAATGTCTATGGATCAATTTTGGGCTTTGACAAATATCTTAGCATTGTTTTGGTAAACATTAATAACAACATTATTGTTAGTTCAAAGTATACCTGTTAAATTTATTTTAAATGACTAAAAAAAATCGGAAAAGAAAGACAACTTACGGTTTCCTGCGACTGGAGTCCATATGCACTGTGTACGGTTCATCTGAAACAGAAACATTACAGACATAGAAGCCTATGATTTCCTCGAAAATACACCCTGTCTCTCTACTCGAAATATGGGTAGGTGTCACAGATATTTGCAACAAAGTTTCCAAAAAGTATAGTACATTGTATGTAACATTATAGGGTGTTATCATTATATAAAATTACCTATTGGCGTCACATTTCATGAAAGATCTATAAACAGAATCTTTTGTTAAATTTAAGCTTTTTAAAATGCACTCGCTGTATCACAGAGGAAACTATTTCTATGACACACCAGCAAGTGTCTCAGTTGCGCATCCTGGTATTGACGGTTTTCAGTACAAAAGATCATAGTTAAGAGTTGAAACCGATTTTAAAACCAACAGAATTTGGCTTATTCGCCTGACTGATGACATCACCAATTAAATTTAAAACAATACATTATGGCTTGCGATGCAGTGTTTCAGAAAAAAGGCTTCACACATGTTATTTCAGTAGCAGCTCACAATATTATGTAAAAGCAGACATGAAACAGTGAAAAATGTGAAACAAAGTGGCAATACACGTGTGCAAAATGGTAAACAGAAAAACTTGGGGGTTGAACGACGGGAGGGTAGGAATCAGTCATGTGTCATGTTGCAGGGTGCATATCACTCGAACAACACCGAAGTTAACTATGGACGCCAATCAAAGCAATCTTTGCAACGTGACCAGCATATTCGGAGCAACACAATGTTAGCATAAGAATGTTACATCAGTAATACTTTTTATTTATTACCATGTAGCTGTGACTGTTTAGCATTAGGTTAGAAGCTGATTTGCTTTAATAAAACTATCTATCTACGCCGCATTGACCCACTGAGCAGTAGCAGCGACAAATATGGATCCAGTTTCAATATGGTACTCTCTCTGCTGTCCATTGTGCTCAGCGATGACATTAATGCAGGGTTGTGTCCTTGTGTTTTGCTCTCATCAGTGGGAGATGAGTCGGATTTTAGCAGCTAAACCTTTGCTGCAGTCAATGTAGAATAGGTGCAGAAGCACCCAGAACACACTGCTAAAATTTATGATTGTTTTTTCTTTTCTTCTGTGTGAATACAATGTTCATTCATTCATACACAGTCGATCTTTTAGCCAGATTGTTGTACTTTGGCCGTTGTCTGCCACAAAGGTGTTTCCTACCGACTATATCCCCATAACACAGCCTTTGGGAGTCTACTAGTAGTCTTTAATATCAATAATATGTTCAATAAACATGTTCACTCCAATGGAGTTGGGAAGCGGTTAGAATAACTTCTATGCTGTTCTATGCTGGACATGTTTACATGTCCCAAGACATGTGGTTTTTCCATGAGATCCGGATATGCTCTCGGGAACATTCTGATGTAGTTGCTGTAGAAACTACATGTGTCAGCTGAGCACAGTAGTGTTGGAAGCACAACTACCTTGTAAACCTTGTACTTTGTGGACACTGTAATGCCATGCTGTGACCATGTGCACTTCCAGAGTCCTCCAAAGGCTCCAGAAGTAGCACGTATAATGCTTGTTAATTTCCACATCAGTGGCAGTGTCAGATGCAATCGTACTGCTTAGGTATATGAAGTTCTTCATTGACTTTACTGACATGCCATTGATTTCAATGTGTAGATTGATTGGAGTTTGTTTGGGTGTAAGTTGGTAGACCATTGATGTTTTCATTGTACTGACTGTTGACCACATTAGTGTTACTGTAATTAGCTATCCTATGTACATCCCAGAGGCTAGAGTGTGATATACATTTAAATAACAAAGCAGGAAAGTCTTGATTGCAACACTGAATGGTTATGGCAACCATACCGCATCACACAGACGAGATCTGACATAGGTGAGGCAGAACTGATTCTACAAGAGCTGGTGCTACTACTGAGGGGTACAGAGGGGGTCAGAGAGAGGGCAAAGCAAGGGCAACACCGAGTGTCGTACCTGTCAACACAGCCCAGAGACACACCAAGACAAAACACTTCAACCATAACCTCCGTCTCACAAACATAACCACTCAGTACACAACCATTACATTTACATGTCAACCCGTTCCTCGTAGTTGACAACATCCCTTAAATATCCGTGGGTACATAACAGTGTCGACCTGAACATTCCTTTAATATGGAATGTTTCTGGAGGAAACAGTTTACATGTAAAGCAGTGCTTCTGTCTGTAGGCATGACCTCAAATCTGAAACCACGATGTCAATGTTTTGACACTGGAAACTCGGCCTCAAAATCCAGGCTTGTTATTCATGGATTTGTGAGACACTGATAACGTGGCAATGTCTGTAACATCGAACAGTGGGCCACATAGTTGGGGACCAGCAGGAAAAATGACTTGGGTGAACCAGAAGGAACACATCAGCCTGGATAAACCCACAGCACCCTGTTGAATCAGAGCCCAGTTGTCAGAGCATTGACGTTAGTCTGGATGTTAGAGGAGTGTTCATAGCGAGAACACGATTATGCGAATGATCACTTGGCTATGCGTGGGACTGCGAGCGGTGTTGGCAGGTAAGACCAGAGACTACGAGAGCTGTTCTGACCAGGGGGCACTGGCAGTTCGCGGTGATGACGGCGGGACTTTCGTTTGTGTTGCTTCCTGTGTGGTTTCGTTATGGGTGCAAGTGCAGCCGGCCGCCGCGACGCTAACGCAATGTCCGGCTCCGTCCGCTGCTGACCAGCGGTCGAACGAGACTGAGCATGCCCAGTGTGACTGACAGGTTCGCTACGGTTGGCATGCTCAGTACGACCGGCATGCTTGGTGTGACTGGCGTGCTCAGTATGGTTTGCATGCTCAGTGTGGTTGTCATGCTCAGGGTCTACTTTAGCACTATGTTTCCTGCCTGCAATCACAACATGTATAGGTCTCTGAACGTGTCTGAACAACATTACTATGTACACAATACTAGAAAAAGTTAACTGCATTATTCTTGCAATTCAAACAGGAACTTTAAACTGTATTACTAATGGTACATGACCATTTCCCGACAATAAGCTACATGAATAATTTATAAAGCTATGAGTTGTATGGTATTTATACACTGGCACACACAATCAGTAATACCACTAGGTACTGCAATTAAGGAAGCTGTCACAAAATAAGCCTGCAAGGCGAATGAATCATGAGGACTTAGTCACATCCTGGTTGAAGGTGAATCATCTCTGCTGGTGATGACATTTAAATGACACAATGGTCACTAGGTGGCAGCACCGTACCATGGGAAGTTACAAAAGGACTTGAAATGTTTTCTAATTCACTTACAACTTGTAAGAACCCTATTTTATTCTGCAGATTTCTTGTGTCAAATGCTACTTTCAAAGGAAGTTATGAATGTGTATACACCTCTATATAAATTATTCTAGTATTGTCTGGATTTTATTATATAACATTGATCTGAACTTAGTGCAACACTGCATTCTAAGTATTGATCTAAGGATGATTAATCTCAGTGAACCTACCTGCACAAGGCACAAACACGGCCACTTCCAAGTCTACATGTACCTAACTACCTACTGACTGGGAACTAACTCCCAAAACAGATATTTGCACACACATTAGAACCACAAGTCAGAATTGTAACAAACCAAACTGGCCACAAACATGCCATATTTAGCATTTTGTTACATTCAAACTTCAATTAATACTTGATTATATATAATTATGTTAATACTAACTGTGGCTAATGTTCCAAGATGACTGACAAATGTAAACAATGAACATGTCATGTCCACTGATAGCCTTCAATCACTAACAGTAACAACCTACCAATTATGTTATGCTGGTTCACCTGCTGGGTGTAATCAATGGCAATCAATGGATTTGCACCTGAACAGGGTTCGACTGGCTAGTTGAGTTGATCAACATGGTGTATCTAGTTCTTATACAATAATGTGTTATATTGACATGTACGTATTCAATGGCCGTAATTAAATTGCTCAGTCACATTTCAGATTAGGAGGGAATATGTGTGTTATCCCATTTTTATTTCCATTGCCACAGACATCAGACAGAAGGGAACTACAGGTTTTTGCTAATTTGGGTGTTTTGTCTAAAAGACGGACAAATTCAAGGGGCCCATATTAATACCTAACATTCACACAATAGGTAGTGGAACAAATCAAATGGATAGATATTAAATATTAATTAAATGCATACCTTGAAACATACTGATTTGTCATTACAAAACATTAAACTGGCCAATAATGGTTTTGGTTGATGTGAATTAATTCTAAGTAAGCCATTCCCATGCTAAATGACACTAGATTAAAAGACTGGCAAAATGTATTTCTGGCTAACTGCCTGCATGCAACACTTACTTTAGTAAAACTATGATACAAGATGCATTTGTTTCACTTTGTGATGTATAATGTTAAATATGATGTCAGACTTTGCCAATTTAAAAAAGGTAAGAAATGCAAGCCTGCACCTAAGCTGTCCCTACGCGATACTGTATCTACTGTTTAAAACAAATGAGTATAATTATTAATACAACAGTAAATGCTTGACATTGAAACATTAAATGGAAGTCACATGCCACACGCTACTACTGATAAAAAACAGAAACCAGTTTATCAAGTTTTAATCACTACAACCATCTGTGGCAATTATGCCAAACAGTTCAGGGGAGCAAGTGACAATGGCCCGGCCTGATTAGGGGTAACTGTCTAAATTAGGTCAGGGTGACTGACAGCTGTAGGGTTGACAATGAGTTGGCCTTGTCAGCACTCAGCAGTCCCCCCTGGCTAGCAGCCTTCAGTGGAACAATGCAATAGGAACAAGGAAGTTTGTCATCAAACTCTCACAACAGTGCAGTGCCTGACTGAACAAACTGTGTAGAGGTGACACATTGATATACCCCAAAACACAGCCCAGCAATTTAGTGCGCATTCATGGGAGACCATAATTATCTGGCCTCTCACTGTGAGAGAGCTGAATGCTACGGCTGGGAATTGAGGTCAGCTATGTAGACTGAATACCTGTGTAATCTACAGGTGAGCTGTTGCTGGGGTCTCCACCTGATTGGGTCAAAGCAGCGGTCAAAGCCAGCATTACACAACCACTGCCCTGGTCAAGCTGTCAGCTCAGGGTCATAATGGCACCTCAGGGACCTCAAAATGCAGATTTACCCACAACTTTCAAGATGACATGATGTGGTTTGAAATGTATCCCTTATGTGAATGACCCTCCTCAAATATACCCTGGGCAGTTAAACTGTCAAAGAACAACAGCAACAGAGAACCCAAGAAAGCACCTATCCTGCATCTACATCTGTTAATTTCTGTATTAAAACATTTTTACAGATGAATACTAAACTGAGTTAATGCCATTATCAATAGCAGTTGCTATTATGTTAATGTATGGCACTGCCGTTATGACTCAGGAGTTTAAAAAATCCCTTGAAAGTAGTTCCGGCTGTAATGGCAGTACAGTGTACAGGTAAAACTAGATCAACAAGCAGGATCTACTGAATGAGGTCATGTCTCTGCATGACAGTACCGGGTACCCAGACCAGGATTTAGTGACTGATACAGCATGACACAGGAAGTTTCCTCATATTACCAATAAGCACATTCAGTCGGTTTCATGCACCAGGAAGTTAATAAATAATTTAATTGAAAACGTGACCCAAAGTTTCTAAATGCAGTCATGGCGTGTTCTCTACAATGGGAATTAATTACTGAGGCAATGGTGGAGCATTAAGCAGGTATTCTGTCAAGCACTGAGCCGTGACCAAACCCATTCTCGACTTAGGCCCTGTTGACAATTACATCTACTAGAGTCAGCCCACTGACTACAATGTTAACTATTCAATCGGTCACTGTGTGCAGATTTAGGCCTAGCTGCACAACTGACATCATTAGCTTGATTTGTAGAAGCCAGGAACATTGTTTCAAAACACATAAAAGTCTGTTATAATTTTTTTTAAATAAAATGAAGTCAGGCACATATTTAAACTACAATTTTTAATACCATGTTCAGTATTTTAACTGTTCAATGCTGACACATTTGGTGACAATTTTATACTACTATGAAATATACAATTTTGTTAGTGAAACAATTTGATCGATCAAATGCCACAAACATATAAACCACACATTCCTCTTTATATAAAATATGTATACGCATGTATGATCACCAGTTATGATCCCTCGAAGAACTTAAAAGCCCTGTCAGTAAGCTCGTCGTCTACACCCAAAGCAGGATGTGTAGAACACAACAAATACTAAATGGACAGAATACATACACCAGAACGAGAATACGGTGGCTCTGACCGGATGTGCTTGCAATATACAGCTAGAGTTTGTTTGACCAGTGCGTTGTACAAACACTGTCCACTATTGACCACTGGTCAGTTTACATTCCATACAAGCAGATGATCTCAAAATCTTGCAAAACCAACACAGATTGAGCATGTTATCAGTGGTTGACCTAAGACATGTTTGTGGAGTAAACAAGTGGGCTGGATCTCTAACATAATCTCACTGCTGTTTGCAATAGAACACCTGTGGCCAGGGATATGGCTCAGGGAGTCAGACAGGCATCCTTTGTGGCTGTACCAGTGACTGTGTGTGTTGTGTAAGATGAGATTTGACACTTCACAGCCAATTCACAGCATGGTGTGTTCATGTCCTCTGGCACAATGACAGCCTTGGGTCTCTCACACAACAAATGGGACATTCGTTTATGTGCAACTTTAACTGCTGCCCAAACTAACACACATGGTGCATAGGTCAGATCTGTCTACAAGTGTGGGTTAAAAATGTTAATTAAAAACAGACATCTGGCTCAGATTGCGACAGTGACAGAGGCATGTCTGTGTCAACTAAAATGATCATTGCATGAATTCAGTGCGGTGTTTTCAAGATATAAATATTTTAGTCCTATCAAAGAGGTCGTTAGGAGAAAATGAAATTGAGACAGAGGGAGAGAAAGACTGATGGATAGAGACAGACAGCTCTAGGGACAGAAGGATTGGTGGATAGAGACAGACAGCTCTAGGGACAGAAGGACTGGTGGATAGAGACAGACAGCTCTAGGGACAGAAGGACTGGTGGATAGAGACAGACAGCTCTAGGGACAGAAGGACTGGTGGATAGAGACAGACAGCTCTAGGGACAGAAGGACTGATGGATAGAGACAGACAGCTCTAGGGACAGAAGGACTGGTGGATAGAGACAGACAGCTCTAGGGACAGAAGGACTGATGGATAGAGACAGACAGCTCTAGGGACAGAAGGATTGGTGGATAGAGACAGACAGCTCTAGGGACAGAAGGACTGGTGGATAGAGACAGACAGCTCTAGGGACAGAAGGATTGGTGGATAGAGACAGACAGCTCTAGGGACAGAAGGACTGATGGATAGAGACAGACAGCTCTAGGGACAGAAGGATTGGTGGATAGAGACAGACAGCTCTAGGGACAGAAGGACTGATGGATAGAGACAGACAGCTCTAGGGACAGAAGGACTGGTGGATAGAGACAGACAGCTATAGGGACAGAAGGACTGATGGATAGAGACAGACAGCTCTAGGGACAGAAGGATTGGTGGATAGAGACAGACAGCTCTAGGGACAGAAGGACTGATGGATAGAGACAGACAGCTCTAGGGACAGAAGGACTGGTGGATAGAGACAGACAGCTCTAGGGACAGAAGGACTGATGGATAGAGACAGACAGCTCTAGGGACAGAAGGACTGGTGGATAGAGACAGACAGCTCTAGGGACAGAAGGACTGATGGATAGAGACAGACAGCTCTAGGGACAGAAGGATTGGCGGATAGAGACAGACAGCTCTAGGGACAGAAGGACTGATGGATAGAGACAGACAGCTCTAGGGACAGAAGGATTGGCGGATAGAGACAGACAGCTCTAGGGACAGAAGGACTGGTGGATAGAGACAGACAGCTCTAGGGACAGAAGGATTGGCGGATAGAGACAGACAGCTCTAGGGACAGAAGGACTGATGGATAGAGACAGACAGCTCTAGGGACAGAAGGATTGGCGGATAGAGACAGACAGCTCTAGGGACAGAAGGACTGATGGATAGAGACAGACAGCTCTAGGGACAGAAGGATTGGCGGATAGAGACAGACAGCTCTAGGGACAGAAGGATTGGTGGATAGAGACAGACAGCTCTAGGGACAGAAGGACTGGTGGATAGAGACAGACAGCTCTAGGGACAGAAGGACTGATGGATAGAGACAGACAGCTCTAGGGACAGAAGGACTGGCGGATAGAGACAGACAGCTCTAGGGACAGAAGGACTGATGGATAGAGACAGACAGCTCTAGGGACAGAAGGATTGGCGGATAGAGACAGACAGCTCTAGGGACAGAAGGACTGGTGGATAGAGACAGACAGCTCTAGGGACAGAAGGATTGGCGGATAGAGACAGACAGCTCTAGGGACAGAAGGACTGATGGATAGAGACAGACAGCTCTAGGGACAGAAGGATTGGCGGATAGAGACAGACAGCTCTAGGGACAGAAGGACTGATGGATAGAGACAGACAGCTCTAGGGACAGAAGGATTGGCGGATAGAGACAGACAGCTCTAGGGACAGAAGGATTGGTGGATAGAGACAGACAGCTCTAGGGACAGAAGGATTGGTGGATAGAGACAGACAGCTCTAGGGACAGAAGGACTGATGGATAGAGACAGACAGCTCTAGGGACAGAAGGACTGGTGGATAGAGACAGACAGCTCTAGGGACAGAAGGACTGATGGATAGAGACAGACAGCTCTAGGGACAGAAGGACTGGTGGATAGAGACAGACAGCTCTAGGGACAGAAGGACTGATGGATAGAGACAGACAGCTCTAGGGACAGAAGGATTGGCGGATAGAGACAGACAGCTCTAGGGACAGAAGGACTGATGGATAGAGACAGACAGCTCTAGGGACAGAAGGATTGGCGGATAGAGACAGACAGCTCTAGGGACAGAAGGACTGGTGGATAGAGACAGACAGCTCTAGGGACAGAAGGATTGGCGGATAGAGACAGACAGCTCTAGGGACAGAAGGACTGATGGATAGAGACAGACAGCTCTAGGGACAGAAGGATTGGCGGATAGAGACAGACAGCTCTAGGGACAGAAGGACTGATGGATAGAGACAGACAGCTCTAGGGACAGAAGGATTGGCGGATAGAGACAGACAGCTCTAGGGACAGAAGGATTGGTGGATAGAGACAGACAGCTCTAGGGACAGAAGGACTGGTGGATAGAGACAGACAGCTCTAGGGACAGAAGGACTGATGGATAGAGACAGACAGCTCTAGGGACAGAAGGACTGGCGGATAGAGACAGACAGCTCTAGGGACAGAAGGACTGATGGATAGAGACAGACAGCTCTAGGGACAGAAGGATTGGCGGATAGAGACAGACAGCTCTAGGGACAGAAGGACTGGTGGATAGAGACAGACAGCTCTAGGGACAGAAGGATTGGCGGATAGAGACAGACAGCTCTAGGGACAGAAGGACTGATGGATAGAGACAGACAGCTCTAGGGACAGAAGGATTGGCGGATAGAGACAGACAGCTCTAGGGACAGAAGGACTGATGGATAGAGACAGACAGCTCTAGGGACAGAAGGATTGGCGGATAGAGACAGACAGCTCTAGGGACAGAAGGATTGGTGGATAGAGACAGACAGCTCTAGGGACAGAAGGACTGGTGGATAGAGACAGACAGCTCTAGGGACAGAAGGATTGGTGGATAGAGACAGACAGCTCTAGGGACAGAAGGACTGGTGGATAGAGACAGACAGCTCTAGGGACAGAAGGATTGGCGGATAGAGACAGACAGCTCTAGGGACAGAAGGATTGGTGGATAGAGACAGACAGCTCTAGGGACAGAAGGACTGGTGGATAGAGACAGACAGCTCTAGGGACAGAAGGATTGGTGGATAGAGACAGACAGCTCTAGGGACAGAAGGACTGGTGGATAGAGACAGACAGCTCTAGGGACAGAAGGATTGGTAGATAGAGACAGACAGCTCTAGGGACAACACAGCAGCAACCTATCAGACTGACTGAGACACACCCAGACTATACCGGTAAACATGTAGATCACACTGAACGAATGAGACACAAAAGTGAACTAAGAGTAGGTGACAAGTGCACTTAAAGGATAGACATTGTGCACCAATAGTGAGACACTATGTATTAACGGAAAGGCACCAAGCCCTAACTTTACACCACAATAGACAGAGCAGCAATGATATGCTAATTAAGCTACTGCCAAAAATCCTCAATGCAACGCAGCAACAAGTAAGAGCATGTAGGCAATAACAGTGACATGGAACACTGCAGCAATGAACAAACTGGTGTCAGCTACAAATAATGTAGCAGAAACATAAGAAACAGCTATATCAAGACTCCAAAGTCAACTGTAGTTTATGGTAAGATCCAATGAATCATACACCGGAGTGACCGGACTGTGGAGTCCTTTCTGATTTAAACGGTGCCACCCAATACACTGCAAGTCACTATTCCTTAGAAGTACATGTAATCTAAAATGAATCGTCCCATAAGTCATTAATTATTTTAGAGCACAGTTAACACCAGTAGACCAGGAAGGTAGACTGTAGAGATTCTACAGAGTAAAACATTTCAACCAACTACCAATTTCTCCTGTGACACCAACTGTCCTACTACTACGACGACAGGACAAAGATCCTTACCTTGTCCCTTCCGTTTGCGGTTGCGGATGACGAAAATGTAGATAAGCAGGATGATGATGAGGAAGACCACAACTCCTGCGACGATGCCTATGATTGGGCCAATTCCTAGTCCAGCCTTTTTATCTGTCAAAAAGAAAACTGCATGTCACCAGTCATGTCTGACATCAACACATCATGCACAACATCAATTTGAAGACATTTAACTTATTTTAGTCAATGTGACTCAAGTATGAATTATGTGAAAACCAACTTGACATTTTACAGTACAGGTTCTCCGTAGGAGGCAGTCTGTTCTTACATATTATTTACTGTATATTGACTATAGTCCACACAGACGTGCAGTGCTTGAGTGCATGTACTTTGATGGGCAGCTATTAATTTTTCACATGAGGCATAAGTAGCACACGCTGTCAGTGTTGGACATGTGTACAATTTGTATACAAGAGCATACATCTAAGATCACACCTGAAAAGCTGATTTTATGCACAGTTTCACATCAAGGGGGGATGTCATGTATATTATGCAGTATGCATTTTGAGGGGATAATATGGTAATTTAAATGTCTCAAGGGTAGAAATATGTTGAAGATATACCACCTGTCAAATTATATTTTACTTGGGTATTTTACTATATTAACGATATTAACAATTTGAAAGTTTCCATTATGAAAATGTCAACTGGTAAATTGGCTTCACAACAAGATTTATTGGCAATATTGATGAAGCCAACCGACTTCAACACAGCAGACTTCCCATTACAACTTATGGTTTTGGTTAATGACAACCAGAGGAGCATACCCTCTCCCCATGATCATTCAAATCAATACATTATACCTGTATTGATGATTATGATAATCCATACACTGTACTGGAGAAATGTATAGATCAGCTTAATGGATGGCGGAAATGGCTGCGGTTAGTAGCAGTTATATGCGGCCAAGACGAAGGCATTGCAATGCAAAGTGAGCAGTGCAACATTTTATCTTGACACAATACGATTTATTAGTGACTAGACACTTTTATAAGTCTAACAATAACATATTCGTTCTGAAAATGTTATTGTGTGTGCCCAATAACCATGAACTTAAAGATTATTTATGCAGCTGAACCAAATTTCGATGACTGTTACACATTTCTATAATTCATACAATGTCATTAGTTGACAAGGTACAATTGTGTAAACTGACCAACAGTGATGACAGTAACGACTAGTCTTTTCAATTCCCTCAGGTAAAAACAAGCCGGGTTACAGCTTGGTTCATACATAATGTAAACCTCATTTCCATGTTTTATGTTCTCTTTTCAATCATTTGATCGCCGCTATTGAAAGCACTACCCAGTGCCTGAAACGATTCCTGGAGTGTAACTGGCAACATTTTGTAAACACGCTGATAGAATAATTCAACTATGTAAATGTATACATTTACCAGAGTGACTCAGCACGTTTTTGTGTAGATCTACCAGTTAGATGTACTTTTAACATATACAATAATTATGTAACACATTTACCCGGTAAATAATTCTAAGAGAAAAGGAATGTTCTAGTTCAACAGATCAAGAAAACATAAAAAATACCATAAGATACACGCACTATTAAAACTGTCACCTTTACTGTTTATTATACTATCGATATGTATATTAGCCTACAACATTGGAATATTTAAGCTCAGCAACACTCTGATAATATTTTTAAAAGAACATTACATTTAAAAAAACAAAATAATTATGCACACTGTTCAGAGACAGATGTCATGGTTATTGGTAAAACTAACTATTGTTCTAAAACTCATAATTAACATGTTATAGATATATATAAACATTATACTAAATTCAACTGTTAGACAACTATTTTCAATAGATCAGGTAGATGAACTCGAACACATATTTTTTGGTAAATATTAGTAAACATTTGATAACATTAACCTATTTGAAAGTCAATTTTAATCTGTAGTGCCTAAAGAAAAATGGGCACTGACTTGGAAAGCACAATTAATAGATGCACTGAGCTTCAGGGGTATTCATAGAGAATGCAGACATTAAGAACTTAAAGGTGCATTTCCTATGGCTAGCCAAGGGCACTTTTCAATTACCAGTTTGTCAGCCCAGCTGGACATTTGACCATTACAGACATTTGAGTGACCATACCTAGCCATTATTTCTCTGAGGACACTTCAAACCACAATGGCTTGGATAGTAATTACTAGAATTTGCTAATTTAATTGGCCAAAGCTAAATGCTGAAGAACTAATGTATGTCATCAAAATGCAAGATCCGCTCACTTCATTTCTGGTGACTGATGGAAACTTAACTTGATTTTTTGAATTAGATATTTTCTCATCAGGTAAATCTACTCTCACAATTTCAAGTTGTTTGACTACCATATGATATTTTGAACACAGGGGCTTATCTAAAACATAAGAGAATTACTAAGAGAAAGCTCTGCTAATTTATTCTCCACAAAGCTGATATTGTTGTGATTCAATTCATATGCAGATTGTACAATAATAATTATACTCTTACTATTCACAAGGAAGGAATCCAGATGCAAGTAACTTCCTCTTAATTCCTTAAAAGGAACACTTTAAAACCTTCATGCCTGCACTCTTTATACCCACTAGTTGCGTTACATACATTACATATAGTTTAATATTTTATGGTTAGGCATTTCATGGTGAAAATGATACCTAATAATATGTTTGGGTTAAAGTCATATACATGTAGATCAAAAACAGATACTACAGCAGCACACAAACCTGGTAATGAGATCCCTCATTGTCCACTAAAGTAAACATTGATATTGTGAAGCTAAGGTTGGTTGCAATGACAGTAGATACAACTAGGTATATCTAGAAGCATTGGAATGCTGATCGGGACTAAACGCAGATCAAGATGTTTACTAACGTGGCAGTGTGACAAAAGTCAGAACCATTTAAAATTAGTACCTGACATAAAGAATAGTCAGTGGTTTCTGACTGTAATCAGGTCGACAGCAATAAAACAGCTTGCATCAAAGCCAAATCACAATATCAATATTACAGTGAAGCTCGCGGTCATAACTTTGAATGTTCAACAAAAAGAACTGTGCAAGTCAGCAAAGTACCAGAAGGTTCCCAGAAGAAAAGTACCCACTATTTGTTAGTACAGTGAACAGGGTTTGGCGTCAAATACGTATTTGTATTAAACAAAAATTTGCAACTGATGTTCATGTTTTGGTAAATAGAATATACACACCAAATTCAGTATTGTATGTATTTGATCTACCCGGTACTTGAAAATGTACCTTTGTCACTGTTTGATGCAATAACTTGGAATACACATTCTCAACATTTCGTACACTCTGCAGCTGATGCAGCATTGTCTGAATCAAGTGTATTAGGATAAACTTTTTTTTAACAAAGCAGATGTGAGTTTGAAATAAAAATATAATGTGTTTGAATGAACAACGTATTTGACCCCAGCCCTCATTTCTCTTCTTGGCTTTAGAAAATGTGCATTCTTCACAGATGTGAATATATTCTATTTGAATGGGAAACAGCCAAATAGGATTAGGTTTGCATACAATGCAATTATTCTGTGAAAATGTGCACTGTTTAGCATGTGCGAAACAAAAACAAGGTCAATGCATACCCGTACCATCATCACCTTTGCTAGACCCAGGGTTACCTCCTAAATGGACAAATATACAGATGCGTAATGTATAAGGCAAACAGCTATGTACAGATGGAAGGAACGTTGTTAACAGAGAATTAGGTAAGCGATACACAAAATAACTTCTATCCATTCCAGTAGCTTGCACCTCTACAATGCAGACATCCAAAAATCCAACAAAACCATCATATTTATTTAATGAAAATGTACATTTTTGAATCACTGAAAAAGTTCACTTGAAAACTTGTAGTCTTCCAAAGTGCAGAAACAATATACTAAATCAAATAATTTATGTAAGACAATAAAAAAGCATCTTACTGGTTCTGAGAATAAATGTTACATACAAATAAATGTTTGGAGGATATTTGGATGCTACCGTTTGTATAACCACAGATTAAAGAACCATATTTTAGCATGTCAAAGGTCAACTTCCCAGTAGCGCCTACAATACGGAGAAAGGTTGTCAGTTAGTAATGACGCTGTAGCTGCAGCGGCGTTGGCCGTCTACGTTACCTACTCCTACTTTACACTCGTGCTGTGAAGAGAAACGAAACGCTTACTTCCATCACTGGTACCACTGGCGGCTGGGGTGGTGGTGCTCCCACCAGAGGGAGGCACTGCTCCTGTTGTTGTAGTGGCAGGTGTGGTTGTGGTTGTGGTGGTGGTTGTGGTGGTGGTAGTTGTGGTCGCTGAAAGGAATGAAATCAATGCGACACCGTAAGGATCTAACGTTGTCCGCTCATCTAGTGCATCGACAATGCCACCACCACTGCCCCCTGGTGTCCAGATGCTGAAGCTAGCGTGCAGCGAGCAAATGTGGCATTAGTAAGGCAAGCGCAAAACCAAGGGAATGAAAAGTAAGGCAGAATCCTGAGAAGCTGCAAAACAACAAAGTCTTCACAACAGTACAGGGAATCTATGAAGATTTTTATTAGCTAAGTCGTGATGTTTCGCAAAATGCCTCAATTGTCATTTTATCAAATTCAATCTACTGTACGTATAAAATTACTGAATTAAAAACACTACTTTGTCAAACGGTAATCAAAAATGCCAGAACAGACAAGAACAAGGACTTCCCAAGTGCACAGTGACAATCTTTTTCATTTTGTGTGACATATGGTTTATGTTCGAACATTACGATACTTAGATTTATTAATACAACTGTAATCTTTAGTCTCCAACTCCACATGACAAGTAGTTTTGGAAACAAATTGTTTGGTTACAAAATAATTAATTTGGTCTAAGTAGGTAGTAGTACCATTTATTTTGGCACGCTAATTCTAACTAATTAGCCAATCAAAATCTGCACACATTCCCATCAACAAAACGAAAGTGTGAGTAAAAGTTGACCTCCACCGTCACGCTTGTAGTTCAAAAACAACACAAATTCAATGTGGACTTATGACTACATAGTTACAATACACAACATCAATGGAATTAATTGGCAAGTACACACAATTAGAATGCCAAATCATATATAGCACACAATGCAGTTGGCCCTTAAAACTACCTGAGCAAAAGGAAACATGCACAAACATTATCTAAACACAACAGATATGCTATGAAATTCAATGCAATGTTACAAGGGTGGAAACTGTTATTAGCCGGGTGTTTACAAAAGAAAAGCTATTGCGCACACAAAACATTTATAAAATGCATTTTGTACAGTATATTGATTACTGGTCAATGAATGTAGTAAATGTATTTCCCAATATTGAAGAAAGCATTAGATCATGGTTGTGTTAATAACCTTTTAAACCTTTCCACATTGTAGGTCTTACAATGCTTAACACATCCTGATACACATAAATCTCCATTGAGTATGAATATTATGGAAACACACTTACTTATCACTACAACATTCACTGGGAAGTCGCTGCAGACAGTGTGTGGGGACGGAATTGGGATGGTGTTGCACACCACGACTTTCAGTGATTGACTTCCGAGCATTTCCAAAGTGACTGTGATGGATTTTCCTGTTGCTATGATCTCGTTTGACGTTGTATTTTTCCATGTATAGTTTGTTATTGGTGGGTTGCTGTTAGCAGTTACAGTCATTACCTCTCCAACAACTATGTTCTCTCCAGAGGTAAAGTTCACCGCGAGTGACTGTGGCCCATCTGAAACACAAACAGTAAATTCTGTCAGTATTTGCACTTAAATATCTCTAAGCATTTATCGTCAAAGCATTTATCCACAAAAAACTCCTTCAAAGGTGTTATATTCTGAAACTGGCAACCTACAAAAAATCAGCCAAGAGGCCCCGAAGTCCTTTGGACAACATAGTGAGTTTGTAATTATGAATGAAATGTGTTTTATTGAATCACAGTCACTGTAATCACCTAATTGGGATTTTCTCTGGTTAATCCATTATTCAGATGAGACACACAGCCAAATTGTATGAATGCAGCAGACATTATCAATAAAGTGAACATGAATTTTTACTCTATAATTGTCCATAATATTAATTTTTACACTTACAGGTGACAATACATCATTAGACAGTATGCACCACAGTCACATAATTGTAATGATAATTAAAGAAACATCAAAATAACCACAACTTGCATTTAAAAAAATTAGTAGTTTTGAAAATATACAGACAACAACTGTCCAGTTTAACAGGGAATTCATTGGATATTGATATGTGACGTGTTCCAACGAAATGAGTTGTATGTCAAAAAATGAACCAATTTAGTTAGTTACACCATTGGAAAGAAGACGTATAAAGCTTTCCAACGGTGTAAATATTATGGACCTATCTTACACACAGCCAAAGTTATTGGATGCTGAACATTCTTGGGGTAGAAAGTTTCAAAAAAGAGAAAAACGCATTTGAAGTTTGCGGTCACGTAAGCAAATGGTCGAGTACATTGTTGATCCAAAATCGGTCGTTTTGTTTCTATTACTCCATTTGGTGCTTTTGAAATAAACTCCCAAGTCATGTTCATTGTCGAAGATATATCATGCTAACTAACTAATTATACATTTACTGAAATTATTACAACACAATCCGAATATTTAGCAATGCTCCATTCGATCACGCTGTTTACAGTTACCGAGTCCGCAGTGTGCCTGCGTCAGCTCTAAGCCAATCAGGGCCCCGCTATCAGCCCCCCGTATCTAGTGACATTTGCTTACAGACAGGCCTCTCGCATACGCGGCTTTTTTTATATGCTGCGATTGGCTTAAATTGACGCCAGTGAGGATTGCACCTACAATAATCTGAAAGAGGGCATCCTGGGCTGTCCCGCGGTACCAAATGTGTCCGCCATGCATTGAGGGTAACCACAAAGAATGCGACTCGAACAAGTGCGATTTATCGCTTCTGTTTTACGAAATTCATGCGTGAAATGTTACGTGTTTCTAAATACTACAAAGTGTACTAAATAATAATATAAACGAGAAATAAGCATTGCCAATTGACAGAAAAGATATCAAAGTATACTTTGGTGACAAAAAGTCAAAATCGTCGGAAATCATTGGTGCATGTTTATGCGGTATTTTTTTTAAATCAAGTTCGCTGACATATGACTCATTCCATTAGAACGCGACACATATACTCAAATATAGACTTGCCACTGCTGCCAGAGAGCAATTAGTCAAGGTGCCCCATCAATAACAAAATGATTCACTGGTGCTATGCTGAGGCCTGCCCTCTACTAGGAGAATAGTTATTTTTTATCAAGCAGGAAAATTTACCAGTTTCTATGCCCTAGAGGTGTGTAAAAATGAGTTAATCAAACTCTAGTGCATAGTGACAGTACCCTAAGAATGCAAAACCTATCTGAGTGATGCCATAAGTCCACTAGACTTTCGGCCCAAAGAACTAAATTGTGTGATAGTTTAAATCAAATAGGTACTCAATACTTACAATAGACTTTTAGTTTTGGTAACGTGAACTTTTCATTGAATGCATTGTTGTTGATAGGTATGTTGTCCGCATAATGGTCTCGAGACTGTGGCTTGTCAAAGTATGTCTGGCAAGTGAAGCTCTCTCCATTGTGAGATGGCTTCATCTCCACAACAATACTGAACTTGACTGTCTCGTTAGTTAACTCTTCCTTGGTCTTTACATCCGCACCACTGCTTGGATCCTTCCATTTCATTTTTGGGGTGAAATCGCCCTGGTATTTCCACTCACAGCTGAACTCAACGTAGTCTCCTGCTACTGCCTCGTTGTTAGTTGTCATGTTGCTTGTACATGTTGGATTAAAAGCTGAAAACAGTAAACAAATATTGCAATACTGTTAATCTGCAAACAAAGTAATCTAATTGGTCATAAGAATGTAAAAAGCAGCAGCAACATTTAAGTCATAGGCTAAAATGTAAATTATTTATCAATGATATACAAATATTTTAAAATGTCTCCCAAAATTTAATAGAATAACATATAATATAACAAAGCACATTTAGAGTGCCTGGTTGCAGGGGATGTTGTTCAAAGAAACTAAATTAACATAGAGGCTAACAAAACATATAAACAAAGCTTAACAAATCAAAGTTCTTCATTTGTTGAGGAATGCGCTCTAATCTGTATGGACTTCTGACATAGAATGCGTCACACTGTTTTCCAGGCTCACATTTTATAAGCCTGGTGAAAGGAAGATGAATAACAAACCTGTTGTGATGTAAGGACAGCTGTAACTGTTACTAGCAACTTATATAAATACTTATGTATACAACATGTATACTCTTAATTCCTAGAAATCTGATTTGAACCATTCGAAAGCCAAAGAAATCCGAATGAATGTAATTTGCCTGATACAATATAAAATGCAACAATTAAAATAACAACAATATCAATAATTTATTTAGAAGATGCAAGCAACTAGAGAAAAACGTTACACCTTGTTTATTACAACTATCGGGTGCACTGCTTTATTTTCAGGATGACTACATATAATAGTGCTCACTTAAAAACAGTGGTTTATGTGAATGTGTGCACACTCGCTACAAGGATTGGATTCAAAGTGGATGCCACGGTCACTGGTCAATTATTAACATACTGTGACATAATAAATATTTTACAAATACAGCTGTTGAAAATATACTTTGAGTTAGCCTATGTACATGTCTAAATACAAAACTACCCCAAAAACAATAATATCAAGGATGAAACAACAACAATGTCTCACCGCTGAATGTGATAACTTGTGCAGAAGTGTAAGACGTTGCGTCTGCTACTACCTTGCAGCTGTATCGTCCACCTTGTTTTAGTTGAATAGATTTGATAGTCAAGTCATATCTTCCTGTAGATTCGGTGATGAGGATATACTTGTTAGGTTTAACGACAGTATCTTGGAATGATATTGTCTCTGCACTAATTGGATCTGTGATATATGCTTCCCAGCTTAGACCAGTTCCTGCACATGTGAGTGTCACATCGCTTCCAACCAACCCAGCGACATTCTCTGGGCTGTTTGTCAACTGTCCACACACAACTGCAACAAAACATAACGTGTACACAAGTGCATGTCACGAGTTATGCATTAGGTTTGTAACAATTGCAGCTACACATATTTTACACAAAGCAGGGTCAGGCCTAAATTATCAGTAATTGTTAACAGTAACACAAAAATTTAATTTGGTAATCTATTTCTTATTTAAATATTTGCTCTTGCATTTACCAATCCTCTAATTTGTACCCATGAAAATGAATTTCACCGACACAAATTATGGAATGAAAAATAAACGTACAACTGTACTAATGAAATGGACCATATATATATATATATATATATATATATATATATATATATATATATATATATATATATATATATATATTATGGTAGGACTGCTACCAAGGTGAGGGGATGCCCACCAGAGGGCGCTACCAAGGTGACGCGATGCCCACCAGAGGGCATGGCAGGGCTCCAAGTGAAGGTTTCCCGTCATTGGGAAAAGAGTATAAATAGGAGGGGAGGGAGAGACATGAGAAGGAGAGACAGGGATTGTGAGAGTTGGTTCAGGGAAACAGTTGGTACGGCAAAGCGTTTGTACGCAGCCACGTGGCACGTGATTGGTACTTTTATTTGAACTATACTTTATTGTTGTTTTATTACATTTATTATTTCGATTATAAAATAAAGATTGCTGCTGACGAGTTTTATATAAGGTGTTGGTTTATTATTATCTTACGCCATTACAGCGTAAGTTATCCTGCTAGTTGATCCCCTATATTTACTCTGCCGTTGCCTAATTATAATTAATCTAGGCAGCGGTACGACAATATATATATATATATTATATATAGGTGTTTGAAACAAACATTCTGTGTAAGATTACAAGTCAAAATGTTTTGAATAAAAGTATGTTACAATCAACACATCATAGTAATGTGTTTTTATTGATCTTAACTTATTTATCTTAGCTTATTTATTGTTATCTTAGCTTATTTATTGTATTTAGTTAATTTATATTTTAGATTTAACGAACACATCGTATTAATGTGAAGCGCTTTGATTGATATTTAGTTAGCTAAAAAGCGCTATATTAAGCAACAAAATTATTATTATTATTAATTATAATCATCAATGAAGCCTGAAAATATATATATATATATGTATTCTAAATTATATTTCTTCTTAATACAAAATGTTATGAAAAGTGGCCCACTGTATGACGGCCTTACACATTTGGATATATCACAAAACTATACATTACATACACTTGTATGAACCCTGGTTGTGAACACCAAAGACAAAACAACCAAAACCTGTGTGTGTTTGTGTGTGTGTGTGTGTGTGTGTGTGTGTGTGTGTGTGTGTGTGTGTGTGTGTGTGTGTGTGTGTGTGCGTGCGTGTGTGCACGCGTATGGTGTGTGGTGTCTGTCTACTATATGTTAATAGTAATGATTTTTGGTGAATGGAACATTTACATCTCAAGCAATTAGTAGTGATTACAGTGTAGTACCATCACATGTTGGCAGTGATTTTGCATCAGACCTGTTTATATTACAGTACATGGTACACATAAATATAGACCACAACAAGTTTTTTATTCAGAAAAGATCTTTAGAACTA
Source organism: Oasisia sp. SBJ-2009 (assembly GCA_964017155.1). NCBI lineage: Eukaryota > Metazoa > Annelida > Polychaeta > Sabellida > Siboglinidae > Oasisia > Oasisia sp. SBJ-2009. Next base: position 22,162,106 of record OZ024859.1, read on the forward strand.
TGTGTTTAGGGATAGAGCATATTTGTAATTTAATATTTCAGTACTATACAAGACAAATGAAAGACAAAAGACATATTAACTTGGTTGATTATCTAGTGATCTCACCAACTACTCGATGACAGTCCACAAACAAGAGCAACAAGATCAAGAGTTGGAGATAATTACGACAGGAGCGATGGTCGCGCGTTAGAGCTACGTCTGCCTGAGACGGTGGGCAGATAACTCGGCCCAATACAACTTGGCCCCATTCTTAGACAACTCGGCTCCATTCAAGACAATTCGGCCCGTGTATTTGTATAAGTATCATCTTTCTGAATATGGTGCCATGGTTAGAATTTTGCCTAAAATGAGTGGGGGCCAGCACTGCCCACCAAGGCCCCCACTTTTCAAAATCTAGGGGCCTAACACAAAAAGTGGGGGCCATGCAACAAATGCACATTTAAGTTGCATTGTAACTATAACTTTATTCAACACAATTTAAATGCTACAAACTTAATTAGTAAATACTAATTATAATTTTAAGAGATCAATGGAGGGTTGGTAATTTTCCTCTGAATCAGAGCTGCTTCAAACCTGTAGATTTTCATCTTTGGGCTATCTGGGTTTGCAGATGGCAACACGAGGTCGCCTCTTCCAGGCGAGGTCCCGTTCCTTCACCCCTTCACGTTATTTTATTTCTGGTTAAGTCAAGATGCAGTATTTCAAATATTTGTGTAATTGCTGAATCAATCTGGATTTAAATGGAACAAAAGCAAGTATAACTTAGTGTTTTATTGATTTACTAAATATGTACTTTTGAAGTTCTGGTGTTGCAAACAGTACAGCGTAACATTGATTATTAAGTCCGAAAGCAACACTGAATGTTTCCACTGCTCTGACAGACTGACATGCTGTCAAATGTCAATCAGTGTCAGTTGTTGCGGTTTCATGCGTCGATGCGAGATCTGTCATCGATGCTTTATTATCAATTTTATTTTTGACTTACTTGAGAACTGGTTTAGTCGCGGCGCTTAATTGCGTTAGGTAATGGTGTATACTATCATCAAAACAATGAGCTATATGGCAACGAAAAATTATAGTACCCGCAGATAAAACATTGCGGCCAAGGATTAACTAACAACTAACTGAGGCGTTGGCCTGTTTACAGGACTAGATGCAGACAGTTGGTGAAACAAAAAACAATTACTTAACATTTTTATTGAGAAAGGTGCTCTGACATGCTGTCAATCACTGTCAGTTTTTGCAGTTATAGACGTCAATGCGAGATATGTCATCTGTGCTTTATTACCAATTTAATTATTGACTTATTCGAGGGTGCGTTCAGAATTGGCTTACGGTCGACCACAGGTGACCACATTCGTCCCACTTTTGAGAAATTACTAGGCGTGATGCACACCCAAGCCTTCCCACTCTATTAGGGACAAGATACAGTATCTATTTCTAGACTATGTCAATTAGGAAAGAGTTTCCCTAATTTGCAGAGCAGTGACTTCACTGCTCTGCAAATTAGGGAAACAGTTGCTATTATTCGCTCAAATTCTGGATTCTTTCTAATCCTATCAAAGGCTCTCACTATGCTGATCTATTCAAAAATCTAAGAGATGACAGCATTGGTTGCCTTCACAAGGAATGACCCAGTGGTGAATGTGATCATATTCGCACAGCTGCTCTGTGAATAGCCAGTCGGTTGTTTGTTTTGTGCCCATATCAATCAACGATCAGTCCTATTTCCCTCCTGCCAGTCCTTGCTTCCCACATCAGCGCTTTTACCAGGCTTCAGAGTCAGTGGCATGCTAATTGCAATCACAATTCACAGATGTATATTTCTTCTTTGGAAATCAGATAAATAGGTTGCATCTCATTAGAAAAGATCGTTTGTAACCCAAATTACATCATCATCATATATGATGATGATGATGTGATTTGGGCTACAAACAACGTTATCAACGTTATATGTAAGTAAGGTAACTGTTGATGGGGATAGCGTTCCAATTATACAACTTAATTACATTAAAAAATAAATAAAATATTTATATAGCGCCATAATCACACGGTGCTCTATGGCGCTTTACAGCATAATAGGGCCATTTCACGGTATTTGTGAAGTGACACAAAAAATATTAAAGTCTGAATTTGAGCAAAATACCAATTGTATATGTTAGATAAGGTATCTGAAGTTACTGAAAATTGGCATTTGGATCAAAACTGCGCATTTTTAATATGCAAATTAGCTATTTATCACGAAATAATGGATTTCAGCGTTGCGGACAGGACAAATGTTTTTTTAAGTTTTCTCGTGGTGTATTTAACTTTAGGTCAATTTCTGTTGTTGACAGCATTAGTGTTATGTCTAAGTATAACATGATGCAATTAATTTTTTTTATAAATGTGAAGCCATACAAAATCCACTTCACAGACCCAAGGTGTCCTGTCCGCAACGTTTTCGGTCGAAAGGTTTTAATTTCACCCAAAAATAGTTGGATTTGAAAACCCAAACTTTATATTCTCTTAGCTGGGGTATATATCTGAATAATAACAACCACAAGTAAAGACAAAAATGTAACACACTTCATGGGAAACCACAACTCATTTCTGTTGCGGACAGGACAAAAACGTTGCGGACAGGACATAAAACGACTCAAAAGTGATTTTTGAACAGAAAACTATTACTATGTTATAACTATAGCTGGGGTATATCTGAATAATATCAACCAAACGTAAAGACAACAATATAACACACTTCATGGGAAACCACAACTCACTTCTGTTGCGGACAGAACAAAAACGTTGCGGACAGGACATAAAATGACTCAAAAGTGATTTTTGAAAAGAAAACTGTTAAATGTTAATTAATATTAAATCCATCATGGAGAACGCTGTATACATGTCACACTAGATAATAAAGTTATTTTATTCTTATTAAAATGCATTTTAATTCATTTATATGCAAAGTGAAAAAGTGTCCTGTCCGAAACGCTCTGTCCATGTCCTGTCCGCAATGCACAGTTAATTACCCCCCTCGGTCATTCTTGAAAATTTTGGAATCAAATTTTCTCCAAAATATATAACTATGCAGGGTTTGATATCTTAGAAAACAAGTGGATGAACAGAACTTTGGGTTTTTCTAACATACAATAAAACCCACTTCACTTTCTGTCCTGTCCGCAATGCATTTTATTTCACATATTTTCCCCCAAAATTGAAATTCCAAAGATTTGATTTTGTTATCATATGAAGTGGTACCAAAGTACTTCACTTTCATGCATTCAAACTTTTAAAATATACACAAGAAAAATTTCTGTGAAAGAAACAAGTCTCTAAATGTCCTGTCCGCAACAAAACGAATACCGTGAAATGGCCCAATAATAATCATAACATTCTTGACATCTAGGGCTTAAACATAATATCACTTGGTGTCAGTAAGTATGTAACCACGCTGCTGGACTGACTGTGTTATTTGTTATTCATGTATTCATTTGTTAACTGCATGGTGATTGATCTTTAATTTTACCTTCTGACCTAACTATGAAAATGACTTGATGATATATTGAGATGAATGAGAGCATACAAGCTAAAAATAATAATGTGGCTCAATTCCAGTTGCTGACCATGGTAAGAATTGACTGGCCCATATCTAAAATCAAGACTCGACATTGGCAGTTTTTTTTGGCACTGGCCCGACGCATGTTTTAAAGCTGCCGGGCCAGTTCGGGCCACCGGTTTTTAAATTCTACTGGCCCGGTGGGCCAGTAGTTTCAATCCCCTACCAACTACCATCGCCATTTCCGTAAACCGACGCTACACAGAAAAACACAACGACCTTAATAAAATTATCATTAGTCTATTTATTAACATTCAATTTGTTACATTTTATCTATAACTTATTATGCAGTGTGTCTAATATGTTGTGTGCATACACGAAGACTTCCATGCACTGTGGAAGTCATATTTTGTAGACGCCCGCATGATTGGTGAATGGCGGGAATCACTCATTATTCACCCAATCAGCGATTTTGTTTGCAGTTACATGTTGCCGTTGGCTATGGGTGGTAGGTGATGTCGTTGTTGCCTGCATGATAAAACGCTAGTTCACACTTCACATTCCGTAATGGAAAGACATATACGTAATTATGCTGTGAAACGTTTGATAGTGTTGCAGAAGACCATTCCTGTGGCGGTAGATTTTGTAAAACAACCTTGGAAGAAAGAGGGCAAGTGTTTTGGACAGCGTTCACACTGTTATACATGGGTTCTTGGCCTCCCACACTAGTGCTGGTTCGATACCGATCGATACCTGAATTTTGTTCGATACTCGATACTTACGTTGTAAGTCTAATATTCACATAGAACACAGTTCCCAGTAGAAACAGTATGCAACAGAAGTAGTGCTGGTTCGATACTAGAATTCTTCGATATCGATCGATATATTGCTGGTTCGATACCAGAATTCTTCTATATCAATCGATACCAGATTTTTATTCGATACTCAAAATTTACCTTGTAAGTGTAATTCAATACAGTAGAGATCTCCAAAGAAACACACTACTATCCACTTAAACTAATGCCACAGAAACACACACAATTTTTCACTTAAAAGTAGGGAAATATGTGATAATTTTATAGTCATGCAAACAATGATTAAAATGCAATTTTCATTTTATGTAAATAAACAAACAACAGTTTCAATATAATTGATTACTGTTGTAAAACTAAAAGGTAACTGTAATATAAAATTAAAACAATAAAGACAACTGCAATAAAATACATAGTGAAAAATAAATTCATCAATTGCACTGAATTATTTTAAATTAATAACAGTACTTCACCCCAGCTGTTTGTAAATACACTATAATATAGCAGCTTAATTTCAATTCAATGTGTCTCCTAAAGTGACCATCAACAAATACAGCTGAAACATAACATACAAATAATATGTTATTATTATATTAAATATAAATACACCTATCACTTATAATAGTGCCACTGCTAGCACAGCTGCACACTCACTGTTATAACTGTTTTATAATTAATTGTATCGTAAAGATAATTGTGATTTAACATCAAAACTGTATAGACGATTACAATAAAATAACACTAATTAATAATAGAAAAAATATTAATAAAAATTACAATTGCACTTCCCAGTTCACACCAATTTTTTTAATATAAAACGTAAATTACCACGTTATCAAGTACACATAACAAGCCCCATAATGTTTTTGCAACTGTTTTCAAGAACCGGTCAGTTTCTTCCTCTACCTCTGGCTCTGGCTCTGGCTCTGGCTCTGGCTCTGGCTCTGGCTCTGCCAGTGGTGAATCTGTTTGGCCAGTGCCAGTGGCAGTGACTGGCAGTGTCACAGTGAGAGTGACAGTAAGCACATCGTCATCGTTAATCAGTTACGTCGTGTATGTCACTTCTTGGCGATGTTTGCCGCAGTTACTTAGTAGATTCGGCAACCGATGGCGATTCGCTTCGACTTTAACTAGATGTCCATTGCTCGCTCACTGCCGAATAGTTCGATAGAATACATTCTCGAGTCAATGACAATGGCAATGCGACGTTGACCGTTGTCCACGACGTCGACGACGCCATACAATGAAAGTTGATCATCACGTTTTGGTAGCTTCTTGAATGGTGACATGTTTCGTCAAATTCGATGTATTTCCCCCGCTATCTTTGACACGCCTCTGGCACAGCAGACACTCTTTGTTGGAAGGCAAATTATTAGCGATGAACGTTGCGACTTGTTGTCGTTCGCCTTGGTTGTGGGCATCGTGTACGGCAAATGGTGGCGCCACCAAACGGAACCCGGATAAACATAACCTCCGCATCGCGCTCGAATAAATATTTATATTAATAATATTATTATTAAACTAGTTTCATAAATACTATTGCGTGCAATAAACATTCTATACAAATACTATAGGATGTGTGTTTTTGTACGCGTAACCATAAATAAAGTAGGGAGAAAGATGGCATGGTACTGCCACCAAACGAGAGCTTCACATACGAACCTAGGACTAGGTTTGGGTAACGAGGCTAAGCGAAGTCTGACCTACGCTAAGATAGCACACAGAAAACAGTTATTATAGAGACTAATTCTACAATAAAGTTTTAGAAAACAATTCACATTTTATGTTATATTATTTTTTAAACAACCATGCCTAAGTCAATTTAGGCTACGAAGCGCTGTAGTAATAGCTCCCGTAAACAACGTCGTCATCAACAACGATCGATGTTGCGCCTTCGCATCGACTTCGTCGAATGGACTCGATGTCGAGTATCGAAATATCGAAGGTATCGAAGGTATCGTAGGTATCGAATAGTGGGCGTTCGATACCAAAAATATCGAAGTATCGCGATAACACTAAATATCGGTATCGAACTTTCGTAAGTATCGCGATACTTCGATATTTTTGGTATCGAACCAGCACTATCCCACACAGACGCAATGTTTACATAGTCATAGGCTAGCCTGTCATTAAATGAGGCACCGGTTATCTGCATTCTAATGGCAATGTTAATTTATCTTCGTATCACATATGCCTGATTCTGCAGTAACAGTGTTCAGGCACAACCAAAACTAAGAATATTTTTTCATGACACCTATAGTTTCAAGCCCCAAGTATACCTGTCAAAACAGTCAATGTCATGAATTTGAAGTTGCCGATTTTGCTTTAGTCTCAATGCAATTATGCAAAACGAACTATTAATAGAAAGTGTCAATGAGTAAATCAATTGTTAATATTAAATATGAAAAAATTTGTGTTATAATGGCAGAAGGTTGTTGCCCTTGGTCAGGGTTAAAATTGATTGACAAGGGGTTGCCGAGGTGGACAAACCTGTCGACTAGGCCAGGGAAAAATAATTAATATCTAGGATTGTGTTACTAGAAATAGACAGGTCTTAGACATAATCTACTATGAAGTTCTACGATGTAACTAAACTGTCATTTTCCATAATGCTGTGGCTATAGGTATATAGGTACATAGGCATCAACCCTTGGTTTATACAGTTTATGGCCAATACTGTTTTAAAGTACATGAATGGCAGTAAAAATGAAGGAAGGAACGGGACCTCGCACAGTCGCTTAAGCTGTTGTGGGTGGGTGGGGGAGCAGGAATAGGCAACCTTGTGTTGCCATCTACAAACGCAGGCAGCCCAAAGAGGAAGATCTACAGGTTTCAAGCAGCTCTGGTTCAGAGGAAAATTAACAACCCTTCATTGATCTCTTGAAATTATCATTAGCATTTACTAATTAAGCTGCTACATAGGCTACAGCCATTATGTTTGTGGCATGTGAATTGTGTTGAATAAAGTTATAGTTACAATGCGACTTAAAAGTGCATTTGTTGCATGGCCCCCACTATTTGTATCGGGCCCCTAGATTTGCTGGCTAGTTTAGCCAAAAATGCTAGCGAATTTAGCCAAAAATGAGTGGGGGGGGGGGCCCCACTCATTTTTGGCTAAATTCTAACCCTGAATGCACATTAATTATGATGCCTAAAAAATCGGTAATTCCTCATTTCATAAGCAGTTGTCAAATTCATAATTTTGGTGCACGCAGTGGCATGCATTGCTTGGCGAAGAGTTAGGTATAACATTTGTGATGTCATTTCAACCTAGTAATATACCATTCTTTTTTAATGAGATACAACCTATTTATCTGACTTCCAAATAAGTATAGATCTGTGAATTGTAATTGCAAATTAGCAAGCCACTGGCTTTGAAGCCTGGTTAAAGTGCTGACATGGGACGCCAGGACCGACAGCAGCAAAATGGGACTGATCTTTCAGCAAGGTAGACTATATTAATTAGTATTATTAAAATACCCGTGATATAAAAAGCTTAAATAATTGTTAAAACAGTTGAAAAAGGTAGGATTCTATATTATTTTATGATAGATCGTTCCAACTATCACCGACGTTAGAATATAGAAACACAAAATAGGGTGGTCGGACCAATTTTTTCTTTCGAAACAAAAAATGTTCCCTGATAGTAGTTACTATAAGAAGTATATAACGGTAGTTGTTTCATGTATTTATGTGAAATATTAAGCAAACTACAGATGTTTAAAGTTACAAATTTCATGACATTTTCTGACGGTTTGCTAATATGTGTAATTTTGTTTATAAACCACACACATTTAACTGCAATTTTATGAAATTTCAAATTAACAAAAAATTCCCCCAATTTTCTGACAGATTTAATCTTGCCAATAAATCTTTAGAATTGCTTTCATTTTTTCTTCTGATAATAGTAATTAATTTAAATGCAATGGTGCTGCCTTCAATTACATAGATTAAATATTAATGAAACTGCAATTTTATTTAAAAAAAAAATTCTGAACATTCTCCTATTTTATTTTATACCTAAATCACAAGAAGAATTTGTATGCTTTGCATACCACAATGCATCGCGCGCACGGGGAACAAGGCAAAATGGCGATGTCTTTTGAGACAAGGGCTCCATAAACGGACTTTGTGGCAAAATGCGCTATCAATTAGTAAGCCATCACTGTAATCATATTATCGTCCACACAATTCTTTACACTTCTGCATATGAAGCAACCAAAATAAATATTTACAAAACATCGTTAAACATAGGCCATTTTAATTGACTAATTACTACAACTTTTTATCGACGGATTATGATGATATTTGTACGATCACGTTCATTTATCTTTCTTCTTTAATTACAACTTTTCAAAACATAATCTCGCAATTTTTTTTTGAAGATGAGGCCTGTTAACGTCTTTCAATTATCAATATAGCCGCGGACGTAAACAATGAAAACCGAAATACGACACCGAGAGGGAAAAAATCATTGACACCTTTTAAACACCGCCAAAAAATCAGTTATCGGCGCAGAATCATAGACTAACATTATACAAGAACTGGTATGTTGCGTGATAATAAATTACGGTGACTAAACCCGGACCCCTGTCTCCCCATGTTGTCAGAAGGGGCGGCAAATTGGTCTGACCTCCCTACACAAAATATAGAAGTAAAAAGTAAACAAAAAAACTTTGTTACAATTTAAAAAAATTAACAGGAAATGTACTTGGCGATAAACTATACAACATATTCAGAAACATAATACTTATACAAATACACGGGCCTAATTGCCTTGAATGGGGCCGAGTTGTATCGGGCCGAGTTATCCGCCCACCGACCCGTCTCGGACTCAGGCAGACGTAGCTCTACCCCGAGACCACCGCTCCTGTCGTATCTCCTGCTGTTGATCTTGTTGCTCTTGTATGTGGAATATTGTCGAATTGTTGGTGTAGATGTCTTTCACTTCAGGAGTTCAATGTACAATGTGGTTCCAACACAGTTCCGGTGCTCATTCCGGCAATTACACAGACATAGCTCCCTGGAAAGAGGTTCAGCGTAGAAAGACATGTTTTAGCAACATTCGTTCACTGTTCACTTACCGTTCAAGAAAAGCCAGCCGACAGTTGCAACGCTTACTTGAAAATGCATTATGGATACCCAGTAAGCGTACTTGTAATTACGAAAACATAACACACATTAACACAAATTCACAACTTCCGATGTTTCCGCGACAACCTTTTGAAAGCAAAATAATACGGTATAGCGCCCAACTAAAGCACTTCCTTGGCTTGAAGAACGAATCAATTCATTGGATTTGTATTTGTATTCATGCGCTGTTCATGCATGAAAAGCTAGCAACGCTGTGGCAAGAAGATTTTAGTTGTGTTGTTTGTACTATTATTTTTCATGCAGCACAGGGCAACCAAAACAACATATGTACATCTGAATAATTAGCAATGGTGTACATATCACGACCTATTTATTACGCGTATGTATCACAGCTCTCTCTGTATTATTTGGCTGGTAGCGTAGCTTCAATTACCTAGGCTCCGTGAGGTGGTAGCACTTTCAGCCCCTCAACTCTCGCTGGGCTGCATAACTGTAGCCTCGGTTACCCAGACTCCGTGAGGTGGCAGCATTTTAAAGCCCCCTCAACTACGCCTGGGACAGTATATGGGCTTAAGTTTCTACATCCGGGCAGCCCTACCCCAGATTAGGGTAGAGACGTTGATTGGCTCTCAGGCCAACTATGAAATAAACATTTAAATAACGATATAGTTTTACAAGATAATAATATCATATGAAAAGTATTCACCATTGAACTTATATTAACACAAAAGTAAAAAAAATTCAAATTTACCGTTGTTTATAAAATAAGAATTACGGCAGGATTAACCAGTATCCGTGAGGTGGCAGCATTGTCTAGCCCGACACGGATAGCATACACATTAAATAAGGAAACCTTTTGATCAAATAATGCTGTATTATAAAAACTATTCAAAATTAAACTTATATTAACACAAAATAAATAGAAATACAAATTTGCAGTTGTTTATAAAAAATATATATTACGGCAGTGTCCGTGAGGTGGCAGCATTTTATAGATCACGGCTGCTACCCAAACAAAAGCCGTTAATGTAACCAGACTGTCTTCTCGGCGTAGTTCCGCAGCCGACCGACAGTCGGTTAAGCGAGACTAGCATAACTGGGGATAATTTTATATCACTAAAATTAATGGTATCCGTCCGCCATTGTAGTCATCCTAGAAAGAACTGTATTGTGCAGTTTGTGTATACATTTCTGGAACCACTGAATGTAGGATAGATTTAGTAGAAATGATATTTCTGTGTAGCATGGGCATGGCATCAGAGCTGCGACACATAATGACATAATTATGTCAGACAGTGACGAGGTGCGTATGCATACGGCCATGCAGTGTATTTCCGCGTAGAAGTGTAATTGCCGGCGGATTGGAGCATAAATGAAGGGATGTCAGGTTAGAGATTGCACTGTAGGAGAAAGATATATGATAATTTCACGAATTTTATACATCATATGTGTGCATGGGGGCAAATTAACGTATTCAATTGTCAAAACCATAGCTTCAAGAACCTAGCGGGAATTCAAAGAAATGTTACAATGGCCTAGCTCCTACGGGGAAATCGAAGGTGATAGTATTTCGCCGAGAAGTACTTCGCCGAGAAGTACCTCGCCGAGAAGTACCTCGCCGAGAAGTACCTCGCCGAGAAGTACCTCGCCGAGAAGTACCTCGCCGAGAAGTACCTCGCCGAGAAGTACTTCGCCGAGAAGTACTTCGCTGAGAAGTACCATTAATAAGTTTAGTCGGAAGAAGGGGGCACTCTGCACCCTCGGCAATACACTTTTAATCAGTGTCTCTAGATCGGGAAATGCTTAGAAAACGATGAGCTATGTTAACAAATTAAGTCGGCAAAATGTCGCACGTATCATTTTAATGCAAATTAGTCCCACGATTATAAAAAATGAAATGTTTATTATATTTAAGC
>OZ024859.1:22178468-22295968 GCA_964017155.1 Oasisia sp. SBJ-2009
TTTATATTTATAATAAAATTATAATATAATTACAATAAGTTGGTATTCAACTTTTGCTTAAACATTAATTCTATGTGGGAGCTATATTTATTTGAAAATATAATTCTTATAAGTTTTTTTGCAATTTGTTTATTCAATTACATTTGTGTCCCTAGATCAGTAGATGGTAATTAGTGTGAGGCAATATTATAGAATTATAGAGTGAATTTTTTATTCTAGTTTGAATAATATACTTTAACCTAGTTATAGGTCCAATTGTTCGAGAACATCGGTTTGCTATTTCATCAATATTATGTTTAATCCAGTTTAAATGCGAGATTAATGTAAAGCCCAGAATGTTAAACTGGTTAAGTCTCTCAATATCTACACTGTCAATTGTTAATGTTACTTCATCAACCTATTTATTAGGCATTTGAAAAAACCTTTGTTTTATTAATATTTTAATGTAATGTATAATAACACAAGTTTTATTGGCAACTCAACTGAGTTGGATTGACATTATACAAAAAGGTCTTTATTAATCAAATATTCAATATTCACTGTGTTTCTGTCATCTGTGAAGGTTTTAATTGTACTTGTATCATCAAGTATCATGAGCATAAGTTATGCAGGCTTTTGGAAATCATTGATATAATTATAGTAAATAACAATATCAGTGGCCCTAAAATTGATCATTTGGGGACGCCTCGTTTTATAGGTAAAGTATATCATTGTACCTCTTCTAGTCTTACAGACTGCTTACAGTTAGTTATATTAGTTAGTTAGCATATTATTGTGTTAGATGTATTGCTGTGAGCTCCATTCCCATGGCTCCTGGCTACCTCACTGATCCGTTCACGTTAAACAATAGTGTATATGATTGTCACACTTGCAACTGCACAAATATTCCTGTCAAGAAGTACAACTTGTCTTTAGGCCAGTGTATATTTGCTTACAAGATTGGAAAACTTTGGGACACTATCCCAGAATGTATACAGAATGCAAGCAGTGCAGAGATCTTTAAAACACACATTTGTTTACAGTTTCTCATGATAGATGTACACACTTGCAAACATTTCATGATAGATATGACTGAGTGATTGTTTGCATTTGGCTGGCAGATTGTTTAGATTAATAAATATTTGTGTGGTGGTGGTAGTGGTAGTCATAGTAAGGACTTTATGTCAGCCAATCAGATTTTTATTATTGTTATTACTATTATTGTTATGTAGAAGTGGATGAGTTTTAGCAGCTTGCCAGTCGAATGTGGACTGTCATTTAGTCATGCCTTTTGCGATGTCTATGATGTGCAAATAATCTTATGTCATTAAAATGTTAGATGTAACTGTAAGTCTAATGATTGAACAAATTATTTGTAATCTTTTTTATTCATGTTTCTAATAGAATATGAAAAAGTGTCACCTTACTGTTTACTAACGACTGAAATGGAATATTTAGGGAGTTGCAAATGTGACAAACATGCATTCTATTTGTAACACAAACCGATCAGTGAGATAGCCAAGAACCATTGGAATGGAGCTCACAGCAATAATATTCAACTAACTGTAAGCAGTCTGTTAGACTAGAAGAGGTACAATGATATACTTTACCTATGAAACGAGGCGTCCCCCAGTGATCAATTTTAGGGCCACTGATATTGTTATTTACTATAATTATATTAATGATTTCCAAAAGCCTGCATAACTTATGCTCATGATATTTGATGATACAAGTACAATTAAAACCTTCACAGATGACAGAAACATAGTGAATATTGAATATTTGATTAATAAAACCTATGATAAACATATAGCTAAAACTACATACAAATGCATTAATTGTATTTTATAGTATAATGTCAATCCAACTCAGTTGAGTTGCCAATAAAACTTGTGTTATTATTATACATTATCATTAAAATATTAATAAAACAAAAGTTTTTTTTCAAATGCCTAATAAATAGGTTGATGAAGTAACATTAACAATTGACAGTGTAGATATTGAGAGATTTAACTAGTTTAATAGTAATAATAATAATAATAATAATAATACAGTTTTTATATAGCGCTAATTCCCGCATGGCGGACTGATGCGCTGCACAAGAAAAATACTAAAATTAATGTATATTAATAAATAAAAATGTAAATTATATAAATTAATATAAATCATACTAACTCGCATGTAAATGATATAAATAAATAAAAAATTAATTATATTAAACACTGCTTTTAAAGGACAAACAAAGTTAACTTTTACGTGGCATACACCTAATAGAGTTAATATAAAGTAACAATTTCCACATATACTCAATTTTTTAACGCCAGCGGTTTACCAGAAACATATTTTTTAACACCCAGCCATCCACATTCTATGCGCTACCCCATCTTAGACGAAGAATGACGTCACGACGGTGATCGAGGCGCTCTCCACGTAGATTCCCTGCATAGGGTTTGGCTGTTGTCATGAAATGGCTGCAACTCGGCAACGCGCGTAACATGCTGATGACGGTAAATATAAAGTTGTCTATTATTGTTATCGCTGAAATCATCCCATCAACTGATGATACATGTCTACATCAAAGCATTTCTCCTCAAAATGGACCGAGCAAAGTGCCAAACAGTACGCCCGCAAATCACCAACGTGAATCCATTGCTTCAATACTACCGGTTGTTTCAACTATTATTGCAACCGTATGCCGAACACGAAGGCATAATTACTAAAGTTTACCATAGATTTAACCACAGATTTAGATATACGTCTATAAGCAGCTGCTAGATGTCACGCCAACTGAACGAACTGTCGAAGACTCGAAGTTGTTGACCCTTAACGACGTCGCCGGAAGCTGACCGAGATATAGAATGCCGCGCGCTGAATGGCCAAGCCAAATTAACCCTTCACCTATGGCGGCGTCTAGACCATCGTGGATTTCGTTAGAATTTTACACTTTAAAGTCACATTCTGAGTAAACCGCTGACGTTAAAAAATTGAGTATATGTGGAAATTGTTACTTTGTATAAACTCTATTAGGTGTATGACACGAAGCCGTAGCCTTTTTTGTCCTTTAAGATGTATAGTACTAAAACATGGTATGCAAATGATATATATTAATATAAAATTAAAACCCTTTCTAAAACTCTGTACGTAAACATATATATAAATCTATAAATTAATCTAAAACATAAACACTAATTAAAATATTATTACACTAAAAGTAAATTATAATGCAATGTCCGTCATTTCAAAACAATTTAAATTAATTAAAAGATATGTCTTTAAATACTTTCTAAACATTGGTAATGTCCCGGATGCATGAATGTTCAGAGGTAGTTCATTCCACAGTCGCGGTGCTGCTGCGCCAAATGCCGAATCACAAACACACTTCTTCGTCATACCTTGGAGCAGTGTTGGCGCATAGTTCTGGCATAGGCGTCCGTCACGCTTTCATGGTTTAACAGGTTCTGCCAGATAAGACGGCGCCAAACCATTCATTAACATTCTGGGCTTTACATTAATCTCGCATTTAAACTGGATTAAACATAATATTGATGAAATAGCAAACAGATGTTTTCAAACAATTGGACCTATAACTAGGTTAAAGTATATTATTCAAACTAGAATAAAAAATTCACTCTATAATTCTATAATATTGCCTCACACTAATTACCATCTACTGATCTAGGGACACAAATGTAATTGAATAAACAAATTGCAAAAAAACGTATAAGAATAATATTTTCAAATAAATATAGCTCCCACATAGAATTAATGTTTAAGCAAAAGTTGAATACCAACTTATTGTAATTATATTATAATTTTATTATAAATATAAACATAAAACATTACCCGCATACTTTCAAAATTGGCAGATAACACAAACCAGAAATATGCATAATCATTTCACACTGGCACACAGCAGAACATAATATACATTTGTAAAAAAAAAAAAGAGTTTTAAAATAGTATGCCTCACACAATAAACAATACCTATATTTGTTTAATCAAAAGATAACCAATCACAATTTTTAAAATACTGATATATTATGTAAAGCAGCATATTACACACAGATGCAAACATACTTCTACTGTTATAAATTACTACATATGCAAAATAATATTGAATTAACACTAACTCTAACAACACATTAAGCCATAAACGTATTATATTTTTACCACATATCCTCTACTTACAATATGCGTAAAGTAGCAAATGTTAATAAACAATACTCAGGAATATACATGCTCCTAAATACAATTGGGCTATCCGTAATGGTCCGTCAATGGAATTCAATAATGATATAAAAATTGCTAATTTAAAAACCCAAATTGGCCCCTAAGATAGTAACTATTTATTAGTCATAATAGGGGCAAGTCAAATATTTTACAAACTAAATTTAAAATAACGATTTATCCATCTTTCGATCTATTGTGTATAAGAAAACATAAAGAACAGCGCCGAAACGACCAATATTGTACCTGTAGGTACTTAGATATACCACTTCGCCGATGCAATTTCTGCGAGTTCGTTTTCAAAACGCTGCCAGCGACCGAAGTATCCCGCCGAAACTACCAATTTTTACCGGTCAGCCGAAGTGGCATTGCGACCGAAGCATTCTAAATGCAAAAACGAAAAACGAAAAACAAATTCGTTTTTCGTTTTTCTTACTTCACTTTTGAAAACGAAAAACGAATTAGTTTTTCGTTTTTCTTACTTCACTTTTGAAAACGAAAAACGAAAAAGGAATTCGTTTTTCGTTTTTTGTTCGCAAATTTGAAAACGAAAAACGAAAAAGGAATTCGTTATCCGTTTTTCGTTCGCAAATTTGAAAACGAAAAAGGAAAAAACGGTATATACACGGACCCTGATAGCCAACCAGCGTATCCTACATAAATTAACTAGGCGTAGTTGTAGGGCTAGAATGTGCTGCCATCTCACGGAATCTGTCACGTTTTCTAGCGCGTGACTTGCGCGATCTATTTAAGGAACCCGGAAGTTTCATGACTTAATCATGTGATGTCGACGTACATGGAAATGGAATCGAAGCGAAGGCAGACGTTTCAGCAGGTTGAGCGAACTGATAAACAAACTTCGAATGTGTCCACATTAACAATGGGGATAATTCTTCTTTTGGCTTCTGGGATGATACAACGTAAGTGATTAAAATATACATTAGCCATATTATAATATAAATTAGGCAATATTTAATAGTGTAACTTTATTATCTAGTCATCTTCACTCGCTAGGAGGCGTTTCTCATTACAAAAGTCCCAAGCGCCAGATTGTGAATTGTGTATGGGGTCATGACACAGTTAGACTTCCTGTTTGATAACCGTGAAATTATGCATTTTCAGCTGATTTTACCAAGCGGATGGGTGCTTGGCAGTGATTTGGCTTGTTGACACCTCTGTTGTATTACTGCCTGCATTCATTTGTAAATATTGGCGGGGGTCATATATAGCGGCATTTTACGAGAGACGAAATACTGGAATTTGACTAAACTCGACCAGCCTTTCAGTGAGCCGACGATAACAACAGCCAATAAGTTTTTGAATTTTTCTGCAATTGGTTTTCTTATAATTCTACAAAACACTAACATGGTGGCCAATGGGAAAGTTAACTGTGTCATGAGCCCATATGCTAGCTAGGGTTAGGTTAGGTTTATTAGCTTATGGTTGATGGTAGTTAATTAGGGTTAGATAAGATTAGGAGTAGTTAGGCTTAGTTTAGATTCATTTTAGAGTTAATTAGGGTTAGTTAGAGTTAGTTAGGTTAGGGTTATAGGGTAGCAGGGATACCGAACACCATAGCAGGACTCGTATTTGTGACGATATCCTCGATTTCAGAGCCTTGTTGGATCATGTGTGCGATGATTTCGCTCATGGTGTCGATGTTATCTCGTTCATGTAGTGTCTCGAATCGGTTTCTCAACTGGAGTTGGAATTCTAACTTCTTTGATCCTATTTGTGTAGTATCTACTCTTGGTGGCCTCTTGGTCATCATTTGTTTCATTTCCATTTCCACGTCCAGTTTGATGTTGCTCATAACCATCCCGTGGTCACCAATGTTGACTTGGTTGATGACTGTTACGTCTGTGACGATGTCTCGCCTGTTTGTTAGGATTAATCATGGACCAAATGGCCGTCAAATTCAATATCTCCGTATCTTAATAAATACGGCATACAGAGCAATAATTGTGGTATGCGAATGTATGTTATAGGGGACCCTGATTTCAAATAAATAATTACTTGGCTCCTCCGACATTTATTTCCGCCATTTTTAAAGATGGCGGTCGTCAATATAAATGTCCCCATGTCTCCAATAATACGTCACCTAGAGCAATGTTATTGCCGTTGTTGGATAGGTTGGTGGATAGCAATATCAAATATGTTATTTGTCACCTTTAATAACATATCAATTCGCGTAATTTTTTAAATATGGCGTCTGTCAAAGCCCATCATGTCCGTATTTAATAAATACGGCATTTAGATCCATCTATAACGACATGATAAGTGCTTCGTATCGTCGAAGGGTGTAGCTGATGTACAGTGGAGACCTATTTGACCCACTTTGGACATTAGTTATAAGGTTGAGACGAGTTCAACGCCGTATATGTAATGTTCCCTATTATCGCTCAGTATACAGAGATCATATGGCAACTAGTGAGTAAATGCTTCAAGGATGAAGCAGGACTGGGGTAATATGAATGGGAGTGGGACTACTACAGGGTAAATGCTTCGCAGCTAAAACACGTTTAAGACACGAGCTAAAGTAAGGAGACAAGCCCCATCCCATCAGAATTTGAGCCCAGGCCGTCACCAGTGGTTGAATGCCCCCCACAGCTGGCAAAGTCGCTGTTACCTGTCACTGAGTCGAGGGTTCCCAAGGAATATTCGACATGCGATGTGACCGTCGGTGGTGAGGAACGTTCTGCAGTGGCGCAATTTTAGCCGGAAATATGAATGAACGGGGAAAGCAGAGGACCGCGGCTGGACTGGGGACGGTCGGAAGGAGGTGGGCGGGGGGAGGGGGCGGGGGGAGGGGGCTTGTCTCCTTACCTTAACTCGTGTCTCATACATGTTTTAGCTGCGAAGCATTTACCCTGTAGTAGTCCCACTCCCATTCATATTACCCCAGTCCTGCTTCATCCTTGAAGCATTTACCCACTAGTTTTATAACTTTACCCGCGAAGCCAACATCTGTACATGCAATAGTTGCTGCATGACCTGAAATAATGTCAGTTACAATTATCACATTTTAGGTTACACGCAAATCTATATTAGCATTTTTATAAATAAACGCAACGCAAAGTTCACCAACTTGATCCAGCCAGTCGCTTCGGCGGCAAAAAAACCTGCGCCATTTCTGGAACGCGTTACGCGGACACTGAGCGATGCTGCCATCTAGCGACTTGAACCCGAGGACGCTAGCCAACTCGCCACTAGGGGCGCCACGGATAGCCGGTCCATTTGTTGACACAGCGAAAGTCGAAAGTTTGAAACATAGAAAATTCGAGTGGAGGGACGAAAATCAAAAATCGACGATTTTGCGTATTCGAGGCTTGCTCTGTGCTTTTCAAAATGGCATAGCACATGTCTGTAGCTATTCCCAATCGCTGGATCAATTTGGATTCACCTTAGTGTTTAGGAAACTCAATTCCATTCATATTAGGAAGGGTACTGCCATACCCTTCCTCATACCATTACTCGATGTGTCATCTGTATTTAACCAAATGCCAATATAAGTCTGAATTTCATGTGTGTTTGAAAAGTATCATCACTAGAACACATTACAAATGGAAAAATGCATGTGAAAAACATATTTATAGGTTAAAGCCTACGTCACTCATGCCAGCACTACCATCGATCTATATAGATTATCAGTTACTGAGCAGTCAAATGATGTTTTAAAACAGGTGGTAATTGCCTACGAGATATATATGAAGTATTAATGAGGTGTTTTTTCCAATAAGCCAAAGTTGCCTAATTGATTGAAGACATTTCTATTATATACCAACACACTTCACAAGTACATTAACCTACTATTATTTCAAACTTGTTTGTTTCTTGTCTTGCCATATTTCAGATGATTGAAAGTAAACATGGCCATGGACAAAAATACACAATAACTTGAGATACTTCACCTTCGGATTTTGAAGTCTGCTCCTGCCTCTCCAGAACTTGATGTATTATTTGCCTATTGGGCAAGACAGTCGAGCCAATTTATTGTGGAGAGACTAGCAGGAAACGTGTCAGTAACGTAACAGAGCTCAAAAATGACATCGTTAACAAAATAATAAAAATTATTGGACTGACTGCATTCAAGTATCACAATACGTATGCATTTTTATAAACGATAAACGATTCGCAATCTCCGGCCCATTTAGGAGTAACCCAGGGTAACTGGTGAGATAAACAAACTACCAGAAACAATCCACAATCCTTACACACGCAGCACAAACTCTCCTAGACTAGAATCAATGTTTATCAGAACTACATTGATTGTACCATACGTCGGAGTGATAGGGTTCGGTTAAAAAGGAAGAGAGTGAGGGATAAGGTCATACATTATAATCCCGAAAGTAGTGTGTATTTTCTGGATGCAACGAGATTACGTATTTGCTATATGCGGAGACTTGAGTACGTCTGAAAGTGTGTGTGTGTGTGTGTGTGTGTGTGTGTGTGTGTGTGTGTGTGTGTTTGTGTGTGTGTGTGTGTGTGTGTGTGTGTGTGTGTCTGTGTGTGTGTGTGTGTGTGCGTGCGTGCGTGCGTGCGTGCGTGCGTGCGTGCGTGCGTGCGTGCGTGCGTGCGTGCGTGCGTGCGTGCGTGCGTGCGTGTGTGTGTGTTATCATAGTACTTGTTTCATGCAATATGTTCATTTATGAAAACAGTCAGAAACAAAATATGGTCCTCCTCAAACTAAACCTAAATACGATTTGTTCGTGGAATCTTTGTCTTATTTAGATCCACTGATAAAAGATGGCTATGGATTAACAGTTACTGCAATTAAGGATTTCGTATCCAGTTTGGCAGAGAATTATGATCCTGCGTTATACAACAGATATTCTAAGATACGTGTATTGGACAACTGTGATGATACAATTAAGTTCTGTCCTAGTTATCGAGTCAATGTGCCCATGAAATTGACAGGCGTCTTTTTTGCACCCTTGAATATTTGATAGTGCAATATTTGGTAGAAGCAACTGAGTTGAGTTTGAGGGTTAATAACGATCCATTCCATGTATGTAGTACTCTCTTCGTGGTCAACGTCGTCACCAAGCGTCACGTCATCGTCATCTTCCTCAAGCATTGTACTCTTCATTTCAATTTTTAACATACGATATCTCGTCAGCAACTGATCTGACATTTCCCCATGATTCTTTCACATCATAATCTGATGATAATCATCACTCCATTGTTCACCTATCTTGAATTCAACTTTCTTCAAAAGCCTCTCTGAGGATCTCTCTTTTCTACGACTCGATAACTAAGACAGAACTCAGTCTTTTCACCGTACTTGTCCAATAAACTTGTGTTTACATCTTTGTTGTATAACTCAATATGATAATTCTCTGCTAAACTGAACATGAAATCCTTAAAGGTACATGGTCACGCCGATTGTTTTGCTCCTCACGTTTCATGCTAATTTTGCGAAAGAGCAAACCTACCAAGTATCCCCTGTGACAATTTTGCGAAAGAGCAAACCTACCAAGTATCCCCTGTTTCGGTTTTGCGCATGTTTTAAATCGTTTTTTTGTTAAA
Organism: Oasisia sp. SBJ-2009; assembly: GCA_964017155.1. Lineage (NCBI taxonomy): Eukaryota > Metazoa > Annelida > Polychaeta > Sabellida > Siboglinidae > Oasisia > Oasisia sp. SBJ-2009. The sequence goes on from OZ024859.1 coordinate 22,188,204, forward strand.
ATGTAAAAACTATTTTAGGTTTGCCCAAGATATATATAGTCTTTTTCATACGGAAAATTTCTACCGTACGGGTTTTATGTGGTAGACTATCTTCGCCTTAATCACGTGATAACGCGCAGTAACGAAGACGTCGCGAGATCGGCCTTGACCCAAACATCCAGGAGTTTTGTTTACGTGGAAATTTGTGAAGCAATTGAGATTCATTCCAATTTGTCTGCTGGTTTAAATAAGATTTCAATGCGTGGTCGCCCATGAAAATATGCCACCGAGGCGAAGAGCGACGACGGCAACTGTCCACAAAAGTGTACCTTGGAAAGATGATGCCTTTATGGATTGAAACGAAAGAAACGGCCGGCATGACAGCATTCGCGACCAGGACAAGTGAATGTTGACAGGGGACCGGTTAGTAAATCCTGTTTACTTCAACGATTAGCACATAATTTAGTCGTATGACAATAAAGATTATGTTGTATTCACCAACAATTTTTTTACTAGAACTAGGTCCAGGATTAGCTACTCGATCCTGTCCTTCGGCTTCGCAATCGGCTTCGCTAATAATTAGTTCGTTGGAGACAATGCCAAAGCAAAGCCTTAGGCTAAGCGGCTTAGGCCGGCTAGCCTAGGCCAGGGCTAGGCCTGGCCTAGCCCTACCGTAACCTACGCGTAGCCGTAGGCCGTAGTAGACTGTCCGTGCGTCCGCAGTTTTAACGTAGGAAGTACATACTAAGATGCCTATATAGCCGTCACAAGAGACAACAGCTTTGTAACTTTTGCAAGTATATTAAAATTTGAATACATGTTATATTTTGGACGTTGTTGGCCATGTTGCGTAGCCGAGCATCGGAACCGTGTTCGCTGGTGATAAAGGTCCGAGCACTCAACGCGCATGCGCCTACTTTGACTTTCCCCGGTGCTCGGACGCGGTGCAGCAGGCCGAGCATCGGAACCGTGTTTGTTTGTGATAAAGGTCCGAGCACTCAACACACAGGCGATTTCCTGGTCGTACTTTCAAGTTACCCTTCGCATCAGTATCAGTACGGGTGCGTAATCGTACTACTGCTACTAGCGATTCATATTTATAAGTCCATTATAACAAGTCATAGCCTATGCTAGGCTATGGAAAAATGAAATAAATACTTAAAATTTATAAGCCCAATTGCATGATTAGAAATGTTTTTTGCGTTAATGGTATGAATCTAGGTACGTAATATATACCCATAACGACATTATAATGGACCTTGTGCACTATAGCGAAGGAATTCCCTCCGCAATGCATTGTGGATATTTTGTACTCGTCAAAATTGTGTTGTGCCGCCATTATCCCATGTTAAAAGGCCTGTGTTTTTCGGGTGTCTCGCAAGATCTGGCTATACCACAAACTGGATATATAACAAGAAAATGTAGTGAAAAAACCTTCACGGCATATAATCAAACTGTGTGAATCCGTCATCAAAGAGCGTCGCAACTTATTATATTACTGGTTATGCCATACTATTTGACAGCAAAATTCTCGTTGACGTCAACTTGTGAACTCGCGCGTCTGCCGCCAGGTTAGACAGCGCCTTCATCTTCGACTTTTTTGTGCAGCTGCGTTTGCCATATGTCTTAGTTGTTATAGTTATATGATTAACTTGATGTGTAGAACCTTACTGTATGTAATTGCAATTGCTTAGAAATGTGTCGCTTGAGGCAATGTTCTAAAATATAATCGTAGTTGTATGTTTCACAGCCTAACTAAATCTAAAGACCCACAATCGTAATCATGGGGTAACGCCGGCAGCTTCAACAATTAAATCATCAGACATAATGATAAATATGGCCCATGTGAAATTATCTGTGTACATTTATTTGTTACAAATTATTGAATCAAGGTGTTGCTTGGTATCATTGATTTAACTGCCAGGTCAAAAATCCGTGTCATTTAAGACTATTCAAGGGCAGATAATACGCACGGTTTTTTGACATGGGCGTTTCGAGATTTAGAATTGTATTGTAGGTACTGTTTGGTTTATGATAATTTATTATATATATATATATATATATATATATATATATATATATATATATATATATATATATATATATATACATACATATATATATATATGCTCTAGATTGAGCAAAAACAAAAAAATTATAAATATTTCAGGTATGTGTGTTCTATCAACACCTTGACAGAATATCATCACTGGGCGAGATGGACGTTTTAGATGTAAAAGGTGCGAAATTGGAAATGCCAAATGTGGAGGATAATCTTCCGGGCGACCTCTGTAGGTGGCTATGCACATGTAGATTGTCTGCCCCGATGTCTGAATCAAAAGCATGTCTCGTGAAAAGGTACTAAGGAAAATATATTGTAAGGCAATACTTTTCTCTGCCTGTCAGGGTGTTTATGGAGCCATATCACCAATAATTTTGCTTATATGGGGGTTCAAACGGGAGTTTGTAGTCATTACACTCACAATGCTTCATATTCACCTTTTTATACCAATGACCAAGATATACTACAACAGGACATAACCACCATAGAAAAATGGAGTCATGATTGGATGCTCACACTACACTCAGATAAATGTACACATATGGAAATTGGAAAAAATAATGTAGGTGAAAATCAATACTACACAACAATGAACAATGTCACAAAAACAATAGACACACATGATAAACAAAAATACCTAGGGGTAACCTTTGATTCAAAACTCACATTTGATCAACATATAAGCCAAGTGGTAAACAAGGCAACTAAAATGACCAAAATAATTAGAACCTTCCAATTTCTAGATAAACATACTTTTTTGCCACTCTACAAAACAATGGTTAGATCAAACCTAGACTATGCTATGGCAGTATGGCACCCATATAAAATAAAACACCAAATTGCCTTAGAAAATATTCAGAGAAGAGCCACTAAAGAATTACCAGGTATGAGGGACCTATCATATATAGAAAGACTCAAATTGCTTAAAGGGAAAACAAAGTCAATGTTTGGATCATATAGGATTAACAGAGTTAATAAAAAGTAACAACTTCCAACAACAATCATATTTTTAACGTCAGTGGTTTACCAGGAAAAAAATGTTAAACACATAGACATAGAAAGTCTACAGACTACGCCATTTTAGAAACAAAATGACGTCAGAGAGTCGTCTTGGTCGGCGTGAACTGTGCATGCATATTATTATCTGTTACTTTCTAACCTAACCACGAAAACGGCCGCCAAACTTCTCCCCACATTTCTTACATACATATACATACACTACATTACAAAAAAATCACTTGTATTCGTCTAACGAAGAAAATTCACAACAGAAACGCAAATCTTGGCGAACGGCAACTCGACAACTTCGACTACCGTAAACTCGCTATTATAAGTTAGCTTTACACAAAATACCGCTAGATGGCGCGCGAATATTTATTAACCTTACTGCATTCGCACGCGCGAATTAGTTTAATTAATTATAAATAATATAAAGATAATTAGCTGCATCACTATGATCTGCAGAAAATGTTAAACGGCAAACTAAGGCAACGCTTTGGTGATATGGGTCTAATAGAGTTCATAAAAAATAACAATTTAATATACAAATATATAATTTTATTAGTTTATTTTATATAGCGCCAAATCCACAATTCTCTTCTCTTCTATTCAACATACTGTTATTAAAGTATATGCAATAATAAGAATGCTACCCACAGGTAATATTTAAAAATAAATATTAAAAATACATGTGTCTGTATAATTATCCAAAATTGCCTATTAGTTATAAAAGAAAAAGGAAATTACGTGTTTTTCAATGAAGTCACATTGTTTATTTTATCAATATTTCTATAAACATCCCGCGTGTACTGCGAGCATGCAAGCTTATATTACATAAGCGATGTTTTAACAATAATAAGTAAAACAATAACATGTTAATATTACTGTTTTTAAATCCTTCTTTTTCTACCACCATAATATTTCCCATATACTCATATTCCTTTTTACATTTTAGTGATTTATTGTTCCGATAATTAATAAAGTGTCTTGTTCAAAAATAATAATTATTACATATCTGATGGTGGAAATGTCATTCATGAGTAGAACAAATAGCTTCAGTAATATGTTCTTATGCATAATGGTTGTGTATGTGCTGAATGAAAATTATTATTACGTCGTACTTATTTTACTACTTTAATTATTTATTACTATTAACCATACTTTTATATTCATTTATATTGTTGTTATGTAATTTGTATGTTTATTTATGACTGATAGGTCAGCTTAGTTAATGATATAGAAACATGTATTTTCATTATTTATTTTTAAATAATATTATTTGTGGGTAGTTTTCTCTTTATTGTATTTTTAATAGCATTATTTTGTGAAGCGCCACAAACAATTATGGATGTGGCGCTACATAAATAAAATATTATATTATAATATAATTTTTTTATATATTTAATATAGCACCACATCCCATTTAAACTTGTTCATAGCGTTTTACATACATTAAAATGCTAAACAACAAATACACACCAGAAGAAAAAAAACATAAATATACTAGAAACATATATGAACAATTATAAAAATAAAATATCAATATAAAAATAATAAAACTTATAATTTCCTGCAAATCATAGTGATGATAATAATTAATTATTATTATTATATTATTTATAAGTAATTAAACTATTTCGCGCGTGTGAAGTAAAACAATTAAATATTCGCAGTCAGAAACGTGGCGTCTAGCGGTATTTTGTGTAAAGCTTTTAAAAGCGATTTTACGGTACCGCTGGGGGGCCCAACAAGTTGTACTCGAGGTCTGCGCGTTTTTGTGTGTGAATTTTCTTCGTTAGAGGAATGCAAGAGATTTTATTACATAACATAGTGTATGCATATGTATGTAAGATATGTGAGGAGAAGTTTGGTGGCTGTTGGTGGTCGTTTTGATGGTTAGGTCAATCAAATCGGGTCGTCTAGGATCCGCGCTGTGTCTGTGACTGTCCAAACGAATCCACCGAACCACTGTTTCAGTTCTGCTCGATTCATAGGTTAACAAGAAGACATCTTACTGATACTGTCTTTCACTGTACTATTACTATAAGCGTTTGAGGAACAGTGTGGCATATTGATGTCGCGATTTCGTTGTAAACCGACGTAAGGCAACTTTTAGCGAACCGCTTGGCTCTCTGTTATGACAGCTGAACCAGCAGACGACTCTCTGACGTATTACTTTTCCAAACTGCTGGGTTGTGATTGGTTGCAAGGTCCAAGATGGGCCGGTTCATGGTGTCGGTGATTTAGGTATATTTTCCCACTTTAAGACCACTTTCTGAGGTAACCACTAAGGTGAAAAATTGGATTGTAGATTCAAATGATTAGCTAGTGTAAACTCTTTTAGGTGCATAACACTAAACTGTCGCCTTTTTTTTCACTTTAAACTACCTACATTAGCATATCGAAGATTAAGAGGAGACATGATAGAAGTCTATAAAATAATACACAACATTTATGACCACGAATCTGTACCACATCTGTTGAAAAACAATGAGATATCACAAAGAACAGTAAACAGAGGACATTCTCTAAAACTATTCACACAAAGAGCCAAACTAAACTTAAGAAAACATGTATTTCCAATTCGAATTACGGAACCATGGAATAGTCTCCCTGACATAGTGGTAACAGCAAAATCTCTAAATTCATTTAAAACACGACTAGACAAATTTTGGAGCACTGTTAAGAATTACTAACAATAGAACCGGAACACGCGATTTAATATTAATAGATAATGAAAATGAAGAGCTGATCATAGAGGAACACAAAATCCTGCGATCAGAACCGTCCTAAGGTATCCTAAGGTAAGGTAAAGTATACATATTCCTCAATTATCCTTTTTTCCAAAATGTCAATTGTTTTCCCAGTGTTGACATTCTGTCAAGATGTGGACAGAACACACATACCTGAAATATTAAACAAACAATTATTTTGCTTAATTTACAGCAGATATATATATATATATACATATAATAAATCAAACATTACCTACAATACAAGTTAGTAAAATGACAAATTCTAAATCCCGAAACGCCTGTGTCAAAAATACCGTACGTGTTATCTGCCCTTGAATAATCTTAAATGACACGGATTTTTGACCTGTCAGAAGATTTCCTAGTTGTGTCATTATGATGCTACAAAAAAGTGAAATCAATATGATACTAAGCAACACTTTGATTCAATAATTAATAATAAATAAAGGTGCACAGATAATTTCGCATGGGCCATATTTATCATCATATCTTATGATTTTATTTTTGAAGTTGCCGGCTTTACGCCATGATTACGATTGTGGGCCCAATGCTTTGGAACATAATGCTACAATTATACTTTAGAAAATTGCCTCAAGCGACGTACACATTTCTATATAATTGCAAGTACCTCCAATAAGGTTCTACACATCAAGTTAATCATATAATTATAAAAACTAAGTCATATGGGAAACGTAGCTGCACAAAAAGGTCGAAGATGAAGGCGCTGTCAAACCTGGCGGCACACGCGTGACTTCACAAATTGACGTTAACGAGAATCTTGCTGTCAAATAGTATGGCATAACCAGTAATATAATAAGTTGTGACGCTCTTTGATGCCGGATAGACATACTTTGATTATATGCAGTGAAGGTTTTTTCACTACATTTTCTTGTTATGTAACCAGTTTGTGATATAGCCAGATCTTGCGAGACACCCGAAAACCACAGGCCTTTTAACATGGGATAATGGCGGCACAACAAACTTTTGACGAGTACAAAATGCACAATGCATTGCGCCGGAAGGGCTTCCCCAGATAATGACGTCATAGTGCACAAGGTCCATTAATAAATATGAACATTATTAATAATTACATGAGCACCAAAAGAAACAACTGGGGCATCATAGAGTATATGGCTGGTTGATGATTTTTTTTTCATAGGGCATAACAGGCCAAAGTAATTGCGTTTTGAGAACTGCAGATTCTAATTGCTGTAGTTTAGTCGAATGATTTATGGACTTCATGTTGTTATATAGTAACTTTAATATTATTTTAATAGCCAGTTCCATTAGAAAAAGATTATAAGTAATATGTGTACTTCAGAAGATAATATTTATTTGCAGCTTATATAATAGTTGCTGTGGCACAAATAATACGAATATAGTTGCTGTTTCCTGAAATTATATATCTGCTGTATTACTTTATGCAGAATTATTAAATACACACATGTAATGTAACAATATTGTATGTAGCAGTTTATTTCTGGAAGATGACAAAAAAACATCTCGACAATGATGATTACCTGGGTAACATTAATATTTAAGTAACGTATGTACACGTCATGCGCGAAGATCAATCGACTTGCAATCTGACACAGTAATATAAAGCATACTCGTGTATTGCACTAATGTAAAAACACTTGCTACGTGATCTCTATATCTAGAACACATTACTAATGTATGGTAACTGATTCCATACTGACATTATTAACAGGGTATATAACTACATGTCATGCACTTGAAATCTGACACAGTAATGTAAAACATGCATATGTAGTGCACTAATATAAGCATCAAAGTAAGAAAGGAGAAATGTAAGATATATATACATTTCACAAATGGCATAATACTAGTTATATAGTTATACAAAAGGGTTACCATGACACATGCTAGATTAGTGGGTAATGTAGCGAAATGGGAAAATAGCTCATGAAGTCAACACTGCCAGTTTTTAGTTTCGTTATGGTTGCAGTATTTTGATTAGTGTTTATGTAAGCGGAGAAATGTAAAACATATACACGACATGAAGGTGAATTTATTTTCGATGCTCAATACAAATATAAATACATAGATAAATCAATTATAAAAACATTGCACAAAAGGTTTATCATGACGTGATATTTGCGGATAATCTAGTATTTAACAGCAGGAACTGCGTAATATCTAAGGTAGTAGAGGTTAGATTTATAAAACATAATTATGCCTGGGATAATTATTAATTTAATGCCCTGAAATAATGAAATGTAGGCCAAGAATATCAATCATAAAAATTTAGTTAACATAACATACATCTCATAATAAACAAATGAAAATTATGGTCATTGTGGAATTATGCATTTTAATTGCAGTTTTAATAAATTTTATTATAATTTTATATAAATAAATATTGTATTAAAAACGAAATAATGCACAAAACTATTTCACAGTTTTCACTAATATAAAATTAATCAAGCAAAACAATAACTAGTATAATAACATTAAGCATGAATTACATTATTATTGTAATATAATACTGATACTTATTCTGTGGTTAAAAATGTCATATTGAAATTCGATAAAGATAGTGATAACAGCCAAATTGAGGTGGTGCAAAATTAAAATAAATTAAAAAAATAGGCTCATATGGACGCCGAGTCGTCTCATGATCGGCGCCGAATTATCTTGAGCCGACTCGGCCCGGGCCGAGTTGTCTGTGAGCCGAATCGACTGGCATTTGTCTTCGAAGTACTTGTGCTCGGGCTTAATCTTGCCAGCGCGGCCAGGATATAGAGCCACCGACGCAGCCGATGTCTTACAGGCCCGCCTGTAGTCAATGTAGAGTTGCACGGCTGTTCTATTTCGTTTATTTGCGCCAAAACCATCGCCTACGTTCATCCCAACCCAAGTACAACCACACCATGCTCGGCTGCCGTGAAAAAGAGCGGAAGCAAGATGCAACACGTGACAATTGGCGCATGCGCGTTGAGTGCTCGGACCTATAACGCCGATGTACAGGGTTCCGATGCTCGGCTATGTAACCACTTCGTTATATTTTCATCTTTGTGCAATGGATATAAATGAGACAAAGCTTCCCCGAAACGTTTGGTTTAGTTTGAGGAGGACCATATTTTGTTTCTCTGACTGTATTGACAAGTGAACATATTGCACGAAACAATTACTATGACAACATATGTCAGCAGCAAATACACTTTCAAGCGTATTCAAGTATGTAGTTCTAACAAATGCATTTAAAAAAAATCTCATTGCATCTAGAAACTTCACTACGCTTTCGTATTTACACATTCTAAACTTTTCCCTCAGTGTTTTCGTTTGTACTCGAATCCTATCACTCCCACATATGATACAATCAATGTAGTCCTGATAAACAAGGATCCTGGTAGAGGAGAGCTTGTCCTACGTGTGGGAAGATTGTTGGTTGCTTCTGATAGTTTGTTTATCTCACCAGTTACCCTGGGTTCCTCCTAAATGGGCCGGAGATTGGGTATATCAGTTTATCGTTTATTAAAATGCATAGTCTACGTATTGTGATACTTGAATACAGTCAGTCCGATAATCTTTATTATTTTGTTAATAATGTTATTTTTGGCTCTGCTACGTTACTGACACGTTTCATGCTAGTCTCTCCACAATAAAGTGGCTCGACTGTCTTGCCCAATAGGCAAATAATACATCAAGTTCAGGAGAAGCAGGAGCAGACTTCAAAATCCGAAGGTAAAGTATCTCAAGTTATTATGTATTTTTGTCCATGGCCATGTTTATTTTTAATCATCTGAAATATGGCAAGACAAGAAAAAAAAATTGAAATAATAGTAAGTTAATGTACTTGTGTGTTGGTATATAATAGAAATGTCTTCAATCAATGAGGCAACTTTGGCTTATAGAGCGTGTAAGTTTCGCCCGCGAAAACGAGGCTGGGGACAATTGGGGGCATGAAGTCCATATTCCCCATGTTAACGTATAGGAGGACTTCGTTTTGTTTTTGCTTGTAATAATCGAACTATTCCAGTCTAACTATTTCAGTTATACTGTCCGAAGGATTATTACAAGCAGAAGCAGTGGAGCACTTTGCCGGTGACAAGGCTCACGGAAATCATGAATTTCAACCGATTATTATGGTGGTTGCCATGGCATCGCCAGCTTGTACTTGTGTTTGGCGATCTTGACTAATAATGAAAAGTGCCATTTTTCGCGCAGTACAACTTGCTTGGGGCAAACGTATACATGTGTTATGATTATGTGCATTTAGACAACTTGTCAGATATAAGTGCTTATCGAAACCACAACGTACAGCAATGTAAAATGCAAATCCCGCAAAAGACACACACGGACTAATGGTCTAACATATGTGGGGAGTGTCTATTATATGCACTACGCAAATCGCTATATGTAATATGTATGATAGTGGGGTAAACTCAATATTAAATCGGGCATTTAAGATAAGAAAGGTATATCACAAGATATTTATGACCTGATTTTCCTAGTATTCATCAATCGGAAGTTACAACTGGACATCATCCATCGAATATTATTCTTAATATCCAGTCCCTAATCTGCTCCAGTCGCGCGGAGTCTCGCCATGTATCGTGACCCACTTACGGGCCCTATTGGAAACAAACACTTCATTAATACTTATCTTTTGGCATAGTTATGACAGTGGGATATGTATCGTAGGCAATTACCACCTGTTTTAAAACATCATTTGACTGCTCAGTAACTGATAATCTTTATAGATCGATGGTAGTCCTGACCTGAGTGACGCAGAAGACAAAGAAGACAACTACTGACAATTGGACAATGGAACGTCAGGACTCTCCTCGACCGAGAAGGAGCTAACCGGCCAGAAAGACGTACGGCACTAGTAGCAATGGAACTTGCCAAATACAACATCGATATCGCCGCCTTATGTGAACCAAGGTTCTCAGAGTCTGGTAGTCTCGACGATTTGGTCTTGGAATACTCTTTCTTCTGGAGTGGCAAACCCGAAGGAGAAAGAAGGGAGACAGGAGTGGGCTTTGCTATCAAAAAGGATATCGTCACGAAGCTGACAGAAATGCCAAGGCCAGTAAGTGACAGAATCATGACAATGAGACTACCTCTGAGCAAGGACAACTTTGCTACAATTATCAGCGTGTACGCTCCAACAATGACAAACCCAGATGAAAACAAGGAGGCCTTCTACAACCAGCTTGCAAGTGTGCTCAGTGGCATCCCTTGTACAGATAAGCTACTGCTGATAGGAGACTTCAATGCTAGGATAGGAAGAGAACATTACAAGTGGCCCTTGGTCATGGGCAAACATGGGATTGGAAAATGCAACTCCAATGGCGAGCTTCCACTGGCTCTGTGCTCTGAGTTTGAACTGATAGTGACGAACACCATGTTCAAGCAGAAGGATGAACGCAAGACCACCTGCCTGGATGCATCCTCGGTCGAGACATTGGCATATGATCGACTACATATTCACGAGGTGTCGGGATAAGATGGACATCCACAGTACCCGAGTCATGCGTGGAGCAAACTGCTGGACCGATCACCAGATGCTGAGGTCAAAAGTGGCTTTCAGAATACGACAAAAGCACAACAGGCAAGGGACAAGTAAGCCGACCAAGCTGAACACTGCAAAACCAAGTACCACCAGCCATAGGGAGAGTTTTGAGCAGGAGATGGACAGTGCTCTCGCCCAATGGGAGGAGAAAGAAAATTCAACACCAGACGAGGAATGGGCACCTCTGCAGCAGGTCGTGTACAACACAGCCAAGACATATCTTGGCAAGCTAGACAGAAAACACCAGGACTGGTTCGACCCCAACGACCAGGAGCTACAGACTCTTATGAGCAGAAGAGACCAAGCCCACCAGAGAGTGTTGCAAACCAGGAGAACTAGGTCCACCACTGCAGCATACAAAGATGCCTGCAGACTGCTACAAAAACGCACCCGTGCACTGAAGTCAGACTGATGGGGAAGGAAGGCAGTGGAGCTGCAGAGAGCTGCTGACAGTAACAACATGAAGAGCTTCTACAATGGACTGAAGGAAGTGTGGGAATCCAAAAAGAAGGGACCTGTTCAACTGAAATCAACAGATGGAATGGAGACGTTCTCTGACAGCAAGAGCGTTGTGGCAAGACGGTGTGAACACTTCCAGAAGCTACTCAACGTCCCTGGCGACATAGATCACGAAGCTCTGGACAACATCCCGCAGCGCATCATCAAGACAAGCCTCGATGAGATTCCAACTATGGATGAGATGGCTAGAGCAATCGCCGGCCTCAAAGATGGCAAAGCACCTGGAGGAGATGGAATTCCTGCAGAAATATGGAAGCATGGAGGAGACAATCTGCTCAGCAGACTGCACCAACTAATCACCAATGCATGGGAGATGGGTTTTGTACCACAAGCATGGAAGGATGCCAGCATTATAACCATCTACAAGAAAGGTGATCGAACAGACTGTGAGAACTATAGAGGAATCTCTCTTCTTTCCATAGCAGGCAAGATCTTCGCCAGGATCCTCCTCAACAGACTATCTACCCACATAACACCAGAGGTAGTTCTGGAGACACAATGTGGCTTCAGAGGTAACCGGAGCACCGTGGATATGATATTTTGTCCCCGACAACTACAAGAAAAGTGCATTGAGCAGGACCGACCACTGTACATGATATTTGTCGACTTCAGTAAGGCGTTCGATACAGTTGGGAGGACCGGGCTATGGCAGCTACTGAGGAAGTATGGCTGCCCAGAGAAGTTCACAACAATGATCGAGGCACTACATACTGGAATGATGGCGAATGTTAGTATTGGAGTGGAAGTCTCGGAATCGTTCAGTGTCATAAATGGGGTCAAGCAAGGTTGTGTACTGGCCCCCACGCTCTTCTCCATCTTCCTATCAGCAATGCTCGACGAAGCTTTCCGAGACATGGGAGATGGCGTCTACATACAGTCCAGACAGAGCGCTGACCTATCCAACATCTCACACTTCAGAGCAAAGACCAAGACTATTTGGATGCTGATGAGAGAGCTGCTATTTGCAGATGACAGTGCACTGGTTGCACACTCTGCTGAAGAGATGCAGAAAATAGTGAATGCTTTCTCCGATGCGTCAAGGAAGTTCGGCCTGAAGATTAACATCAAGAAGACCGAGGTGCTGTACCAACCCAACTCTACAAGAACCCGAGAGGAGGATATCATGGTTGATGGAAACAAGCTGAACTCTGTTCTGGAATTCACCTACCTCGGAAGCATTATATCTCCGGTGGACTGGACACCTCATGAGGATGACACCAGACAGGCTACCAAAGCAGGTTATCTACTCTCAACTGTCTTCTGGTCACAGAAAGAGAGGGCGCCCTCGTCTCCGATTCTAAGATACCATCAAGTGAAACCTGAAGATGAGAGACATAAAGATCAACTCATGGACATCACTCTCACAGCAGAGAGACAAATGGAGAGCAACAGTCAAGTGATGGAAGCAGTCTTTGTCGCTTCGCGACCGACAGCATGATGATGATGAGTCCTGGCCTGAGTGACGCAGGCTTTAACCTGTAAACATGTTTTTCACACGCACCTTTCCATCATAATGTGTTCTGATGATGATACTTTTCAAACATACTAGAAATTCAGACTTATATTGTCATTTGGTTAAATACAGATGACACATCGATTAATGGTCTTGCCATATGATCTCATGTATACTGAGCGATAATAGGGAACATATCATATACGGCGTTGAACTCGTCTTAAACGTATAACTAATGTCAACAGTGGGTCAAACAGGTCTCCACTGTATATCAGGTATACCCTTCGACGACATGAAGCATTTAAGATGTCGTAATAGATGGATCTAAATACCGTATTTCTTAAATATGGACACAATAGGGTTTGACAGACGCCATCTTTAAAAATGGCGCGAACTGTTATGTTATTGAAGGTGACATATAATATATGTGATATCGCTATCCACAAAGCTATCGAACAATGTCAATAGAATTGCTGTAGGTGACGTAGTATTGGAGACATGGGGACATTTGCATTGACGAGCGCCATCTTTAGAAATGGCGGAAATAAATGTCGGAGGAGCCAAGTCATTGTATATTTGAAATCGGGATCCCCTAAAACATACACTCGCATACCACAATTATTGCTCTGTATGCCGTATTTATTCAGATACGGGGATATTGAATTTGGCAACCATTTTGAAAAATGGCCGTTTTTGAAATGTCCACCTAGTATAATGTTAAAGCCGTATGTATATATTACTTAAATCAATAGTCAAACTTTCTTAAGTACGAAATGTCTACGGGCCTATAGGGCATGTCCTGGACTAGATGTAGTCAATGTTGGTCTTCGTTGCACCGTTTCAGCCATTCCATATCCATCTCCTCCCTGCTTTCTTATGAAACATGTATTCATGATTTTGTATTTTCTTGATGTTGCCCACTCTGCCAAGATCTCGCCTCTTTCATGTCTCAATTCGATCCAAAATTAGATTTGTGCAAAAGACTATATATATATATATATATATATATATATATATATATATATATATATACATATATATATATATATATATATATATATATATATATATATATATACATATATGTATATATATATATATATACATATATATATATATATATATACATATATATATATATATATATATATATATATATATATATATATATATATATATATATATATATATATATATATATATATTTAAGCATCTCATCAACACAACCAGTATAATATAATATAATAAATTATATATGACGCGGCACGCCAAAACCAGGCGCTTCCCGCAGATCCGCGATCGGCGCCAGGGTATAGTTAGTCAGCATGCCCTCAAAATGTCGAAAGTGGGTTCTTGGCGGAATCAATCAGCAAAATCATCAACCTTTCAATATTTCAATAATAGATACCAAGAAATAATGTTGAAAGGGGTAATAATGAGCATATTAATGCAAGCCCCTCATTAATTTCACAGCTAATTAGTCTAAAACAAAGCCGTTTTTAGGCTAATTTAGCGCACCATCCTGCATCCAAATAATTACTGAACGGATAAATGTCCTACTTCCTGCGAGACAAATGTATCCATACGTTTTAGCTGCTAAATAACATAAAAATGAATCAAATCCGTCGAGAACTTTTATTTTTATGATTTGTTTTCAACATGGGGATAGGCCATTTTAGGCCGCCCGATCGCTGCTACATTCGCCTACGGCGCAAACCCCTGGCGCGCGGGGTGAAATGTAGCACGCTTAATATGTAATATTCCATAATTATGCTTTCATATATAATGAGTATATACCATATCTAGGTCTATGCAAAATTTCAGGACAATTGGAGCATTATAAAGATGTGGTTGCTATGGTAATGTTCCACGATATCACTTTTTACGACCGATCACTTTAAAAACTCATTTTCTCGGAAACGACATTCCACAAACTTATGCACTTGAAGTGGAATAACTTCGTTCATACACAAGATAGAATGTTCCTCTTGGTATCGTCTTAAACCACTTCATCTCCTCTAATTGAATCAATAATAATATGGAATTGTCAACATGCCAACAAAAGCCTGGTTTTGGCATGCCGCGTCACAAATTTTGACCTAGATGTTTAAAAATATTGCTTGCGCCATTTCCTTTACTCTAGCGCCTTTATTATTCAATTCTCGCAATTGCATGTTGTATGGATGTTGTAGATAATAAAAGTACCTATACAGTAGTGTCAAAACTGTTGTTGTAACTTTGTAAACTATTGACCATTTCTTGATTGGCACTTATACATTTCGAAACATTAAAAAAAAAAACTTTGTTGCGTTGTAACTTTTTTATGCTTGGCTTTTTACTGCTACAAGTTGGGTTAATTTAAAAGAACATTACATTATCTACACACTGGTATACAACTTATTATAATGTGTTACACATTTTAGCTGTATACATGGCCAACCTCCTGGTTAGATTAAAAAAATATTGCTGTTAAATTTTCGAAAACGGGGTAAATATTTTTGAGAACGGAAGTATCCAAAATAACCACAATTTAAAGACATATGTCTAGATAGGTATCGCATTTATTGCATCTCTTAAAAGACTTAATCACTAGATGCAACCACGTAAACCGAATTCAAACGCTGTGCTGTATTCGCAGACCGACCTGATGAGATTCGGGGTGACCGTCAATGCCCGACTTGAGTGCTACCCGGTTAATATTTCCTAATTATACTTTCACATATTATGTGTATTCACCACCTCTAAGTCTATGCACATTTTGATTGAAGTATTATAAATGTGTGGTTGCTATGGTAATGTTCCGCGGTATCACGTTTTACGACCGATCATTTTAAAAGCTCATTTTCTCGGAAGTGACATTCCACAAACTTATGCACTTGAAATGGAATATCTTCGCTCATGCATAAAATAGAGTGTTCATCTTGGTATCATTTTAAAGCTCTCAATCTCCTCCAATTGAATCAATAATAATATGGAATTGTCAAGTTGCCGACAAAAGCCTGGTTTTGGCATGCCGCATATGTATATGTATATATATATATATATATATATACACACACACAAATTTTAAGAAATATATATATATATATATATATATAATATATATATATATATATATATATATATATATATATATATATTATATTATATAATATATATATATATATATATATATATATACACATACAAATACACATTTTACGAATTCAATGATGTTTCTAAAATACTCTTATTCAAAACATGTTGACAAGTTTACACAGAATGTCTGTTTCAAACATAATCGTTTTTCTGAGAAATGTTATTTATAAATTACTATACTCATTGGCCAGTTCATTACTACGTTTATTTTTCATTGTTAATTTTGAACCCTTCTCACAGATTTATTTATCTTGAAATCAGTCCTCCCATAATTTGGGTGAGTGAAGTTCATTTTGGCTGGGTACAAATTAGAGGACGGGTAAATGCACGAGCAGAAATTTTATGTTGTGCACATAAGCATGTCTAGCAACAGTCAGTGTTGCAAATCTAATGCATAAATTGTGACATACAATTGTGTACACGTTATGTTTTGTTGCAGTTGTGTGTGGACAGTTGACAAACAGCCCAGAGAATGTCGCTGGGTTGGTTGGAAGCGATGTGACACTCACATGTGCAGGAACTGGTCTAAGCTGGGAAGCATATATCACAGATCCAATTAGTGCAGAGACAATATCATTCCAAGATACTGTCGTTAAACCTAACAAGTATATCCTCATCACCGAATCTACAGGAAGATATGACTTGACTATCAAATCTATTCAACTAAAACAAGGTGGACAATACAGCTGCAAGGTAGTAGCAGACGCAACGTCTTACACTTCTGCACAAGTTATCACATTCAGCGGTGAGACATTGTTGTTGTTTCATCCTTGATATTATTGTTTTTGGGGTAGTTTTGTATTTAGACATGTACATAGGCTAATTCAAAGTATATTTTCAACAGCTGTATTTGTAAAATATTTATTATGTCACAGTATGTTAATAATTGACCAGTGACCGTGACGTCCTCTTTGAATCCAATCCTTGTAGCGAGTGTGCACAAATTCACATAAACCACTGTTTTTAAGTGAGCACTATTATATGTAGTCATCCTGAAAATAAAGCAGTGCACCCGATAGTTGTAATAAACAAGGTGTAACGTTTTTCTCTAGTTGCTTGCATCTTCTAAATAAATTATTGATATTGTTGTTATTTTAATTGTTGCATTTTATATTGTATCAGGCAAATTACATTCATTCGGATTTCTTTGGCTTTCGAATGGTTCAAATCAGATTTCTAGGAATTAAGAGTATACATGTTGTATACATAAGTATTTATATAAGTTGCTAGTAACAGTTACAGCTGTCCTTACATCACAACAGGTTTGTTATTCATCTTCCTTTCACCAGGCTTATAAAATGTGAGCCTGGAAAACAGTGTGACGCATTCTATGTCAGAAGTCCATTCAGATTAGAGCGCATTCCTCAACAAATGAAGAACTTTGATTTGTTAAGCTTTGTTTATATGTTTTGTTAGCCTCTATGTTAATTTAGTTTCTTTGAACAACATCCCCTGCAACCAGGCACTCTAAATGTGCTTTGTTATATTATATGTTATTCTATTAATTTTTGGGAGACATTTAAAAATATTTGTATATCATTGATAAATAATTTACATTTTAGCCTATGACTTAAATGTTGCTGCTGCTTTTTACATTCTTATGACCAATTAGATTACTTTGTTTGCAGATTAACAGTATTGCAATATTTGTTTACTGTTTTCAGCTTTTAATCCAACATGTACAAGCAACATGACAACTAACAACGAGGCAGTAGCAGGAGACTACGTTGAGTTCAGCTGTGAGTGGAAATACCAGGGCGATTTCACCCCAAAAATGAAATGGAAGGATCCAAGCAGTGGTGCGGATGTAAAGACCAAGGAAGAGTTAACTAGCGAGACAGTCAAGTTCAGTATTGTTGTGGAGATGAAGCCATCTCACAATGGAGAGAGCTTCACTTGCCAGACATACTTTGACAAGCCACAGTCTCGAGACCATTATGCGGACAACATACCTATCAACAACAATGCATTCAATGAAAAGTTCACGTTACCAAAACTAAAAGTCTATTGTAAGTATTGAGTACCTATTTGATTTAAACTATCACACATTTTAGTCCTTTGGGCCGAAAGTCTAGTGGACTTATGGCATCACTCAGATATCAGAAACTCGTGAACGTCTATTTTTTAGGTTTTGCATTCTTAGGGTACTGTCACTATGCACTAGAGTTTGATTAACTCATTTTTTCACACCTCTAGGGCATAGAAACTGGTAAATTTTTCTGCTTGACAAAAATAACTGTTCTGTACCTTTTCCTCTAATTTTGCATAGATGTGTCTAAAATTGCAGTTGACTAGTCTTGTGTAAGGACAAATCATGGTCTCCCCCAAAACCAAACTGTTAACATTTTGCCAATTTCAACTTTTAGCTGCTCAGGATTCGACCTCCAGCAGTTACCTGTGTATTCTCCTAGTAGAGGCCAGACATCAGCATAGCACCAGTGAAGATGGACATTCCCATCGTGTTGCTGATGGGGCACCTTAACTAATTGCTCTATGGTAGCAGTGGCAGGGCTATACATCATGTAATATCAATAACCAAGTAGGTCCCTGTAAAACTGGGCAGTTGCTGTCAGTATGTTTTAGGCTATAGTTTCAAAACTACTGACTTAAAAATGCAAGTTGTGTTTATTTTTGATGTTTTTTTAATTACCATTACAATTATGTGACTGTGGTGTATACTGTTTAATGATGTATTGTCACCTGTAAGTGATAAGCATAGAACATTAATATTATGGACAATAATAGAGTAAAAAATCATGTTCACTTTATTGATAATTATTATTGTCTGCTGCATTCTCACAGTTTGGCTGTGTTTCTTATATATGAATTATAATGGATTATCTAGAGAAAATGCGAATTAGGTTATTTCAGTGACTGTGATTCAACAAAACATATTTCATTCATAATTACCAACTCACTATGTTGTCCAAAGGACTTCAGGGCCTCATGGCCATTTTTTTTTTGTAGGTTGCCAATTTCAGAATATAACACCTTTGAAGGAGTTTTTTTGGATAAATGCTTAAACGTTCTGATATATTTAAGCCCAATTACTAACGGAATTTACTGTTTGTGTTTCAGATGGGCCACGGTCACTCGCAGTGAACTTTACCTCTGGACAGAACATAGTTGTTGGAGAGGTAATGACTGTAACTGCTGACAGCAACCCACAAATAACAAACTATACATGGAAAAATACAACGTCGAGCGAGATCATAGCAACAGGAAAATCCATCACAGTCACTGTGGAAATGCTCGGAAGTCAGTCACTCAAAGCCGTGGCGTGCAACACCATCCCAATTCCATCCCCACACACTGTCTGCAGCGACTTCCTAGTGAATGTTGTAGTGATAAGTAAGTGTGTTTCCATAATATTCATACTCGATGGAGATTTATGTGTATCAGGATGTGTTAAGCATTGTAAGACCTACAATGTGGAAAGGTTTATAAGGTTATTAACACAACCATGATCTAATGGTTTCTTCAATATTGGGAAACACATTAACTACATTCGTTGGTCAATAATCAATACACTGTACAAAATGCATTATCGAAATGTTTTGTGTGCGCAATAGCTTGTCTTTTTGTAAACGCCCAGCTAATTTCATTTTGTAACATTGCATTGAATTTCATAGCATATCTGTTGTGTTTAGATAATGTTTGTGCATGTTTCCTTTTGCTCAGGTAGTTTTAAGTGCCAACTGCATTGTGTTCTATATATGATTTGGCATTCTAATTGTGTGTACTTGCCAATTAATTCCATTAATGTTGTGTATTGTAACTATGTAGTCATAAGTCCACATTGAATTTGTGTTGATTTTGAACTACAAGCGTGACGGTGGAGGTCAACTTTTACTCACACTTTCGTTTTGTTGATGGGAATGTGTGCAGATTTTGATTGGCTAATTTGTTAGAATTAGCCTGCCAAAATAAATGGTACTACTATCTACTTAGACCAGATTAATTATTTTGTAACCAAACAATTTGTTTCCAAAACTACTTGTCATGTGGAGTTGGAGACTAAAGATTACAGTTGTATTAATAAATCTAAGTATCGTAATGTTCGAACATAAACCATATGTCACACAAAATGAAAAAGATTGTCACTGTGCACTTGGGAAGTCCTTGTTCTTGTCTGTTCTTGCATTTTTGATTACCGTTTGACAAAGTAGTGTTTTTAATTCAGTAATTTTATACATACAGTAGATTGAGTTTGATCAAATGACAACTGAAGCATTTTGCAAAACATCACGATTTAGCTAATAAAAATCTTCATAGATTCCCTGTACTGTTGTGAAGACTTTGTTGTTTTGCAGCTTCTCAGGATTCTGCCTTACTTTTCATTCCCTTGGTTTTGCGCTTGCCTTACTAATGCCACATTTGCTCGCTGCACGCTAGCTTCAGCATCTGGACACCAGGGGGCAGTGGTGGTGGCATTGTCGATGCACTAGATGAGCGGACAACGTTAGATCCTTACGGTGTCGCATTGATTTCATTCCTTTCAGCGACCACAACTACCACCCCCACAACCACCACCACAACCACACCTGCCAGTACAACAACAGGAGCAGTGCCTCCCTCTGGTGGGAGCACCACCACCCCAGCCGCCGGTGGCACCAATGATGGAAGTAAGCGTTTCGTTTCTCTTCACAGCACGAGTGTAAAGTAGGAGTAGGTAACGTAGACGGCCAACGCCGCTGCAGCTACAGTATCGTTACTAACTGACAACCTTTCTCCGTATTGTAGGCGCTACTGGGAAGTTGACCTTTGACATGCTAAAATATGGTTCTTTAATCTGTGGTTACACAAACGGTAGCATCCAAATATCCTCCAAACATTTATTTGTATGTAACATTTATTCTCAGAACCAGTAAGATGCTTTTTTATTGTCTTACATAAATTATTTGATTTAGTATATTGTTTCTGCACTCTGGAAGACTACAAGTTTTCAAGTGAACTTTTTCAGTGATTCAAAAATGTACATTTTCATTAAATAAATATGATGGTTTTGTTGAATTTGTGGATGTCTGCATTGTAGAGGTGCAAGTTACTGGAATGGATTGAAGTTATTTTGTGTATCGCTTACCTAATTCTCTGTTAACAATGTTCCTTCCATCTGTACATAGCTGTTTGCCTTATACATTACGCATCTGTATATTTGTCCATTTAGGAGGTAACCCTGGGTCTAGCAAAGGTGATGATGGTACGGGTATGCATTGACCTTGTTTTTGTTTCGCACATGCTAAACAGTGCACATTTTCACAGAATAATTGCACTGTATGCAAACCTAATCCTGTTTGGCTGTTTCCCATTCAAATAGAATATATTCACATCTGTGAAGAATGCACATTTTCTAAAGCCAAGAAGAGAAATGAGGGCTGGGGTCACATACGTTGTTCATTCAAACACATTATATTTTTATTTCAAACTCACATCTGCTTTGTTAAAAAAAAGTTTATCCTAATACACTTGATTCAGACAATGCTGCATCAGCTGCAGAATGTACGGAATGTTGAGAATGTGTATTCCAAGTTATTGCATCAAACAGTGACAAAGGTACATTTTCAAGTACCGGGTAGATCAAATACATACAATACTGAATTTGGTGTGTATATTCTATTTACCAAAACATGAACATCAGTTGCAAATTTTTGTTTAATACAAATACGTATTTGACGCCAAACCCTGTTCACTGTACTAACAAATAGTGGGTACTTTTCTTCTGGGAACCTTCTGGTACTTTGCTGACTTGCACAGTTCTTTTTGTTGAACATTCAAAGTTATGACCGCGAGCTTCACTGTAATATTGATATTGTGATTTGGCTTTGATGCAAGCTGTTTTATTGCTGTCGACCTGAGTACAGTCAGAAACCATTGACTATTCTTTATGTCAGGTACTAATTTTAAATGGTTCTGACTTTTGTCACACTGCCACGTTAGTAAACGTCTTGATCTGCGTTTAGTCCCGATCAGCATTCCAATGCTTCTAGATATACCTAGTTTTATCTACTGTCATTGCAACCAGCCCTAGCTTCACAATATCAATGTTTACTTTAGTGGACAATGAGGGATCTCATTACCAGGTTTGTGTGCTGCTGTAGTATCTGTTTTTGATCTACATGTATATGACTTTAACCCAAACATATTATTAGGTATCATTTTCACCATGAAATGCCTAACCAGAAAATATTAAAGTATATGTAATGTATGTAACGCAACGAGTGGGTATAAAGAGTGCAGGCATGAAGGTTTTAAAGTGTTCCTTTTAAGGAATTAAGAGGAAGTTACTTGCATCTGGATTCCTTCCTTATGAATAGTAAGAGTATAATTATTATTGTACAATCTGCATATGAATTGAATCACAACAATATCAGCTTTGTGGAGAATAAATTAGCAGAGCTTTCTCTTAGTAATTCTCTTATGTTTTAGATAAGCCCCTGTGTTCAAAATATCATATGGTAGTCAAACAACTTGAAATTGTGAGAGTAGATTTACCTGATGAGAAAATATCTAATTCAAAAAATCAGTTAAGTTTCCATCAGTCACCAGAAATGAAGTGAGCGGATCTTGCATTTTGATGACATACATTAGTTCTTCAGCATTTAGCTTTGGCCAATTAAATTAGCAAATTCTAGTAATTACTATCCAAGCCATTGTGGTTTGAAGTGTCCTCAGAGAAATAATGGCTAGGTATGGTCACTCAAATGTCTGTAATGGTCAAATGTCCAGCTGGGCTGACAAACTGGTAATTGAAAAGTGGCCTTGGCTAGCCATAGGAAATGCACCTTTAAGTTCTTAATGTCTGCATTCTCTATAAATACCCCTGAAGCTCAGTGCATCTATTAATTGTGCTTTCCAAGTCAGTGCCCATTTTTCTTTAGGCACTAGAGATTAAAATTGACTTTCAAATAGGTTAATGTTATCAAATGTTTACTAATATTTACCAAAAAATATGTGTTCAAGTTCATCTACCTGATCTATTGAAAATAGTTGTCTAACAGTTGAATTTAGTATAATGTTTATATATATATAACATGTTAATTATGAGTTTTAGAACAATAGTTAGTTTTGCCAATAACCATGACATCTGTCTCTGAACAGTGTGCATAATTATTTTGTTTTTTTAAATGTAATGTTCTTTTTAAAATATTATCAGAGTGTTGCTGAGCTTAAATATTCCAATGTTGTAGGCTAATATACATGTCGATAGTATAGTTGGCTGTTTCCCATTCCAATAGAATATATTTACATCTGTGAAGAATGCACATTTTCTAAAGCCAAGAAGAGAAATCAGGGCTGGGGTCTCATACGTTGTTCATTCAAATATATTAATATTTGTATTTCAAATACACATGTGCTTTATTAAAAAAGTTTTATCCTAATACACTTGATTCAGATAATGTTACAATAGCTGCATAGTGTATGAAATGTTGAGAATGTGTATACGAAGTTATTGCATCAAACAGTGACAAAGGTACATTTGTTTTTCGTACTATGACCAAATTATAATTCCTAGCAACACGGTTCGTTTTTTAAACAGTCAAATGATAGCAACATTATAGTCTTTATATGTAAAGTTGAAACATAAATAATTTTCTTGTGTAATCCGTTTTTGTATTATTTTAAACTGAAATACATTTATGTTTACATAATCAGCAATTTTATCCACTTTCATCCTAACAAGCAACGCTACTGTTCCTTAACAAGGGGTTTAACAAGTTGCCGTCCAGAACCAAGCTCCAGACGGCATGTGAACAAGGAAGCCTATGGCTTATCGAGTGTTCAGTTAAAAAAAAAAAAAAAAAAAAAAAATATATAGTTATTATAAAATGCACTAAAATGCTGCTAATTAAAATGCGTTGTCTCTAAAAATACATAAGTAAAATAAAATGTATACGTTGTCTCTAAAAAAATATATAAGTAAAATAAATAAATACATAAAATATCCTACAATAACACCATTTTTTATAATAATAAATTAATTAAAATAATTATATGAATTTTCTTTTATCTAATCTAGAGTATGGCTTGACTAACGCTGCCTTATGCCCCCTTGTCACACTATCTTCTTTTAGTTTGAAAAAAATGTTGCTATCAATATCTTCATATCCATTCAATATCTTAAAAACTTCTATTAGGTCTCCTCTTAATCTTCTAGTTTCTAATGTTGTCAATCTACATTCTAACAGGCGTCTTTCATAGGATAAATGTTTAAGTTCTGGAATTAGTTTAGTAGCCCTCCTTTGAATTCTTTCAAGTTTATCAATGTCTTTCTTTTGATATGGCCTCCATGCCTGAATGCAATATTCTAAGTGTGGCCTAACTATTGCCTTGTACAATGGTATTATTAAAGTCTTATCCATATATGTGATGTTTCTTCTAATTAATCCTAAAATTTGATTTCCTTTTGCAGCAGCAAGTCCACATTGCTCTGAAACTGTCATGTCGGCATTAACTGTAACTCCCAAGCCCTTTTCTTTTACACTTGTGCCTAATATAGTATTGCCCATAAAGTATTCTTTGCTCATATTACCATGTCCAATGTGGATGCATTTACATTTACCAAAATTAAATAACATCTGCCATTTTTCAGACCATTTTACTAACTTGGTTAGATCATCTTGTAAAGTTTCTTTATCTGTATCAGTTTTTACAGTTCTGAACACTTTTGTGTCGTCTGCAAATTTAAGTACTTTACTTGATAAATCATCATCCAAATCATTTATAAATATCAAGAACAGTATTGGTCCCAACACCGACCCCTGTGGAACTCCACTCAAAACTGGTTTCCAGTTTGATATCTCTCCCTCTACTATTACTCTCTGTCTTCTATCTGTCAACCATGCTTGTATCCAATTTATCATACTTTCCCCTATACCATAGGCTTTTAATTTAGTTAACAGTCTTTGATGTGGCACTTTATCGAATGCTTTTTGAAAATCTAAGTATACTACATCCACCGGTGAACCATCATCTACCCACTTAGTAATATCTTCTAAAAAACATAAGAGATTGGTTAGACAAGACCTAGCTTTTAGGAACCCATTTTGAGATTTAGTTATTAATTTGTTTTTTACAAGAAAGTCTACCACGTGGTCTCTAATAAATGTTTCTAATAATTTGCATAATACTGATGTTAGGCTCACTGGTCTATAATTTTCTGTCTTACTCCTCGACCCCTTTTTAAATAACGGTGTTACATTTGCCTCCTTCCATTCTGCTGGAACAATTCCCTCTTTAAGTGATATATTAAAAAAATTTGCAAGTGGTGTACTTATTTCGTTTACAATTTCCTTAAGTAATTTAGGTGTTATTCCATCAACTCCTGGTGATTTATTTGTTTTCATCATTTTAATTTTTTTGGATATCATTTCAGGAGTGACAAACAACTGCCCTAACTTTTGTGATTCATCACCCACAAATTTCCTAGCAGGTAACGGCAGTGAACTTATATCTTCTTTAGTGAATACAGAGCTGAAATATTCATTCAGATCCTCTGCCATTTGAAACCCATCAGATATTACATTACCTGCACTGTTTTTTAGTGGTCCTACTTTATCTCGAACCTTCTGTTTACTCCTTACGTAAGCGTAGAAACTCTTACTATCATTTTTTATGTCGTTCGCTAATTTCTGCTCCAAAGACCGTTTTGACTTTCTCATTTCAGCTGTAGCTAAATTTAGGGCCTTTTTGTAATTGTTATAGTCTTCTATATTTCCAGTGTTTCTGTATATTCTCCACATTATTTGTGTGTAGGCAATCTTTCGTATAGCTTCTTTTGACAGGTGTTTCTTCCTAGATCGTTTCCCTTGATTTTGTATAGGAACAAATGTTTCAATAATGCCCTCAATCTCATCTTTCAAAATTATCCAACATTCTGTTGCTGTCTTGTCCTTCATTAAGTCAGTCCAATTTATGCTTGCTAAGTAGGTTCTCATTTGTTTATATTTGCCTTTATTGAAATTTCTCCTCCCTCGCTTTTTGCCAGTAATCTCTGTTTGTATTTTTATACTAAAATGGATCTGATTATGGTCACTAGATCCCAAAGGCTCACATATTTTAACATTATCAACTAATTCGTTTTGAGAGGAGAATACTAAATCCAACACATTTCCACCTCTCGTTGGGTCTAAAACGTGTTGTGTAAGGAAACAGTCCTGTATTAGAAGTAAAAACTGCTGGTCATCTCTTCCAACACTCTCTAGTGATTTCCACTGAATATGACCATGATTAAAATCACCCATTATAACACATTCTCTTTTACTAATCTCCTTTATGGCATTGTGCAATTTTTCATCATCCTTTTGTCGTATGTTAGGACTACGATAAATTAGCCCTATCGTTAATGTTGAGTTTTTTGTGGCTATATTGCACCAAATAGCTTCTTCGCATTCTGCTTCCTTTTCCATCTGAAATTCATATGCTTGTCTAGAATCCTTAATATACATAATGACCCCACCTCCCATTCTCTCTTGTCTGTCTTTTCGAAACATTACATAACCTGGGAGCATTAGTTCGGCATTAACCATGTCTTTATGTGCCCATGATTCTGTGATGCCTATTATATCGGGTTCTATATCCGCTACCATGAAGTCTAAGTCACTTTTCTTTTTAATTATGCTTCTGGCATTTAAGCATACACATCTAAGTTCATTTTTATTGATATTTTGTGATTTTTTCCTTGTAGATTTGTTTGTACAGTTTTCTTGAAGTGGCTCTATGTATCCCCCCTGGGCACCTAGTTTAAACACTCAACTGTGCCTGTGCCTTCATTTATGCACCTTATGAACTCCTTGGCTAATCGTCTCCGCAAACGGTGGAAGTGAGCGTAATCGAACTGTAATATTATAGCAATTGACTTCGCAAGTCGCTACTGCGTCATCCGTGGGAACAACGCAAATACCCTTCTCAATTTGAAGACTGATACACGACTGGTGGGAATCCCAACTATAATGACCCATTCGCATCCTAAACATTGCACGTATAATACGAGCAGCGTGTAGTTGAACTCCCCAACAATTATATCAAATGACAGCATTCCTCGTGGGCGATTACATTGGCTTTGATTAACAGAGGAGTTTTGCACAGGGAAGTGTCATGGGTAGTGAAGGCTGTTATTGACGTAATAAACTGCAGCGACACCTGACGGGCGGCGATGTCCACATCGTATATAATGACAATGATGCAACAATGCTCCGCAGCGTGACTTTTCACTTACATGGATGAACAGGTCGGATATGTTGTGTATACTGCGTGCTGAGTTATTGCGTTACTCTGATTCGTGCTACAACCACACGGGGACCCCACATTGTATTGCCGTGCATGATGTTAAAATGTTTTCATGAAGTTCGGCATAACATTACCAGCGGAAATGGTATGGCTATGCATGCATGCATTATTATAACTCAGTTTGACACACTCCTGGACAACATCACAACTTTTGTCATTCTATATTAAAGATGGTTGTTGGCACCATTAAAACGATTTTTTGCAATGTCATTTCACAAATTGTTCAAGTTAATTGAATGTACTCCACATGTTTGGTATTAATGTTGCTTGCAGAACATTGTTGCAATCCAGTTGTTAAGTAAGGAAAATGGTGTATATGCACATTATCCTGTTGCATGTTGCATATTATAACATCTTTCGAATGACATGTCACGAGCCCAATGGTGTAGTACAAGCACTATGTTTGTTACCACACATGTGCCAATGTGCCAGATGCTAATCCGCTGTTAATGTTCATTTCAGGCAGTTGCGATTCAACCAGTGCAATAGTTGGAAGTGTTCTTGGGATTCTACTCTGCGTCGCCGTTGTGATAATCACATTGCTCGTGGTTAAGGTGCGACGACTGGCGGCTGCTAGAGGTACAATTCACAAGGATGTATTTAACCATTTAAAGAGCATCTTTACCTCTTGTCGACCAGATGCTGCATTTCCGACTCTGTTCTGTGTCAGATGTAACATAACGTTCCACACTCGGCGATGTTTAGATGTAAAAAATTCTGTCAATTAGACTTTTATTTTATCTAATCTCTGATGTCATCATGAAATTTATCAATTTTATATGACCTGTATTTTGGAATATATCTGATATCATTCAACATAGGCGGACATGAATTGTACTCATGAGAAGTAAAGTTGAATGAGTTAATTTAATAAACCTGTACTGGCGGGTCAAAATCTAGAATGACCCTCACTGCAGTGTGACGGTAGATTTAAGTAAGTAAAGGTAAGACACGTTGATGCCATAATGCCGATACCTTGTAGATGATGCGCCTAGGACACAGCCACTCGCCACGATACCCGATGGTCAACAACCAGCCGTGGCGACATCTGCACCATCACAACCAGCGACACGTGACGGCACCTACCAAGGCTTATACCAAACCATCCCGGAAGTTCCCCAAAATGCCGGCGAGTACGAGATGATTTCACCTGCTGTGGGGACTCAAGGTGACCGCAGTGAGATGCCGTATGCAAACACAGGACAATATGAGAACACACGACGTGCCTAAACAACTGGCAAACTCCAACATACGCACGAATTTGTTATAGTATTTGTATTATTGTATTCATGATTCATTAGTATTGTATTTCATTCTGCAGTCATCTTCAACACACTCAATCGCTGGCGTGCTGAGTTACATATAGCTTAGTAACATTGTTATGCAGATTTTACGTACATACGATGTAAACGTCGAATTGTTTAACACTTATTTACTATATAGTCTGATAGAGAAAATCCTGGTAGTAATACTACCATTACTTCTAGTTATACTACTAATACTAATAACGATACTATTATAAATAATAATACATGTATTGTTTATGATATGTGATAAGAGTAAAGCATGAACAAGGGATGGGATGTTGCTTGCCAAATATGTAGGTTATTGGAATAAGAGTTAAGTAATTTATCTGCATGATTAATTTAACGTAGCTTATTAATTTATCATTTAGGCGGCCGATTGTGAGCGAATGGCCGGCAGGCGGCGTCGAAATGTCACGCCCTCGCGCTATAGGTTCTGTAAGTCTCGCGCGCGAAAACCAGGCTGGGAACAATTGGGGGTAGGAAGTCCATATTCTCCATGTTAACGTATAGGACTTCGTTTTGTTTTTGCTTGTAATAATCGAACTGTTCCAGTCTAACTATTTCAGTTATACTGTCCGAAGGATTATTACAAGCAGAAGCAGTGGAACACTTTGCCAGTAACAATGATCACGGAAATCATGAATTATTAATCGATTGTTATGGTGGTTGCCATGGCATCACCGGCTTGTACTTGTGTTGTGTTTGGCGACCTTGACTACTAATGAAAAGTGCCATTTTACGCGCAGTACAACCTGTTTGGGGCAAACGTATACATGTGTTATGATTATGTGCATTTAGACAACTTGTCAGATATAAGTGCTTATCGAAAGCACAAGGTACAGCAATGTAAAATGCAAATCCCGCAAAAGACACACACTGACTAAAATTGTGGGGAATGTCTATTATCTGCACTACGCAAATCGCTATATGTCTATGATAGTAGGGTAAATTGAATATTAAATCGGGCATTTGAGATAAGAAAGGTATAATACAAGATATTTATGACCTGTATTCCTAGTATTCATCAGTCGGAAGTTACAACTGTCATCCATCGAATATTATTCTTAATATCCAGTCCCCAATCAGCTGCAGTCACGCCGAGTCTCGCCATGTATCGTGACCCACTTGCACGCCCTATTCAGTCTTTAATATAGGTCAGTGAGGCGGTATAGGGCCCGTACGTGGGACACGGTATCACTTGCTGGGCAAAAGTGAAAAGTGTAAACTGCGCGCGAGAAGTTGTGTCTTCTGCACAAGCATGAATACAGACATCGACAAAGTGGTTCACCAGTGTGCGATATGTCAAGAGTATCAGTGTGCGCAACCAGCGGAGACACTCAAGACCACACGAAATACCAACACGCCCATGGCATGTTGTTGGATCTGATCTGTTCTACTTTTATAGGTATGACCATTTAATAATTGCGGACTACTACTCAAAGTGTCCCATTCTGCGGAAGATTCCAATGGGATGACGTACCAGTCAGACTGTAGTGAGTCTCACAAAGCAAATCTTCTCCGAGCATGGCATACCACAACGAGTTGTGACTGACAACGGGCCTCTGTATGACAGCGACACCTATCGCAAGTTTGCAAAGGAATGGTGCTTCGACCATGTCACAAGTTCTCCGCACTATCCAAAGTCAAATGGATTTACTGAATGCTGAAAATTACCATGAAGAAAGCTAAATCTTCCAAACTCGATCCATATATCGCTTTGTTATGCATTCGAACAACACCGGTGGACAACGTGCTGCCAAGCCCGGCAGAAATGCTGTATACAAGGAAAGTACAAGGCAACCTTCCTGTGCGAATGAGAAACAAACTTGGAAACAAAGAAATCTACGAGAGACTGCAACAACGACAAGAGGTTCAAAGGACCAACCACGATCAGCAATCTCGTGATTTGTCACCACTGTTTCCAGGACAGAACGTCCGAATACAGACTCTTCCATCAAGTCTGTGGTCACCTGCAGTGGTACGGGAGAACAGTCAGGAACCGCTTTGCAATGTTGTGGAAACAAAAAATGGAAGGGTGTTGCGAAGAAGTAGGCGACACATACGAGGAGTAGAATCTGAGAAGAAAACGGTTCGATGTGAATGCGACAGTCCAAACACCCCAACCGTGTGTGGCGTTCCAGAAACACCAACTGTGTGTGACAGCAAGAAAGTGCGATCTGAGGACGATAATCGGAAGACTCAACCCACCATGCACAACTACAGATAGAAGTTGAGTGGGTCGGAAGCGAACAGTGACGTTCCATTGCACGTAACAAGGTGACCTGCTGTGATGAATCGTGACGGACAGTACAAAACGAGAACAGGCCGGGTGATCCGAAAACTTCGATGTTACGATCAGTAATACGAGTAATGTGGATGCATAATTGCATCAAGCAAATACTGTGACATTATCTTGAAATGACACTGACTATAATAAATACCATGTATATGCATCAATGCATCATGCAAGTACTGTGAACTCTTGAATTGAAAATGACTATAATTAGTATCAAGTATATGCATCAATGCATCATGCAAGTACTGCGACATCCTGAAATGAAAAGGTCCATAATTAGTGTCATGTATACGATGCATAATACGAGTAATGTAGACAGAATTATATTATCCAATTACTGTGACATTATCCTGAAATAATAATCACTATTGTTGGTAACTACTCGTGTTGTGTAAAGTATTTTGGTGAATAACGTTGACGAGATATATAATTGGATAATTCGAATAACTACAATGTCAGTTCAATCACTTATATTTGTTCGTTTATATGGAAAGGAGGATGTACTGATAAGGTCAATCATTTCAAGAGACACTTGCATACATCATCACGTGACTAACGTCCAGCATGCGTGTTCATGTACAACATTAAACTATTGTATAACATGGTTGGTTGTCTTCAAGTACAACAACATACAATTACACCATCTGGCAGAGGATAGCGCAAGATAGGCAGATGCGGAAGCTGCATGCTGAGGCCTTCGCTCAACCACGGGACCCAATGGCAGCACAATGATTATATAAATATATATATATAAATCCTTGTAACACTGTGTGTAACGTGAGTGACATAGTGTTCCAAATAATTAAAGTTATGTTATGATGTTCATGAATAAAATAAAACATCATTTACTTTCTGTTTAGTGTCCACGGAAAGGTCATGTAGAGGTACTACACATAATTGTAAGACAACTGGTTCTGAATTAATTTAATTAAATATGACGAGAGGCCATCTTCGATTAATTCAAATTATAAGAATTGCCCAAAGTTGCTTTTTCGGCAACCAAGCTGAATGTGTTCTAGGACTCGCTATAACTCCAACACAACACATTGACAGAATACATTTCTAGGTTCCCAATTTAACATATGTGACTCTCAATTGGACTATTTCTTAGTTATCATTGTAGTGCGACTTTACACAAAACTGTGGTTGCTTTGAGAGGTCTCTTCATCCAAATGGATATTGATGATATTTCACCACAGTCATTTTTCACCCAACCTAACCGTTTCAGCCCATATGCATCGTTAATTTAAACAAAAACATTTTCGTCCTGTAAAATGTGGCCGCTCTTATAATTTATGTATATACAGGCGTATGCTTATGTGTATTGTGTGTCTATTGTGTGTGTGTGTGTGTGTGTGTGTGTGTGTGTGTGTGTGTGTGTGTGTGTGTGTATGTGTGTGCGCGCGCGCGTATGCTTTGTCAAAATCTACCCTACGTTTATAGCCACTTATTTCTATCGCGAAAGCATTATATTCTCTATGTTAACACAAATTACATCTATTTTGTTACAGCAAATAATAGATAAAACTCGTTGACAAGTATTTATTAGATCCACATATGTAACAAAACCAAAAGTACACATTTTCAATACAGAAATATCTTTAACGTATTTTATGGCGAATCACTAAAGTAATCATACATGTAAAGTGATTTATTCTTATTACAGTATCATAACCATTTGACATGATATAACATTAGCACTATAATTATAATCACATATAATTTACAGCTAATATTTATATTATTGTAAATGTGAACTAATTTACTAGTCTTCACATTATCTTATATATATCATTATAATAATATCATTATAATAAAATGTATTAGAAAGGCCACACATGAATATCCCACCTTAGAGACAGTATGGGACCTTTTCAACAAGAAACAAGATCCGAAAGTTGAACTCGAACGTGGAAAATTTGCAGCTCTACGGCTCAGAAACATGACGAGTTACAGAGCATGGAGAGTTACGAAAATTGCAAATATTCGTCAAAAAGAAACATCCTAAACTAACTGATTACATTTCAGTAATACAAAACAGACTAAGAGGACATACCAAAACATGCATGCAAACAGTTACAAGAGAGAAGCTAGGCCGCCCTTAAACACCAACGTTAGACTGACAGGTTTGCAGCCATATGCTCCTTCCGGGCGAAGAGGATTTAAAAAAGGAAATCGGCACGGCAACGATTGTAAATGTAAAATAGATGGCAATTGCGTGTGAGTGAGATATCATGCTATAATGC
The DNA here is from genome assembly GCA_964017155.1 of Oasisia sp. SBJ-2009. Lineage (NCBI taxonomy): Eukaryota > Metazoa > Annelida > Polychaeta > Sabellida > Siboglinidae > Oasisia > Oasisia sp. SBJ-2009. The sequence continues at coordinate 22,221,784 of OZ024859.1, forward strand.
ACAAGGTCACCCAAATTGGTAATGAGAAATCACTGCAACTACTAATTAAAAAAATTAAATAAAGATGGTTTGTTGTAAGCATTGATACGTGCAATCATGTGTTGCTGGTTGGTCTGGTTCAGATGTAGTCATTGCTGAATATTGAACATCACGTATCGTCTTGAGTGATGATATCCATGGTCTGCCATCTGCAACAATGACTGTAGCTGTTTCGGGTCTGAAGGTAGGACTTTGAAACTCATATTGTATGTAATGCAATGTAATGTAGTTCTTTCTGAACATACCATATATATATATAATATATTATATATATTTAAATATATATATATATATATATATATATATATCCGGGCCTCAACTATATATATATATATATATATATATATATATATATTATATATATATATATATATATATATATATATATATATATATTATATATATATATCCGGGCCTCAACAATTCGGAAAGATGAGGGTGTAATGTGTAAGGAAAATAGTAATAAAATAAACAGTAACTAACTAACTAACTAACTAACTAACGCAAAGTAAGAACCAATAGCATATGTTGTTTTCATGTATCTTATACCAATGCGTAGTTGTTTTGGTGAATATCAACGAGGACACACACAGCCACATATACACAAATGCGCACCCACATCCACATGCACACGGACACGCAGAAAAACAAAGACACACACAAAGGCACACACACAAAGGCACACACATAAAGGCACACACACAAAGACACACACACACACACACACACACACACACACACACACACACACACACACACACACACACACACACACACACACACACACACACACACACACACATACACACACAAACACACACAGACAGACAGACATACAAACAAATAAACACACACTTGAATACACACATTCATTGACAACATACTGAAATACAAAAAACACAGACTATATAATCACAGAACGCTCCAGGCGAAGGCCACAGAAAGACGCCGCATAAGCAACAGTTTGGGACAAAATAATTGCAAGAGTAACGTAATTGTTTCTGTACTTCATTCATAACAATAAACATGTAAACTTCACATGTAATACACAGGCTGGACGGTGCAACGGTGCACTAGTTTTGTGCAGGCTTTTTCCGTAAAATCACCAGATATATTAATATATTTAATCACACTGAATTCGTCTTCATATTAGGTTTTTTAGCTGTTCTCGCGGGTGAGCAGTTGATATTCACGAAACAAGTTACTAGTTCGACTTCCACAATTCGAAATGGAGATCAACCAAAGGTGATAAACAGATAGATAAACATACAGTTTATTTTTTGAATCGTAATAATCACATATAAATCGTATATTAAAAATGTATAATACAAACAACGATATAGTGTACGATTACGAGAAGACAGCGGAGCCAATAGCAAACAGCTCTGCCTTGCGAGGATGCCGTATGTTGCCTTTTTCTTAACAACCCACAATGGAAGCAATAGCATAATCAATACATATGTGTTCAACGCGTTTGTCGTCATCTGCCAGAATGATGATTTCTCATCAAAACATCCACGCTGTTCTTTCATAACATAATAGTATTCCAAAGTTAATATTTACAATTTAACATACAACATTTAAATGTGTGTACATACTGATAACACCCAATAAATGATAGGCATTTGTTAGACAGAAACTATAAGCATGTTATTTGTTGTCGGGCGTCCATTACAATAGCTAAACCCTCCCAATATTGTGACAGCCAATATGCCAAGAATACAACAGGCAGTTGATTAAACAACTGATGTTTGTTATGAATATTGTTGTTGACCTCCTTCTGTCTCGAGATGTAAGCAAGTCGAAAGACGGGTCTTTGTGTATTCAACGCGTTTATTTAGAACGAATACAGCTCCCAGAGGACGGCACGCTCCTCCAATAATTCGCCCTCGCACCACTTGGCGCTTATCAGGCCGCTGGTTATACTGGGTGCTTATACCAGTGTTGACCGGTCGCTGAGACGTAATTGTTGACCGGTCGCTGGCCCAGGGCAAACTGCGCCTCAGCAGTTGTCCAGCTTAACCAGCCGGGCGTGGCATTATACTTCAGTGCCCTCTGGTGACTATAAGTATCCACCAGGGTTACAGAGAGACAATGGGTTGTGCCCCATATTGTCTCAGTCCGGGTTGGTTGCTGTGACTGGACATTCCGATCATTGAGCCACAGACTCTGATATAATTGCTACATTTGAAGGTCTTCGCATCTGGCTCAGGGGTAGTTTCTGCCATCTACTTCTTCTGTTCCTTTTTCTCCTCCCATTGTTCCCTTCTCCGTCTCTCACTCGTCCGGATGCATGTCCTGATAGCAGTATATTCTCTGAGAATATATATATATTCATCCCTACCAAACCAGCGTATTTTTTTCAATTTACATGGACAAAATAATTCGAAGCATTGGCCCGTGTACGTATGTATTTCGTCTAATGCGGCCGTCATGATAGTCGTCACCTCCTGGCAGTAACCGACTTCCTTATGCATTGGACTCTGGACGCGTCCGCCCACGGGAGTGGTGTATCTGAAACAAAGAGTTCACTATTCAGCGACGAACACCGACGGTAGCCGAGATCATCCTATTAGGCAGAACCAGCGCGTGTGTGTGTGTGTATGTGTGTGTGTGTGTGTGTGTGTGTGTGTGTGTGTGTGTGTGTGTGTCTGTGTGTGTGTGTGTGGGTGTGGGTGTGGGTGTGGGTGTGGGTGTGGGTGTGGGTGTGTTGTGTAAGATAATATCTGACACTTCACAGCCAATTCCCAGTATGGTGTGTGCATGTTGTCTGGCATAATGACGGCCTTGGAGCTTTCGCACAACAAATGAGACATTCATTTATGTGTAACCTTAACTGCTGCCGAAAGTAACACAGATGGCATAGCACTGCATACATCAGAATCCAGGGTGAACACACCACACCACCTGCAGAATACACTGAACGGACAGGAATGTCGCATATATCATCTCTGGTTTATGAGTCTCGGTTTGTACGGTTTCCAGTACCCCTGCTAACGGTTCCGAGTGTGTGATAACCCGGAAAGATGGCACCTATACTGTACTGAACTACAATTCAAAGTGTATGCAATCCCAGTCCCACCCCTCACTGCGCTCAGATATGGTAACATCTTTGGAGCAATCATAGCATTCCCTGGCTTCAGTAAAACACGGACATATAAATATGGTACATTCGAAATGACTGGCTGAAATAATGGATGAATGATGAATAAAACCCTCACTTGTACTTAAATAATTAATTAAAACTAAAAATAATTAAAACGTACCATATCCGGACCACGAATTTGTTGCTGGATATTCCAGAAACCCATGTAACACTAAAATGACAAACGGGAAGCATTACACACGGTCTTCAGAATCTCATTCATTTCAGTCACTCTGGCCGAACCTTCCTCGCTCATTGTGTGCTGCCAACTCTGGCTTCGCACCACCTGGCACACAACTACCTTATTAAAGCCCATCTTGACTAATTCTTAACTAATGTCCAGCGCTGGCCTAATCATTACTATCAACACTCTGATCGTACACATAACCACTACTGCCTATAGCCAGGTACTCATTTATACAGCCAAATGAACTGGACCAATGTAAAATGAAACACTTTGCCCAAGGTTTTAACACCGCAGCACAGGTTTCGAACGCGGGTTTTCTTAGTCGAAAGTCCGAAGCTATTCCTCTCTCTCTCTCTCTCTCTCTCTCTCTCTCTCTCTCTCTCTCTCTCTATATATATATATATATATATATATATATATATATATAAATAAATATATATATATATATATATATATATATATATATATACATATGTATATATATATATATATATATATATATATATATATATATATATATATATATATAATAATATATTGTTGATGCTGTGTTGTGTTATGTTGTATTATATTATATTTCATTTATATTATAATAATGTATTAGTGGAAGGCATTATACCAATCCAGACATTCTAACAAAGAACCAGAACATCTTACCGCCGTTGTCGCAAAAACCGATCCACACGCTCGATGTCACAGTGGTTACCTTTCATAAACCTCGGAACGAAGGAGAAGGAAGATTGCAGTGGAAACAACATGATGGCGCTTCGCAAATTCGTAATTTCGTGGTCTGAAAAATGTGGTCCTCTTCTAACTGAAAATGTATACCTAAACTTGACAAACTACACAAATAATCTAATCTGTTATCAAACACTACAAAATAACAGCTACGAAAAACTCATTGTATCGATATAAAAATGAAAATGCGGAAAACCAAGACAATCCGTGTTCATTCTCAAATATACTTTTATATGAATGAGGTTGAACCCGCTTCAACTATCGCTTATGCAGCGGTGTACAGGCGCGCGGCGCATAGTCTTGGTACCATTTCAGTAATAATGATTAATGTTGCATCTTCCACATTAAGCGCAGTATGTCGCTGTTAGTTATATACCCTAAATGCAATCATATAAATTTGGTTGTTAGGGATGGAAGGAAGTTGAGACACAGGGACGAAAAGTTTAGTGGATAAAGAGACATACAGCGAGACAACACGACAAACACCCATTAGACTGAGACAAACCCTGAAGGAACGTATAAACATTTATGAAATAGATCGAATGAGAAACAAATGTTAACCAAGAGAAGGTGACAAATAGCACCAGCACTGGGACACTAAGGGATAGGCGCCGGGTACCATTGGAGGAGAACGATGTATTAACGGAAATACACCATGCCGCCCAAACGCTACACCCAAATAGACATATCAGCAATGACACGACCAGCTACTGTTACAAGCTCTCCATGCATTGCGCCAACAAGTTGGAAAATGTAGGCAATAACAGTGACCTGGAACACGGTACGAGGTAGCTGGAACATCAGAGACGGCTGTAGCAAGGCACGAACGGTTTCTGTGAATATAATAATAAAAATAAATGTTTATTTCAGACACGTCGTCGTCCAAATACATATATACATAAAATACAATTACAAAAATATGAAAAGTATAATACATATAATACAATCAAAGCAATGATGTGATCAACGTAAAAATATATGTCTACAGTTGAATTATGTTGTACAAAATAAATAATATAAAATTGAGTTACCAAAAACAAATACAATACACATGTCATATGTATAATAGCGACCTTCAGTATGTGTACATACGGCATTTAAAATGAATATCAATATGGAGGTAGTTAATAAAAAGAAGATTATCCGACTGATTTAATTAAAGATTTAATGTAGGTGGTGGCAAACATAAAACTTGCGTTACATCTTGAGGGTAAGTTGAATACAATTTTGAGGCTATTATTGAATGCGACGGTAATGCTTTTGAGGCTATATTTTTTGAAATTGCACCAAAGACTAGAAGTGTACATAGGAGCACAGTATGTTTGAAATAAAGTAATTTTTGGTGGACATTTTACAAAGTTTTCGAGCTAATACATTAGCTTGTGCATAAAGGCATCTTTTTGTCTGGCAGTGTCATCATCATCAGTTAGGTTTTTGTTGATTATGTGTCCAATATATTTGCATTTCGTAGTATAAGGTAATGGATGGTTATTGAGATGGATACAATGAACATTTTTCTTGTACAATACGCCATACTTGGCACAACAATCGGTACGTTTTCTCAATCCAGCAACACTGGGAGAAAACATATAGAAGTCATCAGCATATATCAAGTGATTGATTAAGGTGCCAGCATAAAGACAACCCATTTGTAATTTGTTTAGATTAACACTTAAGTCATCCATGTACACATTGAAAAAGATGGGGGAATGGATTCCATCCTGTTTAACACCATTTGAAACAGGAAAAAAGCTAGAAAATCCCTGACACCGTCTGATGGTAAATTGTTGGGTACCATACCAGTGTTATAAAATGCGTACAATAAAAGCTGGACAGCCATGATCACTTAATTTACCAAATAGCTTGCTGTGGTTTACTTTATCGAAGGCTTTGAAGGCATCCAACATACACAGAAGATCCATTAGCAAAATAGTTTCGAAAAAGTAATTTTAACAGAAATATGAACATCTCAGTAGAGTGATGCTTTTTAATCCAAATTGATTGTCACATGTAATGAGAAATAGGGTAGCCATGGATAATATTAATGATTCAAATAGTTTGCTAGGGCAATGGGTCTATAGTTATTATTATCTGACAAATCACCAGATGTATTTTTATGATGGGAGCTGTAATTGTTGTCATCATAGTATCCGGTAAAAAAAAACACGTATTAACAGACTACTATAAAACAGAGATATTAGAATATGTAGTTTTTCGTTAGCATACTTAAAATGTTCATTACTGATATGGTCGTAGCCGGAGGGTTTACCAACAGGCATAGCTAATATTAATTGGTGTAGTTCTTTCACTTTAACAACCATATTGTCACTAATTTGAATATTGCTACAATACGTATCAATCTTATGAATGTGAACAGTAGACTCGGGTACAGAATTAAGCAGTGATTGGTAATGATGAAGCCACACATTTCTGACATTTTCAGCGCCACAGGCACCTCCAACATTACTGGGGTTTGGTAACCTGGCATTATCTGCTTGTTTGATGCCCTTCCAAAAGTTTTTAAAATCATGACTGCTCAGATTGGAAGCAAGTCGTTCAGCTTTAAGATTCAGCATTTTTTCACAATGTCTTTTGTTGCGTTTAAAATGGGCACGTTTAATTTTCATTAAGTCATACAAAGGACCATGTCTCGGGGACTCCCAGCAGACCGCCAGATGATAAGTTTCTGTGTCAGCCTGATGAGAGTCTCTGACTAGGTCGTTCCGACCAGGAACATTGACTTTTCGGGATGTTTTATGCGTTTGAGTAGGGATGACATCGGAAGCATTTATAAGAGAATTCATGATATCATTATAAAATTTGCACAAGAGCAGCTGATGGGCTTCATCGTGGCAGTTAGGACTGTTACAACATAGAGCAGCAACATTATCATCGCTTTGATATGGTATATAAACATTAAGAACAATAATTGTGGCGTTAGAAGTAGTAATTATGAGACCAAGAAGTCTTTTCTCATCGTCATAAACCAAAATTTCGATGAATGGGTCAAGTGATCTTCGCCATAAAAAAAACCAGAGACCACCATGAGGAAGACCACTGAAGCCATCACCATAACCGACGGAGCTAATGCCCCTAGCACTGAAGTCAAAGTGTAAAGAATTAATATATGAAAGGCTCTGTTTGGGAAGCCAATGTTCTTGCACAGCAAGCATATCACATGTAGTTAAAATGTTAATCAAATCAAGTGGACTGTTCCGTATGTTTCTGGCATTAAAAGAAGCAATACGTACATGACAGTCTGTAGGTGTGTTGAATATGCTATGTTGTACTTCCTTGGAGGAAAATATTGATCAATCTTTGTGCCGACTGGCCAAAGGTTGGCATCATAGAGAGCGTTCGGTCTGCCAATATTAACACACAGTTTGAAAGAGGCGTAATAGTTGTGAGTTGTTGGAAGGCGTTCACAGGTGCACTTCATCTTCAAATTAGAAGACACATACGTAGAAATGTCCAAACATAATGTGTCGGTATGAAAACCGGTTAAAAAGTATTCCGCAGATACAAGTCGAGCGGGAGCACATTTGAGTCCACACTTGGCAGACGATTTTCCTGTGGTCATTTGATGCGTTTTGTGTTGCTTAACACTAACATATGACACATGCTTTTTCGTAGATGACTTGACAGTGATTTCTTGTAGACAACGTCGGTCCACAGTGGTGAAGATGTGTAACTAGTTGGCGTAGTAGATGTAGCCGGTTGTGTAGTGGTCTCGACTGATTGTAAAGGAGTGATTGGCGGGGATGATCTACAGCGTCCAGAGGAAAAGGTGAGACGTGTAGGCACGAATTTGGCGGCTGTCGTTGTAGCAACGTCTGCAGTAATGAGCTGCTGGAGTGGCAGGAGTGAATTCGCAGTGGCATTCACAGGTTTAGGCATTCCTGAAGTAAGTGACGACACCAGATTAGAGATCTGCGTCGACAGTGTAGACACTGAGTTGGTTAGTAGCTGGAACGCGTCATCGGTGTCATTCTGTTTGTTCTTGCACATAGTGATTTCACGGGATAAGGAGGAAACATCCACATGATTAAAGTCAATGGTTGGCAGCTTACCAAGATCACGGGCCACGAAGATTGGTATGTGATTCAGGTCAATTTCGTCCAGGACTTTGGAGATGTCATCGATGTTGTTTTCGCTCTGTCGGAACCTTGCCGTTTGATACGACGGTTTTTCAACGTAATAGAAATGTGCCAGTGCAAAACGTCTTTGGCGTTGGTGATGTCGGTGTCAGTAAAATTGTCAAGTAAAATTCGGCGAAGTACAGATCGCTGAAAAACGTCCATTCGATTGATGTAAAATCATAAAAGTTCGTTAATGACAATGTTATCGCCGGTGGCCGTCATGGGCATGGCCATAGCGTCGGGCGATAATAGAGGTCAACTAAGCAAATCGCTTGAAATCTGTATAAATACCATGAACGAGTTGTGTAGATCACGTCTTGAGATGATAAATTGTTCTCTAGAGCAGCACAGATCTTACATAGACACAATTAGCATTTGAATAAACTGATAAATATACTGTAAACCAGCCCGGGCTTAACCGTCCAGCTTACAATTTTGGCGCCAAGTTCCTAAGAATAGATCCAATGAAACATACGCGATACTGTGGAGTCTTTTCTTGTTTAGCTGAGTCACCAAATACACGACAAATCACTATTTATGACGAAGTAATCTAACAGTAATCATCATATAAGTAATTAATTCGAGTAACGTTAACAGTAGTAGACCAGGATGCTAGACTATAGAGATTCTACAGAGTAAACCATTACAACGAACTACCAATTCATCCTAATGATACCAACTGTTTTATTGCTACGACAATAAAACAACGATCCTTACCTCGTGCCATTGGAGATGATGAATGTGTAGATAAATTAGAAGATGAACAGAAAGGCTACGGCACCTAGAGCGATGCCTACGATCAAGCTGATTCTCAGATGTCCACCTTTTGCGGTTGTCAACAAAAACTGAGTGTTACTGATGTCTTACATCAACACATTACACACAACACAACAGTTACATTCCTTTAGTCAACATGACTCAGGGTATGGATTATTCTTAACCAAACAGACGTCTTATAATGAGTACAGGTGCTCATTAAAAGTAGGCGGTGTAGTCAGCAACATAGATCAGCTCACTTCATGTCTGCTGACTTATGAGAGCATAACTGATTTTTGGAATTTATATTTTCTCATGATTTTATGGAATTGATGTTCATAGTTGAATAAATACAAAGTGTATACCAAATTCAGTATCATAAAATTTGATTTATATGAAAATATACCTTTGTCACAGTTTGATGCAATAACGTGGAATATCAATGGTCAATTTCGTAAACTCTACAGTTGATAATGCATTTTGAAAAGAGTGTATTGCTTAACTTTTTTAACACAGCAAACATATTTGAAATAAAATATAATGTATTACTGAGCTTAAAACCCAGTTGTTCAGCCATACCTTTAATGCTCGATATTCACGTGAAAATTTTCCTTTGTCACGGTTTGATGCAATCACGTGGACTAGAAATTGTCAACATTTCGTACATTCTACAACTGATATTTTGTATTTTGAATAAAGTCTAAATATTGATTTTTTTTGTATAAAGTATATGTATATTTGAAATTAAATATAATGTACGCTGGGCACACAACCCCGTTAATTAGTCAGACATTTACTGCACACCATTAGTCCTTCTTTTCCTGACGTATGTCATCTTTTACAAAATATGCATTCTTCACATATATATGTAGAGACTCTAATTGTATGGGAAACAGCGGACGACACAAAAGTGCTTAAAAAAATTAAAAGTGATGCAGATAGACAGCATTTATAAGATTATTTTATAAGTTGACAGAATGGTCTGAGAAGTGGCAAATGCTGTTTAATTGATATATTGACATGGGAATGAAGATGCACAAAGTGGCAAATGCTGTTTAATTGATATATTGACATGGGAATGAAGATGCACAATATACAATGGGTGGTACTGTACTAAAAACTCCCTTAAAGGAAAATGACTTAGGGTTAACTATAAATGCTGACATTAAGGTATCAGAGCAGTGTGGAATTGCAGCAGAGAAGGAAAATCACATTCTTGGAATAATTAGGCGAAATAGTGTACAAAGAAAATGAACTAATAATACCGCAGTATTAAACAATAGTGAGGCCTCATTTATAATATTGTATACAAGCGTAGAGGCCATATCACAAGAAGGATATTAATATGCTAGAAAGAGTACAAAGGAGAGCAACCAAAATGATACAAAAACTCAGGAATATTAGTTATGAAATGCGTCTAAGAGAATGTGGTTTAACAACACTAGAAACCAGAAGACTGCGAGATGAGATTGAGGCGTTTAAAATATGTAATGGGTACGAAAATATTGACAGCATTTTTTTACAGTCACGGAAGAGAGAGGACTAGAGGACATGGAGTTACATTAGTAAAAAAAAAAACTGTTTAGACTGTTTATTATAACATTTTTATTTTCACAAAGAGCATGTGGATGCTTGTAATGTTAATATATTTAGAAATAAAATCGACATATACCTGAGACGGGCGGGGTATTCTTAGATAGATAGGTTGGAATCTCGATAAGCCAAAGGACTTCCTAGTCCACCTGCCATCTAGAGTTGAATCACTAGGTGATAATCTTGTTACATCCTATTAAATCTTTTAGAACATGTGCATTCTTCACATATGTGAATAAATTATAACTGTATGGAAAACAATCAACCCGATTATGTGAAAAATGTGCACATTTCAATACATACTCATGCCATCATCCCTGTCAGACCCGGAGTTACCACCTAAATAGAAATATATACAAATATGTTACGTATAATGCAAACAGCTATGTACACAAGGGGTTTGAAAGGAATTTTTTAATATAGAATTGCGTAACCGACATATAGAAAAGCAGCAACCCATTCCAGTATGCACATGTAACTCTACAATGTAGACATAACAAAAATCCATCAAACCCATAACATTTATTTCATAAATGTTACTCTAACATATTTGAAAGTAAATTTTAATATATTGTGCCCGAAGAACAATGGCTACCGACATGGAAAGTACAATTATTAAAAGCGCTGAGCTTCAGCAGCATTTACCGAGAATACAGTAATTAAGAACTTAAAGGGGCATTTCCAAATGCCCTTCAGGAGCACATTTCAATTACCAGTTTATCAGCCCAGCTGGACATTTGACCATTACAGAAACTTTAGTGACATAGCCATTATTCCTGTAATGACACTTCAAGCCAGATCGGTATGGGTAGAAATTACTCGAATGTCCTAATTTAATTGGCCAAAGCTGAATGCTGAAGAATAAGTTGATGTTGACCAGCAAAATGTATGTTCCGCTCAGTTAATTTCTGATGACTGATGAGGGCTTCACTTATGTTTCGAACTAGATATTTTCTCATTAAGTTGTTTTAATAACGAAACCATGTCTACATTTGAAACAATATTAGTCCTTCTTCCTGAAGTATGTCATCTTTTAGAAAATGAGCATTTTTCACACCTGTGAATACACTCTAAGAATGTATGGAAAACAATCAATCCGAGTTAGGTTTTACGTTTACATAGAGTGCAATTATTATGTGAAAAATGTGCACATTTCAACACGTTCGAAACAGAAACAAGGTCAATACATACACTTACCACCAGTTGTGGTAGACCCAGGGCTACCCCCTAAATGGAAACATATACATATATGTAATGCATAATGCAAACAGCTATGTACAGAAAGTATTTTGAAAGGAATATAATTAACATAGAATAACGTAACCGATATATAGAAAAACAGCAACCCGTTCCAGTATGTGCATTTAAACTCTACAATGTAGATGTGAAGTATCCATCAAAACCACAGTATTGATTTCATATAGTTTACACTAATATATTTGAAAGTAAATGTTAATGTCTTGTGCCGGAAGAACAATGGGTACCGACATGGAAAGCACATATATTAGAAGCACTGAGCTTCAGCAGCATTTACCGAGAATACAGTCATTAAGAACTTAATGGGGCATTTCCAATTGCCTCCATAGGCACCTATTAATAACACTTCAAATCCAGAAAGGTTTCGGTAGTAATTACTCGAATTTGCTAATTTAATTGAACAAAACTGATTGTTTAAACAGCGATGAATGTCAGCGAAATGTAACATCCTCTCACTTCATTTGTTTGTGTGACTAACGAGCGCTTCAATGATTTTTCGAACAAGATGTTTTTTATTTTTGCAACATACTATATATTTAAATAAATAAAAAATGAACACCAAATTTAATATCGTAATATTTGATTTCGGTAATTGTCAACAATTCAGCTGATACAGCATTTTGAATACAGTGTATTGAAAAAAAAAAAAAAAATTATATCTATAAATGAAATAAAATATAATGTAGTACTGGGCTCAAAACCCGGTTTTTATGCCATACCTTTACTTACTTTACATTTGTAGAGCGCAATGGCTCAGGGGTATAGCTTCGGACTCTCACTACGAGAACTCAGGTTCGAATCCTGTACTGCGGTGTAAAAACTTGGGCAAGTGTTTCACTCTACATTGCTCCAGTTCACTCAGCTGTATAAATGTGTACCCGACTATAAAACATGGCGGATATGTGTACGAGCAGCTGGAAGCTTCTAAGAGAAGCCAAAATGATGTCTGAATGAACAGGTCTGTCAGGGAAGTAAAGTGTAAAGCGCATTGAACGGTCCTGAGGACTGGACACTGCGCTAAATCAGAACTTACCTTTCTAAATGTAGTTTTTTCCCCCTGAAGTATGTCATCTTTTAGAAAATGAGCATTGTTCACATATGTGAGTACACTCTAATTGTATGGGAAACAATCAACCCTAGTTAGGTTTTAAGTTTGCATAGAGTGCAATTATTTTGTGAAAATGTGCACATTTCAACACGTGCGAAACAGAAACAAGTTCAGTGCGTACCCGTGCCATCATCTGTCCCAGACCCAGGGCTTTCGCCTAAATGGAACAAATATACAGACATGCAATTTGTAACTCCAACAATTATGTACAGAAAGTGATTGAAAGGAATCTAGTTAACATAGAAGTAGGTAGCCGAAATACAGAAAAAAACAGTATTTACTACATACATTTTACTTTTCAATTCAGTCAACAAACGACACATGAAACATTGCTATCTTAGAGAGTGCAGAAAGAAAATTCTAAATAAAATGTATGTAAACAAATTGTTGGTGCTGAGAATGAACGTAACATTCATGTACATCTTACTGTTTGGATGTTAACATTTGTATAACTACACATTAAACGTCGATTCCAGACTCGAAACAACGTCGACACCTGACGTCGATTCAACCTTCAAATCCAATGTGTTATCGACGTTGTTTCGACGCCGGTATCCGGCGTCGGATGACGTACGTACGTGACGTCGGGATAACGTCATTATCCAACGTCGGCACAACGTCAACAAATGATGTCGACTCAACTTTAATACGAACGTGTTTTCGACGTTGTTTCGACGTCGGTACGTGTTGTCGGAACAACGCCAATATCTGACATTGTCACAACGTCAACAAATGCCGTCGATCCAACTTTCCTTCGCAGTTTGTTTTCGATGTTGTTTCGACGTCGATTACGACGTCGAAACAACATCGATACAACGTTTTTGTGCCCGCTGAGTTACCACCGGTGGTTGGGGTGGTGGTGCTCACACCAGAGGGAGGCACCGCAGCGGGTGTTGTTGTGGTGATGGTAGTCGTGGTCGCTGAATGGAACTAAACCAATGCGACACCGTAAGTATCTAAAGACGTCCGCACTGGTGCATCGATGTCTAAGCAGACTACAATATTATTTATTTGGGCAGGCGAATTCTATCAAATTTGCCCTTACAAATCTGCATCAACAAAACGAAAGTGTGAGTAAAACCTCGAACCCCGGCCACAATCATATATGTATTTGAAAGAAACACAAAATCGACGTGGAGTTATAAATACATAGCTACAATTCACAACATCAATGGAATTAAAATGAGAAATTGAATCAAATTAGAATGCCAAATTATACATAAAACACAACGAATATTACACGTAAAACTACCTGGACATTAAGAAACGTCCAAAAACATTGACTGAAACACAACACATATGCTATGATATTTTATGCAATACTTCCTGGGTGCAAAATGTATACAACAGCTATATACTGACTGTTTTATAGTGTATTGATTTCCGGAAAATGAAAGTAGTCAATGTATTTCCCAATATTGATGAAAACATTAGATCATGGTTGTGTTAATAAGCTTTGAAACCTTTGTACATTGGAGGTCTTGCAATGCTCGAAACATCCTGATTCACCTAAAACTCCATTGAATATGAATATAATGGAAACACACTTACTCATCACTACAACATTTACTGGAAAGTCGCTGCAGACAGTGTGTGGGGACGGAATTAGGATGGTGTTGCACACCACGGCTTTGAGTGACTGTTTTCCGAGCATTCTTTCAGTAACTGCGATGGAGTCTGCTGTTGCTATGATTTCGTTTGAGATAGTATTTTCCCACGTGTAGTTTCTTTTCCCTGGGTTGCTGTCAGCAGTTACACTCATTCGCTCTCCAACGAAGATGTTTCCTCCATTGGTAACTGCATGACCATTACACTTCACCGCGAGTGAATGTGGCCCGTCTGAAAACAAACCGTAATAGGACTTGAATATTTGGGTATATCAGAAAATCCAAGCATTTAGCCATAAAAGCTATGTAAAATGCACTCTACATTTTGCTATACACAATAAGCAACAAAATAAAAAATATATTGAGTTGGTAATTATGAATGAAATGTGTGTTTCCCAGTATCTTCACCTTATTGGTATTTCCTCTGATTAATCCGTTATTCGTGTGATATGACCAGAAACACATCCATACTATCTGAATGCAGCAGACAATATCAACACAGTGTATGAAGGTTCATTCTATTGTTGTCCAGAATATTAATTTTCAGTGTTTATCACTTACATGTAATAATATATATTTAACTAGTATATACTACGGTCACATAGCTCTATCGATAATTAAAGAAATATCAAAATAAACACACAACTTGCATTGATAGGAAATAAGTAGTTTTAAAAATATAGCTCAATGAAACTGTCCGGTTTAGCAGGGACCTACTGGGTTATTGATATAGACCTGCCACAGCTGCCAGAAAGCAATCACTCAAAGTGACCCATCAACAACAGAAGGCTAGAAATGTCCAGTTTCACTGATGCCTTTCTGAAGTCTGGCCTCTACAGGGATACTACACAGATAACGGCAGCTAAAGGTATTGGCGGAAACTGGCAACATGTTCTCTGTATCTGTATGTTTACTGGCAAGATGTCCTGGGGACACATCACGCCAGTGCGCATGGTGGGTCATTTGGATTAGTTGTTAAAATGTTGGTTTAAATTTTTTTGAAATGAGTTTAGTGATTTACTTGAGACAGTGTTTGGGGGCAGAGAATTCCATTCTTTAATTGTGGTTGGGAAGAAGCTGTTTCCAAATATGTTTGCAGAGTGTCTAATTTGCAAGAACTGACTGTCATGTTTACGTGAGGGTCTAGTGTTGTGTTGGATATAGTGATCTAGCGAGCGGGATATCTATAAGGTTATGTTCCATCTTGTATATAATGCTAAGTCTTTTAATTTTTCGTCTTGTTTGAAGGGTGTCCCATTGGAGGTCTTTAAGAAGTTGGGTTACTGTTCCTGGCTCTCTAGAATAGTTTTGTGTGCAAAATCTGGCAGCTTGTCTTTGGATTCTTTCTAAGGTTTTAATATGTTTTAGGCAATGTGGATCCCATGATGCTGACGCATATTCAAGTATTGGTCGGACAAGGGTTGTGTAAGCTATAGATTTAATGTGGGTTGGGCATTTATTTAGATTTCTCCTTATGACTCCAAGTGTCTGTTGTGCTTTCTTAGCGACTGAGTTGCATTGTGTTGTCCAATTTAAAGTATTTGATATTTGTACTCCAAGATAACAGTGAGATTGAACAGATTTAAGTTGTTGGCCACAGAAGGTGTAGTGATTTGGTGTCGGTTTTCTTGAAGCTAATGTCATTGTGAAGCATTTGGTGGGATTGAATTTCATAAGCCAAGTGTTTTGCCATTCCTCGAGTTTGAGTAGATCATTTTGGAGGAGAGAAGTGTCATTGTCGGATTTAACTGGTAGATATAGTAGGCAGTCATCTGCAAAAAGGCGAACATTTGAAGTGAGATTATTGGGTAGGTCATTTATGTATAGTAGGAAAAAGAGGGGCCCCAGTACCGTTCCCTGTGGTACCCCTGAGGTGACTTGGATGGGTGTGGATGCTGATCCATTTATTACAACTTGTTGGGTTCTTTCTGTAAGGAAGCTTTCTATCCATGATGATATTGGGCCTGTGATGCCATAGTATTTTAGTTTGTGAATTAGTCTTTTATGTGGAACTTTATCGAATGCTTTAGTGAAGTCTAGAATGGCCATGTCTACAGTTTTCTTTTCATCAAGGGATTTGCTTATGTCATGGATAGTTTGAATTAGTTGAGTTTCTGTTGATCTTTTTGCACGAAACCCATGTTGGTGGTCAGTTAGGATGTGATGTTGTTCAAGGTGTTTCATGATGTGGCTATGAATTATGTGTTCAAGAAGTTTAGAAATCACAGGTGTTAAGGATATTGGTCTGTAGTTTGAAGTTTCTGCCCTGCTTCCTTTCTTGAAAATTGCAGTTATGTTTGCTTCCTTCCAGGCATTGGGGACTTGACCAGAGTCAACTGATGATTGGAAAATATCATGTATTATTGGCGTTAGGTGGGAGGCATATCTATTTAGAAACCATGGTGGAATGCCATCTGGTCCTTGCGATTTAGAGGTGTTAATTTTGGATAGTTGGTCATGTACTCCTTTAAGTGAAATTGTTATTTTGGGTATTTTTCCATGTGGGCTGTCGTTCAGATTTGGTAACTCGGAATGTCCTTCATGTGTGAAGACACTTTTAAACTGGTTTCCTAAGGCTTCTGCTTTTTGTTTGTCATCGCTAATTATGTCTCCCGCAATGTTGAGGTCCCCAATACCCTGGTTATCTTGTCTAAGTTTGGAAATGAAACTCCAGAATGCTTTCGGTTTGTCGGTTATTGCAGTTGTTAGGAATTGATTTATGTAGGACAATCTAGCAGAACGAAGGTGTTTGTGCATGTCTTTCCTGAGGTTACAGAACTCTTGCCAGTCTTCTGGATTTCTGGATCTTTTTGCTTTCTTATATAATCGTTTCTTTCTTTTGCACATTTTTTTCAAGTCTTTACTGAACCAGGGAAGGTTGAATCTGGAAGTTGTAAGGCGGCTTGGTACATATTGGTTCATAATGTTGATGATTTTTGTTGAAACAAGGTTCCATTTGTCATTTACTGTCATGTTTTGGTTTAGAGAGAAGTATTCATGCGTGAAGTCATCGAGAGATTTCTCGATGTTAGGGTGGTCAGCTTTATTTCTGATGAAAATTTTACGTTTTGGGCGATGTTTGCGCTTGGGTGAGATATTTACATCAATGATAACTGTGCTGTGGTCTGATATGCCGTCTACTACGTTTAGTTTCTTTATTAACCCAGGTCTGTTTGTGAAGACAAGATCTAGGATATTGTTGGCATTTCCTTGTTTACGTGTGGGTTCATTGACATTTTGGATTAGTCCATGTTCCTCTACAAGAGAGAGTAGTTTGTTAGCAGCAACTGTACTATATCCACTGTTAGGTGTGACATGATGATTTTCCCAGTTTATATTAGGAAGGTTGAAATCGCCAGTAATTATGACATTATGTGTGTTTATCTTGTTTCCTAATTTAGACAGAGATAGATCTAGTTCTTCAATTTGAGTTCCTTGAGAGTCATGTGGGGTACGATAGAAGGTGCCTATGACTATGGGTTTCATTCCTTTTATTTCAGTTTCTGTCCAAATGCTCTCACTGTTAGTGTTTAAGTTTGTTAGGTGAGTTGTGATGAGATCAGCTTTGGATATTTGGAATACCCCCCCTCCAGTAGTACTTGTTTCCCTGTCTTTTCTAAAAACATTGAAGTGTTCTGGGAAAATTTCTCCATTTTTAACTGAGGGATCTAACCATGACTCTGTTGCACTGATTATGTCTGGGTTATGTATGTCGTTTAGTACAGCGATGTCTGCAGCTTTATTCTTAATGCTTTGGCAGTTTATGAGGATGCACCTGAAGTTTGGTCTCTTCTTCTGTTTATAGGTTTTCTTGTTATTGGTTGTGTTATTACTACTTGTAGTTGTTTCGTTTGAGTTTGTTTACATTTAGCGTTTTGGGGAGGCCCTGGGATGCCCTTATGAAAGACTTGCCAGATGCAAATGTCTTGTACACAAGACACGTCTATGAAAAAGTAGAGGAAAAGCGCTGCAGAACAGCTTTGTTTTTGAATAAAATAGGAAAATATAAAATGCACGTGTTCAGACCCTATACGATCATAGAGTATTTAAAGATGAGTTGGTCAAATTCAAATGCAAAGAATGCAAACAAATTGATCTTCACTGGTTTATGATATCTGAGAGCTAATCATGGACAGCACACGCAGAGTGATGCCATAAGTCCACCGGACCTTTGGCCCAAAGGACTAACACTGTGTGACAGTTCAAATCAAAAATGTACTTAATACTTACAATAGACAATTAGTTTTGGAAACGTGAACGTTTCATTGAAGGCATTGTTGTTGATAGGTATGTTGTCCGCATAATGGTCTCGAGACTGTGGCTTGTCAAAGTATGTCCGGCATTGGAAGCTGTCTCCATTGTGAGATGGGTTTATCTCCACAACAATACTGAACTTGACTCTCCCCTTACTTGACTCGTCCTTGGCTTTTAAAGCTTTGTCACTGCTTAGCTCCCTCCATTGCATCTTTGCGGTCACATTCGCCTTGTATATCCGCTCACAGCTGTACTCAATATACTCGCCCTGTACTGCCTCATTGTTTTTTGTCGTGTTGCTTGTACATGTTGGATTAAATTCTGAAAGCAGTTAATACATATAGCAGTACTGTTACCTGCAAACATAAATTATAGTTGGTCATACAAAGGAATTAACTATGAAGCCATATACTAAAATATCAATGAATTTTGAATTATAAATAAATGTTTTAAATTATCACCCAAAACAGAATAGAATAACATAATTAATCCAGCCGATACGTGCATGAAATGTGCATTTTGAGCTACAAGCATGAACTTTGGCACATGTGTAGAGCACATAATTGAAAAAATATTGTTGATATAGGGCCATTTCAGATTTCGCCTAGTGTATTACTTTTGACCTTCTCCGACATTCACAGCCTCCATTTTAAAGATGGCTGCCGTCAAGACTAATGATCCTATATCTTATGGCCTACGCCACCTAGAGCAGTCATTTTGTTTTCAAAATATAGGTATGTGGAAAACCGATTTCAGTGCTGTAAAATATTTTGCATTTGACGTTCATATCTGCAATTTTATGAAATGACGGCCGTTAAAACGATGTTTTTCTCCATATCATTTTTCAGTCATAATCGCTTCATTTGTGTCAAAATGTAAATTTTTCAAGTTAACGATTTCCACTGTGTTACGTATGTCCTTCTCCAACTTCAATATCCGACCTAGAGAGATACTGTTGGTGTCAACATTACGTTTTTACGCGATGCTATTTTAAATATGCTGCTTTTGATCTTGTCGGACTTTCGTATTGGTCGTTTTCAAGATGGCGACTACAATGGCGGTTATCCTCTGTAATGGCTACCATCAAACGCTAATTTACTAGCTAGGCTATATTGTAGAGAGGAATATTACAGGTCGTTCCCTTCTAGGTATTTAGGAACGTTTAAGTTACTTTCAAAACGGCTTGCAGGTTTAACTCATTGTTTATTAGTATAACAATGGGAGCATCATTGTTTTATGACGTGTCAGCAGAGACATTCCACAGCACAAACCTACTGCGTCGGTGAGACACTTCAATATACATATAACACGTATATATATATATATATATATATATATATATATATATATATATATATATATATATCACACGATAAGTGTTTACACATTTTCCATGACCAAAGAGTCATATGCAAAATGTATCAGTTTCTAGTTACTACACGTTTTAATGTTTACTGTGTCAGGCGAGAGGCAAATCCTCAAAAACTGCGTTATTTTAGGAGTTCAAATGCCCGCGCCCCGCCCCCCCCCCCCCCACACACAAATATTATATCATTGGAAAGTCCTTTATCTCCCCGTCACGACTAGGCCTGTCGTAGAGTTGTCAAATGGTGCAGTAAGCGTTTGTTTGACCTTGTCATCATTCTTATCATTTCAGAATGCAGCACAATGTTTTCCATTATCTTAGAGACGCTCGAGTGACAAATTCCTGGTTGCTAGTACAGTTGTACAGTAAGACTAGCAATCGTTCCAGTGGAAAGGCTAATTATCTACGGTCTCAGAGGTAGCAACCAAAACACAGTAAGCTGATGTGACTTCGTCTTCCTGTCCTATGCAGTTCATTTGGCCATGCCTTTAGAATATGACAGCGTGTCACAACCAATGAAGGCATGATACATTGGCAAAGTAACACAACTGTCCGGACCCAGTGTGTTGGTCATCTCGTGGGCCGTCTTTAAAAATAGCTGATGTTAGGTGGCTTAGGTGATGAGATATAGGATCATTAGTCTTGGCGTCCGGCATCTTTACAAATGGCGGATGTGAATATCGAAGAAAGTCAAAAGTAATATATTTGAAATGGTGATCCCAGAAATCGTATGTTTGTATACCAAAACGACTGACTTATTCGACCTATTATTATGATATGAAAATATAGGTCTCCGGCGGCCATCTTAGAAAATGGCCGCCAACGCCTTCAAGGGCGAAATCTGAGATAGCCCTATATCATAATATTTTTGTAATGATCTAATGTTTGTGCCGCCAAGTTTCATGTTTGAATCATAAACGCACAAATTCACGGCTGGCCAAAACATTACAAGAGCACATTTAGGGTGTCCTGGTTCCAGGGGATGTTGCTCAAAGATACTAAACTAAACTTCACTTGTTGGGGAATGTATTCTAATTGATATGAACTTCTGAAATAGAATGCGTCATACTGTTTTCGAGGCTTACATTTTATAAGCCTGGTGGAAGGAAGATGAATAACAAACCTGGTGTGATGTTTGAACAGCTGTAAATGTTACTAGCAACTTATATAAATACTTATGTACACGAACTACTATAATTCCTAGAAATCTGAGTTGAACCATTCCAAAGCTGAGGAAATCCGAATGAATGTAATTTGCCTGATACGATATAAAATGCAATTATTAAAATAACAGCAATACCAATAATTTATTTAGAAAATGCAAGCAACCAGAGAAAACGTTAGACCTGACTTAGTGCAACTATTGGGTGCACTGCTTTATTTTATGGATGATTACATACAATAGTGCTCATATAAAAGTGGTGTATGTGAATTTGTGCACACTCGCTGCAAGGATTGGATTCAAAGTGGACGTCACGGTCACTGGTCAATTATTAACATACTGTCACATAATAAATATATTACAAAAACAACTGTTGAAAATATACTTTGAATTAGCCTATGTGTATGTCGAAATATAATACCATCAAGGAAGAAATAACAAACATTTCTCACCGCTGAATGTGACCACTTGTGCATATGCGTAAGACGTTGTCTCTGCTAATCCCAGGCACCTGTATCGTCCACCTTGATTTAGTTGAATAGATTTAATAGTCAAGTCATATGTTCCTGTAGGCTCAGTGGTGAGGCCATACTTGTTAGGTTTAAAGACAGAAGCTTCGGTTGATACTGTCGCTGAATCACCGTTTGGATCTGAGACAAATTCCTCCCAGCCTAGAACAGTTCCTGCACATCTGAGTGTTACATCGCTTCCAACCAACACAGCGACATTCTCCGGGCTCTTCGTCAACTGTCCACATACAACTGCAACAAAATATAATGTGTACACAATTGCACGTCACGATTTATGCATTAGGTTTGTAACTTTGTTTGCAGCTACACATATCTTACACAGAGCACGGTCAGGCCTAGATTATGAATAATTGTTTAAAAAACAATATTCAGACAGACCCTTCTTCGGTAATCTATGGAATTTTTTCTTCACATTTCTTCTTCTAATTTGTACTCATGAAAATGAATTTCACTGACGCAAATCATGGAATCAAAAATAAATGTACTAGTGAAATGGACAATGAATACAGTAATTTACAAACAAAATTTTTTGAGAAAAAATATGATGTTTCAAACAGACATTCTGTGTAAAATTATAAGTTAAAATGTTTTGAAAAAGTATGTTACAATCATCATTGATGTCGGAATATATATAATAAATTATATTTCTTATTAAATGTTATGAAGAGTGGCCCACTGTATAACGACCTAAAAACGGGATATATCACAAAACTATACACTACATACTGTATGAAACCTAGTTTGAACACCAAAAACAAAACAACCAAAACCTGTGTGTTTGTGTGCGCGTGCGTGCATGCGTGTTGTGTGTCTAGTATATATTAATAGTACTATTTTATGGTGAATGTGACAGTTACATCTCAAGCAATTAGTATTACTAGTAGTAGTACATCACATTTTGGCAGTAATTTTGCATCAGTCCTGTTTATGTTATAGTATGGTACACATAAATATAGACCACAACAAGTTTTATATTAAGAAAAGATCTTTAGAACTATGTGTTTAGGGATAGAGCATATTTGTAATTTAATATTTCAGCACTATACAATACATATGAAAGACAAAAGCAATGTCACTGATACATAATAACCTAGTTGATTACAATCAGTGCAATTAAACCATAATGCTCTACTGTTTCTTGGTGGATAGTTAATTAATTATTGGCACAAATATATCAGATGTAATTTGGTAATTGCATAACAAATGATTTTTGGTACGTAAATGTTTAAACTCAATACATTTAGCATAATTTATTTTACATCACATTAAAGTGAAGAATGTTTTTTCTTCCTTACACAACAACACTATTTAGTATCTTTTTAAAATTGATTTTGCAGCATGTTAACGCCAAGGCATTCACATTAATCATTACTGTGCAGCCGTAGTGTCCAATGATTTATGCAGTCACAGTGTGACTTGTGCCCCGTGGTTGGGCGAAGGCCTCACCATGCTGTTTCCACACCTGCCTATCTTGTGCTATCCTCTGACAGATGGTACCCTTCCAGTTGTTACCTAGTTTATCTCTCTACCGTCTCACCGGTCTTCCTCTACGTCATTTCACTTCATAGGAGGGTTTTCTGGGAGGTCATATGTGATGCCCATCGCGACGATTGGTTAGCTCATATTCTACTGACATGGTCCACTTCCGTTTTCTGACATGTTCAATAATCTCTTACCTTTGTCTTTTCTCTTACCCATATGTGTTTTTCTACCCTAATATATGATGCCTAACATACTTCTTTCCGTCTGTTTGTGCCAAGGCTAGACATTGGCTCAATGGCCAACGCATGTTTTAAAGCTGTTGGGCCAGTGCGGGCCACCATTTCGGAAATTTGTAATTGAAAGATATCTAAGCTTGTTGTTGTACTGACAAACAGTTGTGTTGGGAAACAAGGACATTTTGTAATCCGCGATGTTTACATAGTTGTAGCCTGTCATTAAATGAAGCAAGTGTGTCTGTGTTAAAATGCTAATTGATCATGTCAGCCTGATCCTGCAGTAACTAACGGCTTTAGCGTTGATCCAAAACCAAGAAGTGTTTTAATGTGCTGATGACAGCAAATTAACGTTTCAAGCTCCACCCTGATTAATGATGGGACGAATATTCAATTCGTATCCAAAATGTCAAACGTTTTACCGTTATTCGATTGAACATTAAAAATGTGCAGCTATATAAACGAATATCGTTCAAATAGTTTCTTTCATGTCCTCCGCCGCAAAATTGGTCCCGGGCAATCTTTTACGTTCTGATTTTGAAGATGTTGCGGTGCTTTGTGAATGCTGTCCATGCAGCCTTCTTTGAATCTCCTTGTCTTGGTTTTTATCTGTTTTTGTTTTGTATCTCTGATGCTGTACAGGAGTGGGCAGACAGCTAAGCCCACGGACAGCTCAGCCTCAATCTGAGATAGCTCAGCCCCCCCCCCTCTTGAGACAACTGGGCCCATTTCCAAGACACCTCTGCCCGTGTATTTGTATAAATATTTGATCAAGGGACATTTTAATCATACTATTTTATTATATATATATATATATATATATATATATATATATATATATATATATATATATATATATATATGTATATATATATATATATATATATATATATATATATATGTGTGTGTGACCCCGGCTTACCAAACCAGTGATAAGTAGGAAAATTTGGATTTGCAATTTTTTTACATTTTTGGAAAAGGGATTCATCCTTCTTTACAGTGGTAGAAACATTAAATTGCTATTCCAAATATTGGTGAAGTTATGCCACTTTGTATACGGTAGGGGTAAATACGCAAAAATGGAGAAAACGGCTGTTAAAGATTTGCATACTCCCTCTGTGTGGCAAATATGGATACAATGTATCTAGGACAGTGATATTTGGCACACATCATCTATATTATGTTGTAATGACATTGTGTAAGTGAATATATGATGTCTTGCAAATTAGCAAAGTTATGATAGTAATAACACCTTGTTCACAGTATGACGTAACATTAGTGGAGTCGCTTAAGTCCAAATTTTAATGGAATCGTGATACGCTGGTCTAAAACACAAAATCTGGCCCAGTAGTACTTTAAGACCATATAAAACATTTAGAGGGGGCTGCCCGATTTTAATGGCCAAGTTCAAGGTCAAATATCAGTAATTATATAATCATCTTATCTCGAGATTTTAATGATATTTTAAAATGTTTTCAAAAGCTAAGTTATATACGGACCAACATATTTCCAGGAGATGATTATCTAATTTGCATAAATAAAAAATGGCCGATAAATGAGCAAATATATAAATATGGTTATTCTTTATCACAGCCATTTTCACAAAGTATCCAAAACACATGTTTTGCACACATGTATCTTATGGCCATATACAGCTTCTGAGATGGGGCTGCCCGGATTTAAATGAAAAAGTCAAGGTCAAACGAAGGTCAAAAACAAAATATAGCGTCTCTTGTAACCTTCCGAAATACAAACATTGTCATAGTTAGTAGATGATAAAAATGGAATTATGAAATATTTTATCTTTTGACCTTCATCTGACCTTGACCTTGAATATTTATATCCGGGCAGTTCCATCTCAAGTTATATTTGTTTTGGTACCTTTGTGAAAATGGCTTTGATAAAGAATAACGATATTTACATATTTGCTCATTTGTTGGCCATTTTGAATTTATGCAAATTAGATAATCATCCCATTGAAAGAAGTTGGTCTGTAAATAAATAGGCTCTTGAAGACATTTAAAATCTCATTAAAATCTCGAGATATTGGATAATATGATGATATAATTAATGATCTTTGACCTTGACATGACCTTGGCCTTTAAAATCGGGCAGCCCCCTTTAAATAGTGTTATATGGTCCTAAGGTACAACTATGCCAAATTTGGTACTTTGGCTCAGCTTGTAACGATCATACCTCTAAGCGAATGCAATCAATCGAGAAAACGACTGTTTAAACACTTCCAGTTTATTGACGCCGAAAACATACTGATCAATGATCATGCAACATACACACTTGGAATACATCATGGTTGTAATGGAATAGATGCACAGTAGAAATAAAAAGCTGCTACTGCAAAACTAAAATATCAAAGATATGCAAAACTACACATTAAGAACAGCTGTTTCGGTTGTGAATTTGTTATGTTCACATAATACTTACTGTATGACATTTCTATTTGGCATAGACTATCTATGTTATAATATAACTACACCATAGTAGAACAAACATGATGCAAGCAAATTAACATGTAACACATTCGATGCAGGTGAAAAAGGCTGTTAATTTGCCTTAGTCACCTTTTCACCTTGTTCCATCGAGCCGAGACTTACTGCTGGTGATTATTAGTGTTTCAGTCAGACAAACGGTCATAACAAGTATATCCATACCTATTGCATGATTGAACATTCACATTTGTCTCAAATACTGTACATGTTATGGTATAGCACACTAGAGGTACAATATAGCTGCTGCTGCTGCTGCTGCTGCTGCTGCTGCTGCAATTGGTAAAATAATTTCAGTGTTCATGGAATAAAAAGTGAAAATAGCTGTACAATCTGTACACTAGCATTTTGAAAACACTATTAGACAAGACAAAATCTTATTTACACAACATTACAAAAATAAGAAACGTATGTGGCAGCAATGTGAACATTCTACCAGACTCGCTTTGGAGGAGTTGGCCCACCAGTACTCTTTCTTCCCAAGATGTGGCTTGCATGGTTATTTGCAGTGTTTCAGGCTTGGGGATACCTGGAAGAGGGCACAACATGTCCTTCGGTTCTCTGTGTATCGTCAAACCTATATGCCCTTAGATTGTTGTGTCTCTCAGCATTCCGTTTCTCCTTGGCTGCAGACCATTCTCATTATACCACTTCACCAGTGCTGTCAGTCGGTCACTGCTGATGCTGTAAGCATGCAATAATGACTTACTGTAGATGTGAACATAGTACAGTAGTCATGTCACACAAATAACATTATACTAACTTGAATACTGACAGCTGCATATCTGTCTGTGAAATATGCTAAACATGAGTTACACAACTTTGATAATAATCATATTAGTATCAGTATTTTGATGGCTATGCTGAATTTAGTAAATCTTCTCTTCCAGGTAAAAGTACAATTACATTGGCCCACATGGTGAATAGTCACAAATGGTAAATCATAAAAACTTTCATTATCATTCAGCTATAATACAATCATTTGTATTCTACTAAGTTTACATAGTGAGGCAGTTATTAGTGCATCAAACATATAATATAAACATGACAATAATAACTTACGCATGCAGGAACTTGAATGTGTTGACACACACGTGGCGACTCTCAATTGTGTATGTTGCCCTCGGGAGCTCTCGAACCTTCCGCGATCTTTCGATACGATGACTTGAGCATATCTTCTCAGAGAGGTTGATGCCGCACGACAACTTCCCAAGAAGAACCGGCATCTGATCACCTGACAATGCATAAAACTTTGAAGTGAATCCTGACATCATATATATGTAAAATACTATAAATTGTGCACAACTTGTTTTGTCGCCCATATGTTATTAGTATAACACTGTAATTCATAGTTAAGCATAACGAATCAAAGTCCATTACTTACATTCACTTTTATTTGTGTGCAAGACAGTGCATTGGTTACGTTATAAGGTTGAATTCCAAACAATTTCGGAACTACTAACATTATTATGGGATCATAGTAATACAGATCCACTAATTTAGTGTGTTAAACTGGTAACCATACACAGCAAATTAAATGCCAACATGATGTTACTTATCATCCGAGCCGATGTGCTGAAAAACTTACGTGGAGACATGTCTATCATGTCCAGCCGTTTAGCCATG
This sequence comes from Oasisia sp. SBJ-2009, assembly GCA_964017155.1. Lineage (NCBI taxonomy): Eukaryota > Metazoa > Annelida > Polychaeta > Sabellida > Siboglinidae > Oasisia > Oasisia sp. SBJ-2009. Next base: position 22,249,510 of record OZ024859.1, read on the forward strand.
ATTTCCTGCGGTGAAACCTGTGTGTAGCATGGGTTGCCGCCATTTAATTTACATCTACACCTGCAAGTTAATTAGTAAATAGCATCAATTTTTTTTACAAATCAAAGCCATGCCAACCAAAAGCAAGTATAATTATTTTATTAGAATTTTACTGCACAAATTGTTATTGCAAACCATTAAATTTATAATCAACATTGCTTAATAGATACAGTAAAAATATTTAATTGACATAACTTCTCCCTTAACTACAGTAGAAGTACAACCTAGGGCTGAGCTAATAGTAATGCTCTAAATCTAAGGGCCAAGGGCAAGGCCAAGCCCAAGGTAACATTAAACTTAGCCACACGTAGTCGTAGGTTATGATGAATGTTTACGCTTAAGAGTACGGATAGCATAGACTAAATCTAAATCTGTTCAACTGAAACATGCTTATCAACTAATAATTTATTAAAAGAGAAAGTGTGCAGACCTTTTTATATTTAGCGCATAGATAACTACACTAGACTAGCTGTCAAACAGACGCAGCCGCAGGTTTGTTTATTAATTTAATGTGATGCAACGCAACAAACCTGAAATTCAGGCTGAATGCAGTAGCTCTGGCGATGTCGTCTTGGTCCTTCAGCACATACACCGGCAAAACCTCACGTTCAATTGCGACATCCGCATCGCTAGTTATCATGTCAAACTCGTCGACGTCAGATTCGAATTCGACATCAGATTATAATCCCTCCATGACAGCTCCATGTACCGGGAAAGGGGCACCATCGCCCCATGTCGAGTCGCTGTCAGTGTCACTTTCAGCATCTTTCGCCAGGTCGTATTCATCCCACAACCGCGCTAACGCACGTTCGTTGTCGATAGGAGTATTTGACATGCGTATTAAATTATCCGACATCGCTAAGTTTTATCAACAATCGATTTAAACAACTTCTAACCCCGAAAATAACGTCTCTGCGTCTGACAGCTCGGATAATGGCGTGTTTATTTTGGCGCTAGTTGCGGAAATGCGCATGCGTGGTTGCGCTCGCCCAATCAGCATACGCAGAGCGGCATGTGATGCTCATTAGTATGCAAAAATCATGAAAAGGATGACGGCTTATTGGTTAAATTTGAGCTATTTCTGTAAAGAAGACATGGATATGTAAATATGCATTTGAAGATTGAGGTCATGTCCTTTCCGGTGGTACTAAATATAATAGGGACACCCACAGCAGCATGGCTAATTACGTCGGAGAAAACCGACCAATTTTCTTTTGTTTAAGAAATTCCGTCGCAGATCATTGATAGGGCTCGTTGTAAATTGCGCTAAAATGCATATTTTATTAGTATTTATTCCCTAAGATAAGAATACACTGGTAGGAAAAAAACCGAAAATTGCATTTCTTAAAAAATCCCAAAATCACTATTGTACACCATATTCGGGTTCGAATCGCTGTCACGCCAAATCTCAAATCCCGACTTAACACTGATTTGGTCAGCCGGAGTCACACACATATATATATATATATATATATATATATATATATATATATATATATATATATATATATATATATATATATATATATATATATATATAGACACACGGGCAGAGGTGTCTCGGTAATGGACCCAGTTGTCTCAAGACCATCTCTGACCCATATGATGATGATGTGATTTGGGTTACAAATAATGTCATACATAAGTAAGGTAACTGTAGCTCTTGGGGATAGCTTTCCATTTAGACAACTTATTTACATTATTGACATCTATGGCTTATACGTACTATCACTTGGTATCAGTAACTATTTAAGTAACTATGCCGCTGGTCTAACTGTATTATTTGTTATTCATGTATTGATTTGTTAACTGAATGGTGATCGACCTTTAATTGTACCTTCTGACCTAACTATGAAAATGACAAATGACATGAGATGAACGATAGCATACATAAACATAATAATGTGGCTCAATCCCAGTTGCTGAACGTGGCAATAATTGACTGGAAATATCTACAATTGACTAGATATATGCAAAACTACAATAGAAAATATGTATGATGATTACTGACATCATTTCCTTCATATTTAGATTAAATTCAAAATATAAATTTTGAACGCACATTAATTACCACGCCTAACAACTCTGTGATTCCTCATTTCAAAAGCAGTTGTTGAATTAATAATTTTGGCACATGCATGCATTGCTTGTCGAAGAGTTAGGTGTAGCATTTGTGATTTCAGCCTAGTTTTATACCGTTCTTTTATAATGAGATGCAACCTATTGATCTGATTTCCAAAGAAGAAATATACACCTGTGAATTGTGCTTGCAATTAGCATGCCACTGACGGTGAATCCTGGTAAAAGCGCTGATGTGGGAAGCCAGGACCGGCAGGAGGGAAATTGGACTGATCGTTGATTGATATCGGCACAAAACAAACAATACCTCAATCCACATGTACTGTTTAATATACTTTAATCCAAGGAACTCTTCATAGGTTTTAACAATTAAACACTGGGACTACATCTGTCATACCATGGCTCACGCGTTAGTTATACAACATTTTGACATAAAACACGATTGATACATTGATGATGCGCGTCAATCCGAAATTCGCTAGCAAAATTGTGTCAACTTGGTAAACCTGTAAACTTTCAGCAAGATAGACTATATTATTATTATTATTTATTTATATGATTAAAATATCCCAATGGTATAACAAAAATTGAAAAAAATATTTGAAAATTTCAGTTTCACGGATTCCATATTAGTATAGAAACGCAAAATATAGAAGTAAAAAGTAAACAAACGTTATTACAAGTAAAAAAAGTAAATGTCCTTGGCGATAAACTACACACCATACTCAGGAAGATGATACTTATACAAATACACGGGCCGAGTTGTCTCGGGAATGGGGCCGAGTTGTATATCGGGCCGAGCTGCCCGTGGCCATGGGCCGAGTTATCCGCCCACCGTCTGGCGTCTCATGTAGACGTAGCTCTAGAGTCTAGTCTACCGCGCGACCACCGCTCCTCAGAATCAGTTAGATACTGTCGTATTTCTCTACTGCTGTTGATCTTGTTGCTTTTGTATGTGGACTGTCATCGAGTTGTTGGTGTAGATCACTAGAGGTATTTCGCTTCAGGAGTTCAATGTACACTGTCTGTGTTCCAATACGGTTCCGGTGGTCATTCCGGCAATTACACAGAGATCCCTGGAAACAGGCCCGGCGTAGAGAGAAATGTTTTAGCAACATTCGCTCACTGTTCACTTACCGTTCAATAAAAGCCAGCCGACAGTTGCAACGCTTACTTGAAAATACATTATTATTAAGCGTACTTGTAACTTGACTTGAAGAACGCACCAATTCAATGGGTTTGTATTCATGCGCTACGACAAGCAAGCAACGGCCAACGCTATCGCAAGAAGATTTTAGTTGTGTTGTTTGTATTGTTATTTTTCATGCACTATATGGCAACCAAAACAACATTTGTACATCTGAATAATTAACAATGTTGTACATATCACGACCTATTTGTTCCGCGTATGTATCGCAGCTCTATCTGTATTATTTGGCTGGTTCTGTCTCTCGCTTAGCCTCGGTTACCCAGGCTCCGTGACGTGGCAGTTCCTAAACTCTCGCTCGGCTGCATGACTGGGGATATATCACTAAATAGTATCCGTCCGGCATTGTAGTCATTCTAAAAAGAACTGTATAGGGCATGTAAGTGGGTCACGACACATGCTGAGACTCCGCGCGACAGGAGCTGATTGTGGACTTGACACAAGAATAATATTATAACGACGGATGACAGTTGTAGCTTTCGACTGATAAATAGTAGGAATATGAGGTCATAAATATATTGCATTATGCCTTTCTTATCTCAAATATCCAATTTAATACTGAGTTTACCACTGTCACAGACACACAGCGATTTACGTAGCGCAGAGAGTATACACGATTTTAGGTCGTATGTGTCTTTTATGGGATTTGCATTTTACAATGCTGTACGTTGTGGTTTCGCAAAAGTTCGATAAGCACTTATATCTTAAACGTTGCACGTAATCATAACACAAAACAGGTTGTGCTGCGCAAAAAATTGCATTCTTCATTACTAGTCAAGATAGCCAAACACAAGTTCTAGCCGGCGATGCCACGGCAACGACCATAATAATCGATTAAAATGCATGATTTCCGTGTTTGTAATTATCCTTCGCACAATATAACTGTGAAATACTATTTGGGGACAGTCCGATTATTACAACCAAAAACAAAACAAGGTTCTATATGTCAACATGGAGAATATGAACTACCTGCCCCATATTTCTGGGTAGCATGGCATCACTTACCGTTCAAGAACATATAGCTGTGCATGCAATCGTTATTTACACATAATGTTATTTGATCAAGACAAAAGTTGCTGTTTTATTTTTGTAGTATTAATCCATAGCCATTCATATAATATATATATAGTTGATTACGTTAGAGTATTCACTGTGTGACATAATAGAAATAAGTTATTATTATTATTATTACAAGCATTTATAAAGCGCCATATCTCCGGGACCAGCCCGTTCATAGGCGCGTACACACATTACAATAAAATGTACATAGAATCATACAAAAGATATCTAAAAATGAATAGCATGGTATATATACATGTGCATAATAATCAAGTTATATGCCAACCAGCGTTATATATTGATCATATAAAGTATTACTAACAATGTAAAGCACATTATTATAATTCCTTGGTCAGGCGTTGACTAAAATACGGGAAACGTGTCACTTACGCCGCCAAGTAAAAGCCAACCAGCCATTGTTCTCGACAAGTGTGTGTCGCTTCAGGAAGAGTTGCCCAGCATATTTTCCAGCCGCCGTTTTCATTCCTGCTCCACCCCCGTTCACTTGGAGATGGAAGCTCCGAAGTTGAGCTAATTGTCTGTGCCCAACAGTGACCGGCTTGATAAGCAGCCCGCTTTGTATGGTGCAGTAGTGCTGCTTGTGTTGGAGAAAACCGTCAATTGTTCTACCTTTTTGTGTGAACAGCTGCTTCCTCGCTCTATTGACAAATTCATGGCTGCTAGTACAGTCGTACAGTAGGACTACACATCGTTCCATTGGACCCAGCCAATTATCTACGGTCTCCGGGGAAGCAGCCAAGACACAGAAAGCTGAGGTGACTTCGTCTATGTCCCATGCAGTCCGTTTGCCCCTGCTTCCAAAACATGACACCGTGTCGCAACCAGTGAAGGCATAACATATTGGCAAAGCAACACTACGATCAGGTCTCTGTGCGTTGGCCATCCAGTGAGCTGGTAAATATCGTAAATTCTTCCCAGTACCAAGGGTAATCCACATGTCGGTGATGTTGAGGTGCTGAGTTGATGTCACTGCAAGAACCACCACATGCGTGTCAACTGTGCGAATGGATAACTTGCCATACCCTTGTTTCGCAACATTTTCCAGGTGGAGTAGGATCCGTATATCTGCTTCTTCATCAGTGTATGGAGCAAGGTCTGATTACACTGAGTACACAGCACAACAATGTGATTTGTGTTGATGACTTGTTTGGCGTTGGCAATGGTTGCTGCACTAGACGCCAAGAACGAAAACAACTCGATCTTGTTGTCGGCAATGCCGAAAAACTCATACCAGTTCCCAGGAATTGAGCTGGATGACTCTACGCGTCAGCGGATCTTTCTCTCTCCTTGTTTGTATTTCAGCCTTCAAGCTATATGCGAGATATTAATCCCACACAACATTGTTCTGGTGGACACACAGCTTGTTCCATCTTATAATGACGACATACGTTGTTACCCAGTTCAGTGGAAATATTGAGTACCCTGTCGTATGACACGCTCAGGCCCAGATCATATAGAGTGTCCACAAGATCACGTTTAAGAGTCTTGGCATTTCACCTAGATGGCTTGGCAATGGTGTTTCCGTTTCTTGGTTGTGCTGAGCAGCGCAAACAGTGACATCTTCTCTGCGGCATGCCGAACAATTTCGGTGGAAGGAGGTGTTTCTTTTGCAGACTGACGGGTGAACTTCTTGGAAGTGTATGCATTGTTCTTAATGTGAGATTTCCTCTTCTCTGCTCCCTGACGCGTTATCTTGTTGAATTTTAATCTACAAGAGTCATGCCATTTGTATTTGTGCTGCCGGAACTTTGCCTCAATGCACGCACCATCATTTAACCTTGACTATAGAAACCCATGATATTGTCAGTGGTAGCCTAGTATCCTAGGCCCTATGCGTCACGTTTTGAATAAGCAGGGCAGCTAAGCACCTCAGGTGTGTACTCCTGACACGGAACGCATTTGTTCCAATTTGTCGTCATACGTTGTATATCGGATGTACCAGGGCCAGGCTGGTCCACCACTTTATGTACTTTGGCCATTCAGAAATTATGATAACTACACTCTTCTATTTGAAATAGCGTACAGAAGGCTGTACAGATTACGTGCACTACATTCTGAAGATTCCTATTTATATTATTGTTAATACACGCGGCATTTGTATCATCTAACAGAACACCTATTCAACACGAAGTGCCGTTTCCTCTAATTTTGGTCATATGACATCCTCGTAGTAGCCGCATGATCAGCGGCTAAACACGTCCTACGGATCTAAACTGCAATATGTGCTATCACCTATAGTAATAACACACACGCACGCACGCATGCACGCACGCGCGCGCACACACACACTGAATTTATTTTATAAAATGTAGAATTGAATTTTTTTTTTTTAATATTTGTTATGCAAGTTCGTTGTACACATCTTCTATCCGCTGTTCTTGAAGCGAGGTCAGTACTGCTTCAGTTTGTACATACCTACACAAATGCATACATACATACATACATACATACATACTGTGTACGAACGTACGTATCAAATGCATTGTAGCTCTACTATTTACAGTACATATACACATTAAATGACGGCAAATAACATAAAGAGAACAATAGGGAAGGACATTATTATGTTATATTCCCTATGTACGTTCGTATGTACCTACCTACATACATATCAAAAATAACATTTTGGTATTGTCATTTACTTCACCATCTTGCATACCGATTCGAACGTGAATGTCAACACTTGCAGAGCCAGTTCGATCAGATCGACTTCCTGCAGCTAAAACTGAAGCGGTTCCTCGGCATCGTCGGGTCTGCGGAATACGAGAGTCGGCTGCACGAGGCCGAAGAGAAGGAGCTGTCGCGCCGCATGCAGGAGAAGACCTGCAGGCTGCGCAAGACTGAAGAGTCTTCAGTTTTACATATGTAAAAGTGTATTACATATGTGCTTTGTACGTTTCCGAAAATAAAACATTCATTCATTCATTCAGCTCCTGGACTATGCAGCTAGCAACCTCGACACTTTTTGTTATGTCACCAAGTAGTCCATATGATATCTAGATGATACCTATCTTGATTATTTGCTGTGGGTGCATTGAGAGGTCTCTTTCTCCAAATGTATATTCATGATATTTCACCAGTCATTTTATCACCCAACCTAACCTTTTCAGCCCATATCCAACGTTAATTTCAAAAATATTGTTTTCACCATGTAAAAGGTGGCCGCTCTTATAATTTATGTATATATGTGTGTGTATGTTTGTGTGTATTGTGTGTGCGTGCATGCTGGTGTGTTTTGTCAAAATCTACCCCACGTTTTTAGCCACTGTTATTATCGCGAAAGCATTATAATCTATATGTTAATAAAATAATTATATATCGTTACAGCAAATTATAGACAAAAGTCGTTGAGAAGTGTTTATTGGATCCACATATGTAACAAAACAAATAGTACACATTTTTATAACAGAAATATGTTTTAAGTTTTTTTGTTTATGGTAAATCACTAAAGTAATCAAGTATGTACAATATTTGTTTGTTATTACAATAGCATAACATTTGACATGAAACAAAATTAGCACTATAGAATCACATATAATTAACAGCTAACGTGTATATTATTATAAATGTGATTTAAATTACTAGTGTTCACATTGTCTTGAGTATTATTATAATAAAACGTATTAGAAAGGCCATACATGAATTCTCTACTTAATTATAGCGTGGGACATTTTCAACAACAAACAATATCCGAATGTTGAACTCGAACGTGACAAATGTGCTGCTCTGCGTCTCAGAAACATGAAGATTTATACAACATGGAGAGTTACGGATATTACAAATATTCGTCAACAAGAAACATCCTAAAACTAACTGACCATACATTCTACTTATATAAAACCGACCAAGAGGACATACCAAACATGCATCCAAGCAGTTACACGAAATAACCTAGGCCGCCTAATAACAACGAAGTTAGAATGACAAGTTTCATTTCAGCCATATGCTCCATCCGGGCGAAGAGTATTTAAGGGAGGAAATCGGCACGTCAACGATTGTAGATATACTATAGATGGCTATTACATGTGACTGAGATATCATCAGTACAAATACTAACACAAAATCAAAAGTAAGATGGTTTGCTGTAAGCACTGATACGTGCAATCATATGTCGCCTGTTGGACTGGTTCACACGTCGTCAATGCTGAACATTGAACATCAAGTATTGCCGTTAGTGATGGTATCCATGGTCTGCCATCTGCAACAATGACTGTAGCTGCTACAAGTCTGAAGGTACGACTGTGAAACTGATTGATCTTGTATGTAATGCATGTAATGCAATGTAATGTATTTTTTTCTGAACATACCATATGAATATATATATATTTTATATATTCATATAGGCATGTCTCGTTTATCCGGTCCTCAACAATTCTGTTGTTTCGCGATCCGTATATATTGATTGTAAGAATATCATAATATATATATATATATATACATATATATATATATATATATATATATATATATATATATATATATATATATATATATATGAAAGATGACGGTGTAATGTGTGGAAAATAGTTATACAATAAACAATGTTAAGACCCAAACTAACTAACACAAAGTAAGAACCAATAGTATATGTTGTGTTCATGTATCTTATGTCAATGTGTAGTTGGTTTGGTGTTTATCAGCGATGGCACTTTCCAATAAAAGAGATGACGTTAGTTGAAGTAATACTGAGAATGATGATACCGATTTGGAGAGGACAAACACAGCCACACGTACACAGATGCGCACCCCTACATCCACATGGACACGCAGACACGCAGACACGCACGCACGCACACACACACGCACGCACGCACGCACGCACACACACACACACACACACACACACTTGAAGACATACATTCACTGATAACATACGGGAATACAAGAAAACACAGACTATGTAATCACAGAAGGCTCCAGGCGAAGGCCACAGAAAGAGGCTGCATGAGTAACAGTTTGAAGCAAATAATTACAACAGTAACGTTATTGTTTCTGTACGTCATATTTATGACAATTAACATGTAAACTTCACATGTAATACAAATCTTCGTATAAATACGTTAAACAATTAAAGGAAATTATTAGTTGGCTATGTATATGGACGGTACACCTGAAGATAAGCAATTAAGTATCATAAATAGTTGTCATTAATAGAGATGTTTCCAATAGTGATGGTACGCACAACATATTAGTATTCTAAAGTTAATATTTACCATTCAGCATCAAACATTTAAATGTGTTTACATACTGATAGCATCCAATAAATGATAGTTATTTGTTAAACACAAAATATAAATATGTTATTTGTTGGCGGGCGTCCATTACAATAGCTAAGAGTTCCACAATATGTTGCCTGCCAATATGCCAAGAATATAACAGGCAGCTGATTAAACAATATTTTTGTTGTTGGCCTCCTTCTGTCTCGAGAGACTATGGGTTGTGCGCCCATAGTGTGTCAGTCCGGGTTGCTGCAGCGCCTGCTCTGACTGAACAGTCAGATCCTTGAGCCACAGACTCTGATACAGTTGCTGCATTTGAAGGTCTTCGCACCTGGCTCAGCGGTTGTTTCTCCCATCTGCTTCTTGTGCTGATAGCAGTATAGTCTCATAGAATATACATCACTGGAAACGTTCATCCATACAATATCAGCGTATTTTGTTCAATTTACATAGAAATAATAATTCGAAGCATTGTCCCGTGTACGTATATATTTCTTCTTATGCGTCCGCCATGATAGTCGTCACCTCCTGGCAGTAACCGACTTCCTTATGCATTGGACTCTGGACGCGTCCATCCACGGGGAGTGGTGTATCTGAAACAAAGAGTTCAATATTCAGTGACGAAGACCGAGGGTATCGGATATCGTTTATTAGACACGTCGCTTCTAAATAATGTCATTGGTGTTTACAATATAACACATCTGGCCAGGGGCATGAGACAGGCATCCTAGTTGGCAGAAACAGCGAGCGAGTGAGTGATTGAGTGGTGAGTGAGTGTGTGTATGTGTGTGTGTGTGTGTGTGTGTGTGTGTGTGTGTGTGTGTGTGTGTGTGTGTGTGTGTGTGTGTGTGTGTGTGTGTGTGTGTATGTTTGTGTGTGTGTATGTGGCTTCGCACCACATGGTACACAACTACCTTATTACTGCCCGCGATAACTAATTCTTGGGCGAACTCATCAATTCGTATACCTACAAGCAACGTCAGCGAATGTCCAGCGTGGACCAAATCATTACCTCCAACATTCAGCTGACTGATCGTACACATATCCACCAATGCATATAGCCAGGTTCTAATTTACACAGCTGAGTGAACTGGAGCAATGTAGAGTGAACATAATTGGCCCGAGGTTTTAACACTGGAGCACAGGATTCGAACGCGGGTTCTCTTTGTCGAAAGCCCGAAGCTCTACCCCTGAGCCATTCCGATCTCTGTCTCTGTGTCTGTCTGGGTCCGTATTCTCGAACGACTTACGAATTTCTTAGCGCCATTTTTTCGTAAATATGGCGTCGAAACTGCCGTAAGTTACGATTTTTCGTAAATGCTATTCTCGAAACAGTTACGATAAGAATATTCGTAAATATGGCGTCGAAATTTCGTAAGTTACGAATTTTCGTAAATGCTATTCTCGAAACAGTTACGATAAGAATATTCGTAAATATGGCGTCGAAATTTCGAAAGTTACGAATTTTCGTAAATGCTATTCTCGAAACAGTTACGATAAGAATATTCGTAAATATGGCGTATTTTTCACCGTAACTTACGAAATCGAGATAGGTGCCGTAACTTTTTCGCAAGTGTTGTATGAGTTCATTCAGACATACATTTCTCAGTTACTTTTGTATTACAACATCGCTAACATATATTTAATAAATAGTGTATGCTTCATCGACACTTATGACGTCTGTGTGTCTATTTTAATGGCCGTTGTAATTGCATAAATACCGTCTTTGAAAACAGATTCCGCATCCCATAGATCCATTGCGTCAAATGGCAGTGCAAAAAGCCACAATAAAAATATCAATAACCGGGACCAGCCATTAAACGGGACCGATTAGTAATTCGCCGGATTATTTGCAGACAGCGTGCTCGATAGAATTGTTATTTATGTAGGCACATTTTAATCGTTTAGCTACACATGAACCGTTCCGTTTTATAATACATCTGTATTGCACTATATTGAATTGAATGCAATGGCATGGTCATCTACATAATTTATCCTCCAACATAATATAATTACACTATTTTTTTATCAAACAAATTCAAACATCCAGGATATGATTAATAAATAAATGTTATTAGACGATATGAACATTTCCAGTACGTTAAAAGATAAAGTTTCCCATCTGACATCTGTGGGGCTTTATTTAGCAAGAAGGTATAACATTTAAATGGTATTCAATTAGTATTACTAGCACATTTAGAGTGCACGAATATTGTGCCAACACTTCTTTATTGATTGCATATTTTATTAAAACATAATTTGTCAATGGCAGTACTGTAGTTATGCAAATACACCTACTTTATCAACAAAATGAGCATGATGTATGATGTGGTGATGTGCAATTATTCATTTGAAGGTCCCTTAAAAAAGCCAATGGTATGCCACTGATTACATTTTCACATATGATTTATGTGCATCCTAGAAATCCTTGTTTTCTTAAAAATAAAACAAGTACCATTATTAACATTTTATAAACATTATGAATATAATGAACACTGTAATATTATAATAATGTCATGTTATCCGAAAACAAAAAACACCACTGATAGGAATAGACACACTAAATCAATATACCCGGTAGTATTCCTATACACACTAATTCAATACACATGTAGTATTTCTAGTTTTCATCGCATGTTCAGGTTTCAGTGTATTTCCAAAAACGCAGGCAATGGAGAACCAAGTGAATGTAATAAAATGTTGATGTCATTGCTGCACAACCCCATGGTGCAGCACATATTGTGTATTACTGGTAGAACTGTTGACAACTTCAGAATGGTCTATAGCTAAACTGTCATCTTGGTGCTGCAGCAAGTTCAGTTGTAATCTGCATATTTTAAAATGCAAGGTGCAGCATTCATTCTCATTGATTGTCTCTCTGAAAATATACATATTATGTGATTTATATAACACATCATAAGTAATGTATATTTCACTTGTTAATCAATACAAGTCATTCTAGTCAGTTTGTTTTGTTATATTATAGTTGAGAAAAATCATATTGTTTACACACACAATACAGTGATGTTTTAAGATACATATAATAATTGATGAGACTTGGGCTAGATAGATACTACCTACCCCACGGAGGGTAGTATAACTTTATGAGTAATTGAAATCATAAGAATAAGGTAACACATTGTCATCAATCGAGCTCAGAAGCAACTACAGACAATTAGACATTACATCCATGTGAAAACTGTGTATGGTATGCAATATTCAAGTTGTAAACAGGTGCAACATATAACAGCTTGTTTATGCTTACATTTTGGGTAATGACAATTTTCAGTTGTGGAGACCTATTTTAAATGGTCACTCCTTAGTAAGTAATTATTTCTTAGAAACAGTTTTCTTTTATTGTTATACCATCAATATGTTAACTGAGTAGTTGTAAGCAGCATGCTGACAAAAGAAGACATAATACAAGGCATTATGCCGTTTGATTATATATCAGTAAGTACTGCTCTAATACATAAGTAGGATATGGTGGTTTAGGTGATCTGTCAAATTATGGGTATGTGCCAAGATGCACATACCATCACACAATGACAACATATTGTAATTCACCTGTTATTCGTACCAGTTTGCAGTCTGAGTGTGTCATCTTGGTATTTGGTAGATTATGCTGGGCTGTGTTCTGTAAGTATACATAATATATTATAGTTGACAGCATGCAATGCAAAATTGTACACGAAAGTACTTATGTAATTATAATTATATTATTTACAGTGACAATGTATTTTCTTTTTTTAAATAATTATATATCACTAAAACATATATGTACAGTGTATATGGACTACTGATCTTTGAGATAATCTTTTCATAATCTTTAATTTATACTTCACCAATATATTAGAGTTAGTCTCATACATTAAAATACCATCTGACACAGTTTATATTTCTGAATTTGTCCCAGTTTCTAGCGCTAACATGTTGCTTTAAATGAATAAATATTAAGATATAATTTACAAGGTCATGTTGAAACCCCATGACGCACACCTGTGTCATAATTTTCCCTGTGTAACTAGAACGGTTGTTCAGACAATGCGACACCTAGGTCCTAGTCCTGGCGTAACAAATTACACTGTCACTGAGGCACTGACTCAGTGATTAGTCTTATTATTTCGTTGATTTGTCGCCGAGTCTTAGATAACCGACATTACACACGTACGAACGTTTTATCGTATAACTGTACTCACACTAACCTGTAGGCAAGCTATGTTAACGTAGTTAGTCCTCGGGTAGCAGCAAATTCGTAATCACTGCAAATGTAAACCTTGACATTCCATCGACTGTCAACTCAGCATTCTGTTTGACGCTGACAGCCGAGTGTGTCCTTGCTTGCGTTCTGTTTCTTTATTTTCCGATCAAATGCTTCGCTTGTGTTATGCCTGTTATTTTATGTGCATAAATATTTCTCAGTGGCTCAGCATCATTGTGTTATGCATCGCATCTACACTGACTAATCACCAGTTTTCCTTGGATAATTATCCGTGTTGTTCTTTTTTCATTCACTGCCAGAACATGTGAGCAGAACTAAAACGGTAAAACATCCAAGAAATCTGTGATTGTGCCCGTTGCAACGCAAACAAACCCTCGCGAGATTTCCGTACGAAAGATACGAAATTCGTAGCTGCGAAAATTCTTAACGCTTTCGAGAATACGAACTTACGAATTTTCGCAGCTACGTAAAAATCCGCCATATTTACGAAATTTCTTACGTACGAATTAATTTTCTTTGAGAATACGGACCCTGTCTGTCTGTCTGTCTGTCTATCTGTCTCTCTCTCTCGCTCTATTGTTTTTAATGCTGTGTTGTGTTGTATTATATTGTATTTCATTATATTATAATAATGTATTATAGGAAGGCGATATACCAATCCAGACATCTAACAAAGAACCAGAACATCTTACCTCCGTTGACGCAAAACCCGCTCGACCAAGAAACTGTGTGGATCTTCAACAATCGACATCATATTGGTTTACCTTTCATATACCTCGGTACGAAGGAGAAGGAAGATTGCAGTGGAAACAAAATGGTGGCGCTTCGCAAATTCGTAGCTACATGGTCTCACGAAATTCGGTCCACTTCTAACACAAAATTAAAACCTAAACTTGACAAACTACATAAATAATCTAATCCATCAGAAAACACCGTAACATAATAGCTAAGAAAACTCATTTTGATCGACATCAAATTGAAAATGCGGAAAACAAAGACAATCCGCGTTCCTTCTCAAATAGACTCGTATGACTGAGATTGAACTCGCTTCAGCCATCGCTTATGCAGCAGTGCATAGGCACGAGTCGCATAGCCTTGGTACCATTTCAGTAATAATTATTAATGTTGCGTCTTCCACATTAAGCGCAGTATGTCGCTGATAGTTATATACACTCAATGCAGTCATATAAATGAGGTTGTTAGGCATGGAAGGAAGTTGAGACAGAAGGTTTAGTGGATAGAGAGACAACTAAAGAGACAACACGACAGAACCCATCAGATTGAGACAAACCCTGAAGGGAATGTATACACATTTATGAAATTGATCGAATGAGAAACAAATGTTAACCAAGAGAAGGTGGCAAATAGCACCAGAACTGGGACACTATGCACTAAGGGATAGGTGGCGCGGGTACCATTGGAGGAGAACGATGTATTAACGGAAATACACCATGCCGCCCAAACGTTACACCCAAATAGACAGAGCAGCAATGGTACGACAAGCTACTGTTACAAGCTCTCCATGCAATGCACCAACAAGTAGGAAAATGTAGGCAATAACAGTGACCTGGAACACGGTACGAGGTAGTTGAAGCATCAGAGACGGCTGTAGCAAGATAGGAACGGTTTATGTGAATATATATATATATAATGAAACATACGTGATACTGTGGAGTCCTTTCTTGTTTAACTGAGTCACCCAATACACGACAAATCACTATTCATGGCGAAGCAATCTAACAGTAATCATCATATAAGAAATTAATTAGAGTAACGTCAACACCAGTAGACCAGGAAAGTAGACTGTAGCGATTCTACAGAGTAAAACATTACAACGAACTACCAATTCATCCTTGTGACACCAACTGTTTTATTGCTACGACAATAGAACACAGATACTTACCTCGTGCATTGGGTTTGCCATTGGTGATGACGAATGTGTAGATAAATTAGACGCTGACCAGAAATGCTCCTAGAGCGATGACTAAGATCAAGCCGGTTCTCAGTTGTCCACCTTTTGCAGTTGTCAACATAAACTATGTGTTACCAGTCTTGTCTGACATCAACACATCACATACAATACCAATTTAACGTATGCCGCGGGTCGGGCATTGCGGGGAAATGGTAAAACGGTCGTTTTTTTAGTAAATTTGATTTTCAGAACGACCGATGTATTCCACACGTGTTGCTAACTATATTTCTATGGAATTCATCCTAAGAAGTGTCAAAACAAATGATTAAATATGTCGCTACCTAACTTGCAGCTAACGTCGTTATGGCGGATGGACTGTTAAATCGACGGAAACGTAAATATCACTGTAAATACGTTGTCCTGGACAGGGGGTCAAGGCCGATCTCTCGAAATGTTCGTGATTATGTGATTAAAACGAAGATAGTCTAGTACGACAGTGACAGATTATAGTAGTCTTAGAGCTGCCACATAGTGGCAGCTATTTTATAAACAAAAATGTAATCATATTTTAATGAGAGCCCCTCAACATAGATATGGCTTCACCAGCCAGTATTAGGACTCTGCCGACACAATAGTGAGTAATACTATAAGGCAAACAGCTATGTACAGAACATTTTGAAAGGTATCTAGTTAACATAGAATTATGTAACCGACATATAGAAAAGCAGCAGTCCATTCCAGTATGCACATGCAAACTCTACAATGCAGACATCCATAAATCCACCAAACCACAATAACATTAATTTATATTTTTTACATTAACCTATTTGAAAGTCAATTTCAGCATAATATAATGCCTGAAGAACAATGGGTACCGAAATGAAAAGCACAACTATTAGGTGCACTGAGTTTCAGCAGGATTCACAGAGAATGCAGTCATTAAGAACCGCACTCCGGGGGTACCTTTCAATGACACGTTTGTCAGCCTAGCTAAACACTTGAGTGACCAGACGTAGCCATTACTCCTCTGATGGCCTTTTAACTCAGATAAATTTGGATAATAATTACTCGAATTTGGTAATTTAATTGGCCAAAGCTGAAGAATTAATTTATGTCTGCAAAATATAAGATCAGCTCACTTCATGTCGGGTGACGTATGGTCAAATTCGTACACTCTACAGTTGATACAGTAATTTGAAAAAGGTGTATTAACAGTTTTAGTATAGAAAACATATGTGAAATCAAATATACTGTATTACTGAGCCAGTTGATCAGCCAGACATGTATTGCTCGATATTCACACCAAATTATTTAGTATTGTAATATTGGATTTACTTGAAAATGTACGTTTGTCACTGTTTTATGAAATAACGTGGAATAGAAATTGTCAACATTTCGTACACTATACAGCTGATACACAATTTTGAATACAGTAGGCCTATATTGATTTGTTTTAATAAAGAAAGAACATGTATATTTGAAATTAAATATAATGTAAACTGGGCACAAAACTCCGTTAATAAGTCAAACCTTTATTGTACACCATTAGTTCTTCTTTTCCTGACGTATGTCATTTTTTAGAAACTATGAAGTTTTCTCATATATCAAGAAACCCTAATTGCATGGGAAAAAATCTAACCGAGATAGGCTTTTGGCTTGCACAGAATCCAATTGTTCTGTGTAAAATGAGCATATTTCAACATGTCCGAAACATAAACAATCTCAATACATACCCGTACCATCATTTGCGCCAGAACGAGGGTTACCACCTAAATGGAAACATATGCAAAAACACAGTGCATAAGACAAACAGCTATGTACAGAAAGTGTTTAATTTCCTGAATTTTACACTAACATATTTGAAAGTCAGTTTTAATATATATTGCCTGAATAACAAAGGATACCAGCACGAGAAGAACAACTATGAGATGCACTGAGTTTCAGCTGCAGACGTAGCCTCTGACGACATTTCAAATCAGATAGGCTTAGGTAGAAAGTATTCTAATGTGCTAATTTAATTGGCCAAAACTGTATGCTGAAGAATGAGTTGATGTCAGCAACATGTAAGATCCGCTCACTTCATTTCTGGTGACTGATGAGGGCTTCACTTATTTTTCGAACTAGATTTTTCTTCATCATTGTTGCAATTGATGTTTATATTTGGGTAAATACAAATACACACCGAATTCAGTATCCTAATAACTGGTTTACTTGAAAATAACATGGAACAGAAACTGTCAACATTTCGTGCTCACTACAGCTGATACAGCATTTTGAATACAGTGTGTTCATTAACCTTTTTAATAACGTCATTAAGAACTTAATTGGACATTTCTATATGCCCTCCAGGAGCACATTTCAATGACCAGTTTATCAGACCAGCTGGACATTTGACAATTACAGACACTTGAGTGACGAGATGTAGCCATTATTCCTCTGATGATACTTCCAACCAGATCGGTGTTGGTAGAAATTACTCGAATTTGCTAATTTAATTGGCCAAAGCTGAATGTTGAAGAATAAATTGATGTCAGCAAAATGTAAGATCCACTGACATAATTATTGGTGACTGGCTAGCTCTGGTTTTTCGATCTATATATTTAATAACTGTCATTCAGAAATACTAAATGTATCGTGTGGTGTCCATCAGGGTTCCATGTTGGGACCAACATTATTTATCATGTATATTAATGACATCTGTAAAGTCTCACAAGTGTTCAAGTATATTTTATTTGCTGATGATACAAATCTATTATGTTGTGATAGAGACTTAAATGAACTTGTTCGGATGATAAATGGTGGTTTAGAACAACTGCAGACATGGTTTTCTGTTAATAGATTGTCTCTTAATATATCAAAATCTAATTACATGATTTTTGGCAATCGCAGAATAACTGCAGATATTTGTGTTAGAATAAATAAAGAAAAAATCAATAGAGTAAATTGCACACCATTTTTAGGTGTAGTAATTGATGACAAATTAAACTGGAAAAGTCACATTTTATCAATAAGATCTAAACTGTCAAAATGTTGTGCTATTATGTATAGAGCCAGTTCCTTGATTAACAAGCATTGTATGCATATTTTATACTATTCTCTTTTCATGCCTTATATTATATATTGTGCTGAAGTATGGGGTAACACATATGCTACAAATATTCATTGTTTAGTTGTATTACAGAAAAGGGTTATACGATTAATTTGTGGTACCAAAAGACTTGATCACACAAACTTACTCTTTTACAATGTACATATTCTTAAAATACCAGATCTTGTAAAACTAAAAACTGCTATAATTATGTTTAAGGCATATCGTTATATATTACCAATGAATGCACAACAATTATTCAGAATACATGAATCACGATATTCATCCAGGCATAAATGTAAGTTCAAGCAAATCCATGTACGTACTAACTTAAAAAGTATGTGTATTTCTGTTACTGGGGTTAAACTTTGGAACACCCTCGATAATTCATTGATTAGTTGTAAAAATGTTCATCATTTCAAAAAGTGTTATACAGATAGACTGTTGAATAGTTATGTGTTAGAGTCCTAGACTATTTTGCCAACATAAATTAGATAACTAAATTAAACATTCAGATTGTTTAATGTTATAAAGGTATATCATAAATAAAATATCATAATGTCTTTTTCTCGATTAAATGTTGTATGGTTATACATGTAAATAATGTTGTCGCATCTTCTATTGCACTGTTCAGATGCTTTATGTATGTAATTAAGCAATTATAAGGGTAAACATGATAACTATTGTACTTCTTTTACCCTTTTTTCAACAAATGGTATTGTATGCTCTGTCTGTATAATGTAGTAATTGTTGTTGAAAATAAATTTCAATTAAATTCAATTAAATTCAAACTTGTTTTTTTTATAACGAAAGCATATCTATAAAATAAAATACAATGTATTACTGGGCTAAAAATCCGTTTGTTAAGCATAATATCTACTGCATAATAGTAGTCCTTTTTCCTGAAGCATGTCATCTATTAGAAGAGCTGCATTCTTCACATATGTGAATACATTCTAACTGTGTGGAAAACAATCAACCTGAGTTAGATTATAAGCTTCCATAGAGTGCATTACTATCTTGTGCCTGAAGAACAATGGGAACCGACATGGAAAGTACAACTATTAGAAGCACTCCTACGATGCAGACATCCACAAATCCACCAAAACAACAATATTTACTACATACATTTTGCTTGTCAATTCAGTTAACAAGCGACACATGAAACATTGCTTCTTAGAGTTAGAGAGTCCAGAAAGAATATTCTAAATATAATTTATGTAAAAAGAAATCTTACTGGTTCTGAGAATAAACATAACATTCATGTACATCTTAATGTTTGGAGGATGTTTGGATGCTAACATTTGTATAACTAGACATTAAAGGACCATATTTAGTTCCATCAATTTTCACAGAGGGCACACGACGTCAGTATGACGTCGGTTATTAGTTGAATATACGTCGCGACGCCGGCAACATGTATTCAAAGACTTTACAATGACGGAGCATCGATGTCGTAAGGACGTCGAAATTACATGTTTTGACGACGTTGAAATCGCGTCGACTACCAAATCCGACGTGTTTCAACGTCGGGTCGTAGCCATTATAGGGACGTCGAAACTCGATGTCGCGACGACGTTGAAATCACGTTGACCATCAAGAAATTATGTCATTAAAACTTCATTTCATCGCCGTTGTGAGGATAGCAGACTACGACGATGTCACGACGTTGAAATCACGTCAACGACCAAAACCCACGTGTTTCAAAATCTGGTCGTCGCCATTGTAGAGACGTCGACACTCGACGTCGTGACGACGTTGAAATTACGTTGACCATCAAGAAATGACGTTGCTAAAACGTCATTTAATCGCCATTGTGAGGATGGCAGACTTCGACGATGTCACGACGTTGAAGTCACGTCGACGACCAAAACCAACGTAGTTACAACGTCGGGTCGTCGACGTCGTTACGACGTTAACATTATGTTGACCACCAATAATCTTTATCTCATAAAATAATATGTTACCTTACAACGTAATCGGTTAGTGTATATAATTACTCTTTGAAGTTGCTAGCTCTGTCAAACGATTGAAGACTGCTAAAACCTGAACAAGTAGGCTTAAAAACAGTTTTTACCAACAGAGCGTGAAACACTTGAATTGTTAGTTGCACTATTTTACGTCGCCATGCTTATTTATTGTTTGCTTATTTCTTTACGTTTTTATTGGTTTACTTACGCATTTATCTACATGTGTATCCCATATAAATATCAGTTATTTTTTTTTACATTGCTAGGTAATTTTATTTTACATCTTTATGTGCCATCATACTGTCTTTACTCAGTTTAGTTTTATGTCGCTATATTTACTTATTACTATTTTATTTATTTACTTTACCGAGATATTCACAACTATTTATCTGTAAGCGTTTATATTGACAGATAACTAAATGTATGATATTGCATAAATACACGACTATGCATTTTTTATATGATGGCACCAAGTGTAAATGTTTACGTAAATATAAGCAAGGTTTTTCTTACAATGTGTTATCAGTTGGTTGGTAAATTTACACTTAACATAGCTTGGTTTTATATCAACGGATGCACGATGAACATTTGAAAATGACTATTTAAGTAGTGCATGCATGGTAACGGCATAACGTAAAAATATTCCGTGTGTGCATTTTAGTGTTACTTGGTTATGAACTCTCTTAATTACTTACAACATAATTGATATGTCGTAGTTAGCGGTAATTCACTTACTATGTTGTGTTATAGACACAATCATTTATAAATGGATTAATAATTTGAAAACACTGTGCTATTTTACCACGTAATCTATTAGTTGACGCCTAGCACTAATTAATCAGTCTTTATTTCACAAATTTCAACGTAAAATCTATGGTTTATAATTGTATTGTTCTATCATAGGTTTTATTATTTTGTTTTTGTATTCGCTTTTTGTTTCGATACAGCAACAAGTATTACGACATAATCTTTAACATGGAGACGCTGGGGAGCTCACGAATACAATGTGGTCGTCCTGTTTTTTACCAAACACCATGGATGAATCCACTGGCAACAATACGTTGTAGTAGTGACCTATTTAATTAAGGAAATAGATTACGCTGAGCAAATGAGCAAAACCGTCAAAAGAAAGAAAGAGGTTGGCCAACTAACGCCCACTCCCAGGCAAACAAAGGCTTAATCGCAAAAGCGGGTCAATAAACCTGGTCTACTGATAAACAAAATCAGATCGTATCTGACTGATCATGCAGGTAAACGAGAATACATGATGAAAACATCTAGTCTGTTTTTGTTAGAGAACTGTTCCTTTTATTATCCGAATGTATAGGGAACGTTTCTCCGAGCACTGACCATTATAAATATGCTTACATCAGCTGACAAATGTATCGTAAATAATTATATTATTTTGTGAACCCAAACTATTTGGAACATTAACAAATAATGTATTAGTCCTAATCAGTGTAGCCCTATAGTGCCTTCAAAATGCAACGCGATCGTGTGCCACATTGCTTAATTAAGTGGTTGAATGTGAAATGTATTTTAAACAAGTACTGTGTCCTGAAGAGACACCAGAGAACGGAAAAGATATCAAATTAAAGGGTTAGGCATTACAACGTACACAACATATATAACGTGATGAATATTTTGTTTCAGCGAGTGTCCTGGAGAACCCTGTGGGAACAGAGACACGGGTCACCTCAGCCTGGAATATGCACCTGACCGAGCGGGGGATGTTCGAGGGGAGGCTCGCAGCCAGTAGAGTTCCAGGTTGTGTAGCGGTGTCGGTAGTGTTCTATTTTATCTGTACCCAATAACACGATGCTATGAATTATGTTCAAAGCTATCCATGTGAGTAGTGTTGTTTGATGTTATAGTTAATGCAACTGTTTTTGGTCTGAGCTATAGCCTACGTAAAATAAAAAAACATTAAAATATACAATACGGATATTTAATGTTTCATGTAGTTTAGCAGGAATCAGTTACTCATCAACATTTGTCATTTGTTTTCTCAAAATGATATACTTATCAACTCAAAAAATATTCGACCAAGATATTGCACAAAAATGTTACATGTTATAATATTTATAATAGCGATAATAAATGATGGCGTTTGTTTCGTGATTAGTGTCCACTACTTATAAATAACGTATTTTATAGGATCGTAATTGTCATATATGTAACTCTTATTCACACATTTATAGGAACGTAATTGTCATATATGTAACTCTTATTCACAAATATATACAAAACAAACAGAACATGATGGAAACATTTGTTTTCGATGTTGTTTCGACTTCGTAATCGACGTCGAAGCAACAGCTATACAACGTTTTGGTACTCGCTGGGTTACCACCGGCGGTTGGGGTGGTGGTGCTCATACCAGAGGGAGGCGCTGTAGTGGCGGGTGTTGTTGTGGTGATGGTAGTCGTGGTCGCTGAATGGAACTAAATCATTGCGACACCGTAAGTATCTAAAGGCGTCCGCACTAGTGCATCGACAATGCTACCAATGCTGTCCCCTCTTATTCAGGTGCTGAAGCTAGCATGCAGCGAACAAATACGATAATAGTAAAGCGAGCGAAAAAACAATGTAGCAAAAGCCAAGCAGAATCCTGGTAAGCTTCAAAACAACGAAGTCATGAAATTTGATAGAATACTTCCAGGGTCAAAATGATGTATGTAGATGGACGTTTACAAAAGAAACGGTATTGCATAGACACAAGCGCTACATACTGAATTTATTGATTTCCGGACAATGAATGTAGTCAATGTATTTCCCAATATTGATAAAAACTTTAGATCATGGTTGTGTTAATAAGCTTTGAAACCTTTCCACATTGAAGGTCTTACAGTGTTCGAAACATCCTGATTCACATACAACTCCATCGAGTATGAATATAATGGAAACACACTTACTTTTCATTACAACATTCACTGGGACGTCGCTGCAGACAGTGTGTGGGGACGGAAGAGGGATGGTGTTGCACACCACGGCTTTGAGTGACTGGTTTCCGAGCATGTTTTTAGTGACTGTGACGGAGTCTCCTGTTGCTATGATTTCGTTTGAGGTAGTATTTTCCCACGTGTAGTTTCTTTTCCCTGGGTTGCTATCAGCAGTTACAGTCATTCGCTCTCCAACGAAGATGTTTCGTCCATTGGTAACTGCATGACCATTACAATTCACCGCGAGTGCACGTGGCCCGTCTGAAAACAAACAGTAATATGACTTGGATATTTGGGTATATATTCGACAATCCAAGCATTTAGCCAGCAAAAACGCATTAAAATGCACTCTACATTCTGCTATACACAATTAAGCAACACCATTAACAACTGTTAATAACCAGACTATACACACATGTATATATATATATATATATATATATATATATATATATATATATATATATATATATATATGTGACGCCGGCTGACCAAATGAGTGACAAGTCGGGATTTGAAATATGCCGTGAGTGCCGTCTAAAGCCAGTTGGCATGATTTGGATGAATTTTAGGTTTTTACATAAATAAAATTTATAACATCCATTTTAACACTTCCACCCATCCTACACTATTTATTCCAAATCAAATGTGTATTTTAACCTATTATAATGCGAGCCCTCTTGATCAACTAGTCCAAAATTACTAAAACAAAAGGATTTTGCTTCGATTCCTTCGATGAAATCCGCCATGTTGCTTTGGGGTTACCCCTGTGTATCGGCTATCACCAGAGAGGGCATTTCTTCCTCTCTGACGTAGAGTAACCCATATTCGGGCCAAGTACACCAAAATAGCTCAAAACTACCCAATAGGGGGCTACCATGAGAAGGCTTTTGCATACTAATGAGAGCGTGCTCTGTCACGTGCGCGCTTCGGTGCTTGCAATTGGACGATCGCCTACGCATATGCGCAGTAAGGCAGTGCTAACGTAAACAAGTAGCCAACGTCGTTCGTATTCCGCCGTGTTTTTCTATCGTTGTTTCCCTGTTATTAAATCTTTTGCAACATAATGTCGGACGCGTTGCTACGTGTGCTGAATGCACCAACCGGCGATGACATTGCTGTTGCGCGGATGTGGGAGCAGTACGATTTCGACGCCTCGGAATGGGACGCTGACCTTGACAGCGAAACCGACAGCGACGTTACGGTCGAATACGACTGGGAAGCCGTTTACGATGACAACGAAGACGGGAACATGTTAAGCAACGACAATAATGCTCCAATTGTCCTGACATTTTGCATAGACCTAGAGATGGTGTATACTCATAATAATACGTTTTGGTCTGACAAAATCGACCATTTGTCAGCGCAACATTTCACAGCTCGCGCCGAGGGTTTGCGCCGGAGGCGAACGTATAGCCTAAAATGGCCTACCCCGATGTTGAAAAACTCATAAATAAATAACAGTTCTCGATGGATTTTATTCAATTTTATGTTATTTAGCAGCTAAAACGTATGGCTACATTTGTCTCGCAGGAAGTAGGATATTTATCCGTTCAGTAATTATTTGGGTGCAGGATACTGCGCTAAATTAGCCTAAAAACGGCTTTGTTTTATACTAATTAGCTGTGAAATTAATTAGCACGGAAATTAATTCCTGAAGTTATGGCACATATAATGTACCATAACTGCAGGTATTGTTGCAGCAGCTGGTTGTTATTTGCCCTGTATCATTGCACTATGATACCATAGCTGCATGCCAAATGTGAATGCAATACACATAATATTTATATGGTATCTAAGCCCATGCATAATCCAAAACTTTAACGGCCGTTTTCTCCAGTTTTACTTTTCGACCCCTACCATACCAAATGTGATATAACTTCCCCAATTGTTATAGTAGAGTCATAATTTTTGAATTACTGTAAAGTACTATGCCTCCTCTTTCCAAATATGTCAAAAAAGTACATCAACATTTTCCCGACTTGTCACTGATTTGGTCAGCCGGGGTCACATATATATATATATATATATATATATATATATATATATATATATATATATATATATATATATATATATATATACACACACATATATATATATATACATATGTGTGTGGGTGTGCGTGCGTGCGTCCGTCCGTGTGAATACAGCATATCCACTATAATTGCCTGCAGTATGATACATTTAAGTTAATAAATACTTTATAAAAGACAGGGGTGGAACGTGATAGTTTTATAAAAATAAAATCAGCAAAGATGATTTAAAAAAATATATTGCGTTGGTAATTATGAATGAAATGTATTTTTCACAGTATCTTCATATTGTTGGTATTTCCTCTGATTAATCCGTTATTCATGTGAGATGACCAGAAATACTTCCATATTGTTTCAATGCAGCAGACAATATCAACACAGTGTATGAATGTTCATTCTATTGTTGTCCAGAATATAAATATTTTCTGTGTTTATCACTTAAGGTGATAATATATATTCAACCAGTATATACTACGGTCACGTAGCTCTAACGATAACTAAAGAAATATCAAAGTAAACACAACTTGCATTGATAGGAAATAAGTTGTTTTGAAAATATAGCTCAATGCAACTGTCCGGTTTAGCAGGGACCTACTGGGTTATTTATATAGACCTGTCACTGCTGCCAGAAAGTAATCAGTCGAGGTTCCCCATCAACAACGGAAGGCTAGAAATGTCCAGTTTCACTTATGATTTTCTGAATTCTGGCCTCTACAGTCATAATACATATATAACAGCAGCTAAATGCATTGGCACAAACTGGCAACATGTTTACATTTTGCGTTTTGGGGAGGCCCTGAGATGCCCTTATGAAAGACTTTCCAGATGCAAGTGTCTTGTACACAAGACAAGTCTATGAAAAAGGAGAGGAAAAGCTGCAGAACAGCTTTGCTTGAATAAAATAGGAAAATATCAAATGCACGTTATCAGGCCCTATATGATGACAGAGTATTTAAAGATGATTTGGTCAAATTCAAATGCAAAGAATGCAAACAAATTGATCTTCACCGGTGTATGATATCTGAGAGCTAATCACGGACAGCAAACACAGAGTGATGGCATAAGTCCACCGGACCTTTGGCCCAAAGGACTAACAATGTGTGACAGTTCAAATCAAAAATGTACTCAATACTTACAATAGACAGTTAGTTTTGGAAACGTGAACGTTTCGTTGAATGCATTGTTGTTGATTGGAATGTTGTCCGCATAATGGTCTCGAGACTGTGGCTTGTCAAAGTATGTCCGGCATGTGAAGCTGTCTGCATTGTGAGATGGTTTTATCTCCACAACAATACTGAACTTGACTCTCCTTTTACTTGACTCGTCCTTGGCATTTATATTTTCGCCACTGCTTAGCTCCCTCCATTGCATCTTTGCGGTCACATTCGCCTTGTATATCCGCTCACAGCTGTACTCAATATACTCGCCCTCTACTGCCTCGTTATTTGTTGTCGTGTTGCTTGTACATGTTGGATTATATTCTGAAAGCAGTTAGTACATATAGCAATAATGTTTTCTGCAAACAAAAGTTCTAGTTGGTCATATGCATATAAAAAGGCATTAACTATGAAGTTATATGCTAAAATATCAATGATTTTGAATTATATATAAATATTTTAAATTATCACCCAAAACATAATATACTAACATAATTAATCCAGCCGATATGTGCATGAATTATGCGTTTTACGCTACAAGCATGAAATTTGGCACATATGTAGAGCATATAATTAAAAAAAATATTTGGGTATAGGGCCATTTCAGATTTCGCCTAGTATATTACTTTTGACCTTCTCTGACATTCACATCCTCCATTTTAAATATAGCTGCCGTCAGGACTAATGCTCCTATGGTATATGCCACCTAGAGCAGTAATTTATTTTGTTTTCAAAATATAGGTATGTGGACAGACGATTTCAGTGTTGTGAAATATTTTGCATTTGACTTTCGTTGACCTTCGAATCTGCAATATGAAATGACGGCGGTTAAAACGAATATTGTCCATATCATTCTTCAGTCATAACCGCTGCATTTGTGTCAACATATAATTTTTTCAAGGTAGCGATCTCCACTGTGTTACGTATGACCTTCTCCAACTTGGTCATCCGCCATTTTTAAAGATGCCGCCTTTCAAATCAAACACCTAGAGAGATACCGTTGGTGTCAACATTAATAGTCGGGCAGATATGTGATTTGATTGTGGGTTTGGTTGTAAAAGCCACAAAATTGGCATAGTTGATGCTAAGAAGGTACTAATTAATTTCAGATATAGTGCCAAGCAAACGTTTCCCCATGGGGCCCTAAAATGTGAAAAATCCAAGATGGCCGCCACCGGAGTCGCGAAATTCTAATTATCGTCACATCTTCCTGAATAAATATCGTATAAATATGAATGAAGTGTCGTTGTGTATGTTTTCATACATAAGGAATCAAATGCCACCACCTATTTGGCGATACAATGTATTTAAATTCATGTTATGGTGATATTGATGTTAAAATGGGTGCGGCCAAGGCGAAATGGATAGATTATTCTTAGAAAAGACTATCAGTATCATATGACAGAGTTATGGATATCTCCATGGACATGGCCACCGCTGCAGCAAGCCAATATCAAAGCGATGATGTTGTGTGCCCTCTCAGCCTCCGAAATGGTCTTTTCACAACTGCTGCAGTTGATAATATTGACCACAATCCCAGCTCAAACACGGCTCAGGATGCATTTCATGGCACAGGAATATCACTATCCCAAAACCGAGAAGAAGAATCTGATGGTGTCCAGAGAGAAAGAGCTATCTTATCATGCTTACAACCAGGAACTTCAAACAAGAAGATACCACAACTACCGGAATCCTACACAAATTTGACTTCAGTGACAGCCAGGAAGAAAGACCCAGCAGTCCCAATGATGACTGGACGACTTACCAGTGATAGTAGTCTTCTTTACGCAGCCCTCGAAGACGAAAAGAAATGGCAGAAATCTACACAACGGCTCGTACGTCAAGAGGTCCAGAGTATTAATGATCCGATCGCTTGGGCTGCATTCCTTTCCAGTGCACACGCACCACGTAACTTTGATGTCACCATCACATCACTTCTGCCACTCTTCCCTGATGACTCCAAGTATGTGGCCATGATACGTCACTCGATGGATGTTATCAAGCGCGCTGTCGAACATCTGAATCATAGACAGGTTCCTGTACTCACAGTGGATCAACCTTTGTTTGCGATTGCGAAGATCATCCAGTGGAATTGGCCAGAATCATACGGAGAAGACAAGTTTGTAGTTCTACTTGGCGGGCAACATTATAGAGATGGCAACTTTGGCGTCCCTCGGAGATTTGCTCGACGGAAGTGGCTGGACAAATGTTCTCACTCAGGCAGGTATTGCGACTCCATGAACGGCTGACTCCTTTCTCAAGGGCGCACATGTCAAACGAACCAGGCATGCACACCAAGTGACGTCCAGTGCATTGTCAATTATGCTTCGTACAGCATATTGCTTGGACACAAGTGAACCACTACCGTTTGATGATTGGTGTGTGAAGCAGGTTGAGGCTTCTCCACAGTTCCACTACTGGTACATGGTCATGCACTTGGAATGCCTTATGCTGGTCTTTGTGCGATCAATTCGCGAAGGAAACTTCCCACTCTACATCACTGCATTGAGAGCACTGGCTCCATGGTTCTTTGCCCTGGACCACACACTATTCTCGCTGGGTTCCCGTACATATACGTGATATGACAACACTGCACGAACGACTCCCTGATGTAGCGAAAGAGTTTGACCGAGGCAGCTTCGTAGTGCACATGTCGACCCGCCATAGCTATCGACCACGCGCATGAGCAAAACAACGCAGTCGTCAAAGGTGATGGTGGAGCAATCGGCTTGACGCAAAACCCTAGAGCTCTACTGCGATGGATGGTAGCTGGACCAGAAATTGCGAGAGCCATCGACGGCTTTGAAACAGCATGCCTGGATAGCCACACTGGCAGGGACAACGGCAGGCACCACGAACACACAATAGCAGTACAAGTCAACTTTGCAAGCGATGTTCAGGCTCTTGTAGAAGTGATCGAAGACCTTGGAAATCCGTTCATGGAGGTGAGTGGAGATCTTCTGGTTTTGGATACCAGAGACATCGCAGATCCAGCCGTAGTGACAACTGTGCGAGTGATAGAGAAGAAGGGTCATGATCAGTATGACAGCTTTGTAACGGATCGGTTGGTTAAGCGTACATCACCTGTATCAGACACCATCTCTAAGAACAGTATGCCACTGTTCAACAGACCATCCACAAGGACACCATCCAAAGCTACACAGATGATAACATCCCTCAAGAGCGACTGTGCACTATTTTCCAGGCTGTACATCGCGTGCCAGACACGAGACGGAGACTTGGACAATTTCTTCAAGCATGAAAATCATGCATACCCACCATCCTTGTCGCAGCTGGGAAAATTGCGGTTCGGTACAAAGGCAGATCTCACAGATTACCTGGAGAAGCTGTGCACATCCAAAGGCGAAGCTCCAGTCATCGACGTCATCATACTGGATGGAGCTGCTATCATCAACATGTTGAAGCCAGTTGGAGCGAAAACCTTCCAAGACTATGCCATGTTAGTGTTCCTTCCATACATCAAAGCATAGTTGGCTAGAGTCTCAAGGGTGGCCATCATCTGGGATGTCTACATACCAGATAGCCTGAAGTCATACCAGATAGCCTGAAGTCTAGTCCAGATAGCAAGAGAAAATCGTGGAAAGGGCGTCAGACGACGTGTTGCAGCAGCCAACTCCATCCCGGGAAACTGGCAGGAATTCCTGCGAGTGGACGAGAACAAGACAGAACTATTCAACTTCCTAGCACATGAAGTCGTGGAGAATCTGTCTAGAGAGAAAGAAGTCTTCTCAACCTGTGGGAAGCATGCGCTGTGCTCACGTGTCCATCAAGATGTCTCGGCCTTGGCACCATGCTCTCACGAAGAGGCGGATACGCGCATGTTCCTCCACGCCAAGGATGCGGCCGAAAAAGGTCATCGGCGGATCATGCAGCGAACAGTGGATACAGACGTTTTCGTCCTGGCTGTCTCCACTGTTGTGTCAATGGAGAACACACAGCTGTGGATAGCGTTTGGCATGGGTAAACACCTGAGGTACATACCAGCTCATGAAATTGCCACCTCTTTGGGTGCAGAGAAAGCACAAGCTCTTCCTATGTTCCACGCCTTCACCGGTTGTGACACAGTCTCGTCGTTTGCTAGGAAAGGCAAAAAGACAGCCTTCGACACGTGGAGGTCATTCAATGCTGCAACGGAGGTCTTCGCTAGACTTGTCACACGACCGACAAGTTTGGACAATGTCTGCATGTCTGTACTCGAGTCATACGTAGTGCTTATGTATGATCGGGGGAGTGACGAAACTACTGTGGACTCAGCCAGGAAGCACATGTTCACGTCAAAAGCCAGATCTATCGACGCCATTCCACCAACCAGAGCTGCACTGCTGCAGCATGCAAGACGAGCAACATACCAGGGTGGCCATGTATGGGGTCAGGCCAGATCTTCCTTCTCCAGAGTCCTGGGGATGGAACAAGAATCCGACTCGAGGATGGGAACCGATGTGGACGTTACTCCCAGAAGCGGCCGTGTCCTGCTCAGAGTTGTTAAGATGCGGCTGTAAGAAGGGACGCAGAGGGCTGTGCAAATGTGTTAACGCTAATCTGAAGTGCACGTCAGTGTGCCACTGCTGTGGCAACTGTGAACACAGTGATCACTATTAAGATGTGATGTCTACTGTCTAGCAGCTGTTCAGTGTCTATCAGAGTTATTGTTTTGTTCAGAACTGTATGTGTTTGGAATTACCAAATTGTTTTGTTAATGTTTCCAATCCATTTTACATCGATATATCTGCCATTGTATCACATTTGCCAACTGTGAAGGCTTCAATTAGATAACACAGTAATCATACACGAATGATGGTACTTGAAGTAGTAGTAGTGTTAATTATGTCACTCAGTTGTATATTATATATATATATGTAAGGTTGTTTTTAAATTTGTATTGATGGCTTTTAGCAGTGAGTCGAGTCTGTGTATTTTCACCATTTTGTTTAAGATGGGATGTCTAGGGGCATTTGCGTATTCGGCAACTGTGAACACAGTGATCACTATTAAGATGTGATGTCGAGCAGCAGTTCAGTGTCTATCAGATTTATTGTTTTTGTTCACAACTGTATGCGTTTGGAATTACCAAATTTGTTTGTTAATGTTTCTAGTCCATTTTATATCAGTTTGTCAGTCATTGTATGGCATTGTGTAAAATGTGAAGGCTTCAATTGGATAATGTTGTAATAATAGAGGAATGATGGCAGTATTAATTATGTCACTCAGTTGTATATTTGTTTTATTTTATATTGTTGCTTGTTTGCCAAAGTGATGAGTCCAGTCTTATGATCAACATTTTGTTTTGAATGGTGCTTTATTTTATTTATTTATTTAGTTAGTTTCATCGTGTCAAGCTGTATAAAATGACAGCAATTATCATTATTGAATATCGATGCTAACGTTTTGAATTATATTCAATATAAATATGTATGAACAGTTGAAAATATGATTCAATGCTATTGTACCAACATGTTTGGCAATACAAAAATCCATTTATTGCACCCAAATTTCTTGTCGTTTTGCATTTTTACGACCATATTTTACACATTTTTCTTGTAAATGTAATTGTTTTACATTTTACCATTCAAATGATGGTTCCGTTGGAATCCCCATACCTGAAAACATGGAAATAGACACTTCATTCATCTTTTTATGTCAATTATTAATGAAGATAAAGTCTTTTCTAAATTTTCACACTTCGATTGGTGGCCATCTTGGATTTGGTCATTTTATGGACACCAGGGGGAAAATTGAGCTTGGCACTATATCTAAAATCGCTTAGTACCTCTTTAGCATCAACTTTGCCAATTTTGGTGCGTTTACCACCTAACCCACAATCCATCTGATATTTGCCACATATCCGCCCCACTATAAGGTTTTATGCGATGCTATTTTAAATATACTGCTTTTGATCTTGTCGGACTTTCGTATCGGTCGTTTTCAAGATGGCGACTACAACGGCGGTTATCTTCTGTAATGGGTACCATCACACGCTATTTTACTAGCTAGGCTATATTCGAGAGGAGTATCACAGATCGTTCCCTTCAAGCTATTTATGAACGCCTATGTTACCTTCAAAACGATTTACAGGTTTAACTCAAAGTTTATTAGTATAACAATAGTGGCATCATTGTTTTGTGACATGTCAGTAGACACATTCCACAGCACAAACCAACTGCGTCGGTGTAACACTTCAATATACGTGTAACACGTGTATATATGACACGATAAGATTTACACATTTTCAAATTCCCAAAACGTAATATGTAAAATGTAACAGTTCCTAGTTACTACACGTCCTATTGTTTACTGTGTTAGGCGAGCGGCAAATAAAGTGCGTTATTTTAGGAGTTCAAATCCCCCTAGACACAGAATGTTTTGGAAAGAGCGAGAAAGTGACACTGGTCTTCATCTACAGACGCAACAAGTCATGGTTCCACACTTCTTTGTTACTGACAGACAACACAATGCCAGATTGACTCCATTCTACACTGCTGACGTGTTGAACCTCACATACGAAGTTCGAAGCCCCTTTGAAGCTGGATAATTTGTTGGGCGTGCAATTTGGAAGTGTTTCAATGGTATCTAGAGCGACATGGGCACAGAGAAAACAGTTATCAGAGATGCAAACGGAAACAGTGGTATAGTCGGACTGACTAGAAAGATACCAACACTCATCAGGTGGTCATTGATGAGGCTCATCGTGAGTGACTATATGAAAGTAATGCGAGAGAAGAGGGATTCGTCCAAAAGAACTGAAGACTGGTCACAAAGAAGTACTGACATTCACACTGTAGAGTGATGAAGAGCAAGTGCGAGCTGTGCCCAAACATACTGTTAATAATATTATGGCCAGTTCGTTCTAGCCCATGAGGAACATGCCTGAGGGACACTGTGGAAAACGAAGATTTGATCATCTTCACATGCGACCAAGCCAAATATTGGGTTCCCACATGAACCTGGATGGGATATATTGAATAGCAAACTTGTACCTGTCCATATAAAAGGTTCAATGGCTCCAGAGCTCCAGGAAGAACTCATCTATTCCTGCTCAAGTACACGTCGCTGCACAATAAATTGTTCATGCGGTCAGAACAGTTTGTATTGCACAGAGCTATGCATATATCATGGCAATGAAAATTCCACATTCAATTGGTGATCAAGACGTTCTATTTGATTATGATGGTCATGGTGATGATGATGGGATGGTGATGACGTTGACAACAACAAATAATAGAAACAACTTAATATAATGTTTCTGGTAGCTTCATCAAATCGACTTAACTTCATATTTGATAAAACAGAGATATGTTGCTCGCTTTGCATGGTATAAACCAAATGGTAGCGACATCGATGGTGAGCTTGTTCAACTCGATTCCCATAAATGTATCTGTGTCAAGCAGTTTAATGGAATAACCCATTAAGCGAGGATACACCTTTTCCAGTGCCATACGATGCTGCCTTGAGTACACTGACAAACACATAGCAACCATTGATGATTATGACATGACGCAATGTTGAATATATATATATATATATATATATATATATATATATATATATATATATATATATACTTTGTTTCACCTTCACTGCACGTGTGCTACATCATTTGATGGTTCGACCGTGTACTCCATTGTCACTGGGATAAACAATGCGTTCCAAAGGGCCATGAGTATCTGCGTGGTGCAGATGTAAGCAACCAAAGAAACTGTGTAACGTGTGCGGAATGACGTAATTTCTAACGTTCATCAATTTATGGTGACCCTGTTTGAACGCCGCTCAACACTAATTACCTCACCTCATAGTTCCAGATCACATCGCATTTTGACGGGGAGAAACTGATCTTTCATACAGTATATGACTTGTACATAGTTGTAGAGTAGACATACAGACACTATAACTTCATAATATTCGCGGATTTGTAAGGTTTCCAATAATCGTCATTTTATGGGTGACCTTGTTTGATCATGTCGTCATTCATATCCTTTCAGGGTACAGCACAATGTTGTTCATTATATTGGAGACAAGATATTACGCTTTCCAACAATATATGGCCTGGCCATTTTCTAATAATATATAATAGTTTCTTAGCCATGTTGATATAGAGAAGTTTTCAAAAGCGTCCAATTTCTAAATTTGATCGTTTTATGGTGGCCTTGTTTGACTTCGGATTAACGCTTACTACATGACCTGGCAACCCTAGGACAGGCCTATTCGTGATGGGGAGGGAGATGCAGGGCTTTCCAATGACATAACATATGGGCGTGAGTATGGGGGGGCCATTTAAATCGGTCTGTTAGGTGGTTTTGCCGCTTGCCTATGTCATACGTTAGCTACGAGCACACAGTCCACCACAACAGCAAAGAGGAGTGCATTTAAGTCCTCCCTTGAGGCACTTGCATAGCCTTACGCAACGTCTATTGCAGCCACAGCGCAGTAGTTCACGACAGCCTTGTGTCGCTTCAGAAAGAGCCGTCATTATCATGCCTGTTCCATCCCCATTCACTTGGAGATGGAAGCTCCGGAGTCGCGATCATTATTTGTGCCCAACAGTGACCGGCTTGGTGAGCAGCCCGCTTTGTGTGCTGGATAAGTACTGCTTGTGTCGGAGGACAATAGCTCTACCTTTTTATGTGAACTGCTTCCTCGCGCCATGGACAAATACCTGGATGCTAGTACAGTCGTACAACAAGACTAGCAATCGTTCCAGTGGACACAGCCAATTATCTACGGTCTCCGAGGTAGCAGCCAAAGCACAAAAACCTGGTGTGACTTCGTAATAGGCACTCCTGTCCCATGCAGTCCATTTGCCCCTGCCATTAGAATATGACAGCGTGAAGGCATGATACATTACTAAGTAACACAACTGTCCGGACCCCGTGTGTTGGCCATTTCGTGGGCCGGAAAATATCGGAAGTTCTTCCGAGCACCAAATGCAATCCACAGTTCGGTGATGTCGAGGCGCTGGGCTGATGTCATTTCAAGAACTACCACACCTGTGTCAACTATGCGAATGGGTACATTGTCATACCCTTGTTTCACAGCATCTTCCAGGTGGAGTAGGATTCGTGTATCTGCTTCTTCATGACTGCGTGGAGCAAGGCCTTATATGTCACGGGGCACATCAGCGTGATATGTGCTGACGATTTGTTTGTCAGTGGCAATGGTGGCTGCAATACTTGCCAAAAATGAAAAACTCTATCTTGTTGTTGTCAATGCAAAGAAATGCCAGGTCACAGAAATTCCGATGGATGGCTTTACGCGTCGGTGGATACAATTCCCTCTCCTTGTTATGTATTGTCTTCAATGCGATATTTCCTCTTCTCTGCTCGCTGAAGTGTTATCTTGTTGAATTGCCATTTGTCTTTGTGCTGCCGAAAAATTGCCTCAATGCCTACAACATCATCTAACCATGACAGGTTGATTGTCTTAGGCAAGCAAACAAACCCAATTAAAATCCTTTGATATTGTCAGTATGTAACCTATGCGTCATGTTTTGCATAATCAGGGCAGCGAAGCATGTCCGATGTGTCCACCTGACACAGAATGCATTATATATATTATTTTGTTCCAATTTGTCGTCAGAGTTTGTACATTGGATGTCACAGGACCAGGCTGGTCCGCCACTGTACATACTATGACCATTCAGATATTATAATAGTATGACAACTACATGCTTCTGGTGGAAATAGCATGCAGAAGGTTGTCAAAACTCTAAGAATTACCTCCACTACAGTTTGCATTACAGTTGTGTTATTATTAATACACTCGCCATTTATATCATCTAACAGAACAAATATTCAAAGCGAAGCGCGGTTTCCTCTAATTGTTTCCCGTGACATACTCGCAGCCACACGATCAGCAACTAAACCTTTTACGAACTGAAATACCATGATGTGTGTTATATGTGCTATCACATATCATCATTATTGGCATTAGTCGGACGAAATGTAACGCCATAATTCGTTTTAACGGCCGTCATTTGATAAAATGGGGGATACGAAGGTCGACGAATTTAAGGTTAAATGCAAATATTTTCAATTATTTAGCCATCTTGAAAAAACTAATATGATTGTCCGACACGATAAATAAATTACATATTTATAATAGCAGCACGTAAAACATTAATGTTGACACCAATGTTATCTCTCTAAGTTGCTTAGTTCTTATGATGCGAGGAAAATTGGATTTGAAAGGCGCCATCTTTACAAATGGTGGATGTCAAAGTTGGAGACGGTCATACGCAACACAAGAGAAATCGTTACCTTGAAAAACTTACATTTTGACACAAATGTAGTGGTTCTAACTGAAGAATTTTAAAGGTATGAACAAAACTCTTTTCAACGTCCGACATTTTACAAAAATGGCGGATACGAAGGTCAACAAAGATCAAATGCAAAATATTTAACAAAACTGTCCATACCTACATGTATTTCTTGAAAACAAAATTACCATGCTAGATTGCGTACGTTATAAGATATAAGATCATTAGTCTTGGCGTCCACCATCTTTACAAATGGCGTATGTGAATATCGGAGAAAGTCAAAAGTAATATATTTGAAATGGTGGTCTACGATAACCTATGTTTGTATACCAAAACGACTGACTCAACGCTGTTATTAAGATATGAGAAAATAGGTTTACGGCGGCCATTTTAGAAATTGGCAACCAATGCTTTGAGGGGCGACATCTGAGATAGCCCTATATCCAAATATTTTGTAATGATCAAATCTAAGAGTGTGTCGCCAAATGTTATGTTTGTATCATAAAACGGACAAATCGGCCATGTCACATATCGGCTGGACTAAATATAACAAGAGCACATTTAGAGTGCCCTGGTTGCCGGGGATGTTGTTTAAAGATACTAAACTAACATAAAGAGGGTAACAAAACATATAAACAGAGCATTAAAAATCCAAGTTCTTCACTTGTTGGGAATGCACTCTACTCCTTATGAACTTCTGAAATAGAATGCGTCATACTGTTTCCAGGCTTACATTGCATAAGCCTGGTGGTAGGCAGATGAATAACAAATCTGATGTGATGTCTGGACAGCTGTATCTGTTATTAGCAACTTATATATATATATATATATATATATATATATATATATATATATATATATATATATATATATATATATATATATATATATATATATATACTCATGTTCACAGAATACTATTAATTCTTAGATATCTGAGTTGAACCATTCGAAAGCTGAGGAAATCTGAATGAATGTAAGTTGCCTGAGATGAAATTAAATGCAATTATTAAAATAACAACAATACCAATAATTTATTTTTAAAATGCAAGTAACCATAGAAAACGCTAGACCTGGTATATTACAACTATTGGGTGCACTGCTTTTTTTTAAGGATTATTACATACAATAATGCTTATTTTAAAACAGTAGTTTATGTGAATGTGTGCACACTCGTTGCAAGGATTGGATTCAAAGTGGACGTCACGGTCACTGGTCAATTATTAACATACTGTCACATAATAAATATATTACAAAAACAACTGTTGAAAATATACTTTGAATTAGCCTATGTACATGTCTAAATACAAAACCACCCTAGAAACAACAATATCAAGGAAGAAACAACGTCTCACCGCTGAATGTGATAACTTGTGCAAATGTGTAAGACGTTTCGTCTACAAATGACTTGCACTTGTATCGTCCACCTTGTTTTAGTTCAATAGATTTAATAATCAGGTCATATATTCCTGTAAGCTTTGTCACGATTCCTCGTGGCTCTTTGATGAGGTCATACATGTTAGGTTTAGCGACACGAGCTCCTGATGTTATTGCCACTGCACCACCGGTTGGAATTGAGACGTATTCTTCCCACATTAGATCAGTACCTGCACAGCGGAGTCTCACGTTACTTCCAACTAACCCAGCGACATTCTCTGGGCTCTTGGTCAACCGTCCACATACAACTGCAACAAAACATAATGTGTACACAATTGCATGTCACGATTTATGCATTAGGTTTGTAACATTGTTTGCAGCTACACATATTTTACACAGAGCAGGGTCAGGCCTAAATTTTGAATAATTTTTAACAGAAACAAATTCAGACTATGCTCGTTTGGTAATGTATTTTTTCTTCAAATACATGATCTTGCATTTACCCATCCTCTAATTTGTACCCATGAACATGAACTTCATTGACCCACATTATGGAATGAAAAATAAAGGTATTAATGAAATGGACAATGGATGTAGTAATTTACAAACAACATTATTTGAGAAAAAATATGATGTTTGAAACAGACATTTTAGGTACAATTATAAGTCAAAATTGTTTGAAAAAGTATGTTACAATTATCATTGATATCGGAATACATAACTTATAAATTATATTTCTTATTAATACCAAATGTTATGAAGAGTGGCCCACTGTATAACGGTCTAAAAATGGGATATATTACAAACCTATACACTACATACAATGTATGAAGCTGGCTGTGAACACCAAAGACAAAACAACCAAAACCTGTGTGTGTGTGTGTGTGTGTGTGTGTGTGTGTGTGTGTGTGTGCACGCGCGCGTGGGTGCATGCATGCGTGGTGTGTGTGTGTCTAGTACATGTTAATAGTACTGTTTTATGGTGAATGGGACATTTGCATCACAAATATTAGTACTACTACTGAGTACAGTGTTGTACCATCCCATTTTGGCCGTAATTTTGCATCAGACCTGTTTATGTTACAGTACATGGTACACGTAAACATAGACCACAACTTGTGTATTCCCTGCTAAAAATTTACTATTGTTTGCTACAGTAAATTTACTATGGTTTACTACAGTAAATCGCAGGGGTTTTGCGGAATATTTACTACGCGTTACCATAGTAAATACTATGGTTTACCATTTTGCTATGGTTTACTACAGAGAATACCATATTTACTATGGTTTACTATGGTTTATAACACAATTTACTATGGCTTACTATAGTAAATACTACATTTTACTATGGTTTACTACAGTGAATACAATATTTTACTATGATTTATAACACAATTTACTATGGTTTACTACAGTGAACAGTAAATACTACATGTTACTATGGTTTACTACAGTGAATACCATATTTTACTATGGTTTACTACGGTGAATATCACAATTTACTATGGTTTACTATAGTAAATACTATGCTTTACTAAAATTTACTACAGTGTATACTATATTTTACTATGGTTTACTATGGTGAATATCACAATTTACCATGGTTTACTACAGTTAGTGAATACCACATGTCATCATAATTTACTATGGTGAATATCACATTTTACTATGTTGTACCACAGTGAATATTATGCATAGTGGGTCATGATCTTTTAAACATGCCATATAACTAAACTAATCAAACCATTTGTTTATAATATAATGAAACGCTTTATTAACATGTTAAAAATTCATGAGTTATATGGCAGCAATAATATAATTATGGTTGATTTCTTTCAAGTGGTATTCCATAATGTCCGTATCCATGTAGTTTCATATATCTCACTCCTCAAAGGTGTG
Source organism: Oasisia sp. SBJ-2009 (assembly GCA_964017155.1). NCBI lineage: Eukaryota > Metazoa > Annelida > Polychaeta > Sabellida > Siboglinidae > Oasisia > Oasisia sp. SBJ-2009. The sequence continues at coordinate 22,290,007 of OZ024859.1, forward strand.
TCCCACTGCACCTGTGTAATAAAAAACTGGATTTCTTATGTCTGAAACTCTGTTTATTATTACTTGCCAGCATAATGGATCAGAGGTATTAACTGGCCTCTAGTGGCTTTCAGAATACGACAAAAGCACAACAGGCAAGGGACAAGTAAGCCGACCAAGCTCAACACTGCAAAACTAAGTACCACCAGCCACAGGGAGAGTTTGAGCAGGAGATGGACAGTGCTCTCGCCCAATGGGAGAAGGAAAACTCAACACCAGACGAGGAATGGGCAGCTCTGCAGCAGGTCGTGTACAACACAGCCAAGACATATCTTGTCAATCCAGACAGAAAACACCAGGACTGGTTCGACCCCAACGACCAGGAGCTACAGACTCTTATGAGCAGAAGAGAACAAGCCCACCAGAGTGTTATAAACCAGGAGCACTAGATCCACCACTACTGCATACATAGATGCCTACAGACTGCTTCAAAAAACACCCGTGCACTGAAGTCAGACTGGTGGGAAAGGAAGGCATTGGAGCTGCAGCTAGAGCGCTGCTGACAGTAACAACATGAAGGGCTTCTACAATGGACTGAAGGAAGTGTGGGGACACAAAAATAAGGGACCTGTTCAACTGAAGTCAACAGATGGAATGGAGACCTTCTCTGACAGGCAAGATGGAGTAAACACTTCCAGAAGCTACTCAACATCCCTGGCGACATAGATCACGAAGCTCTGGACAACATCCCACAGCGCGTTATCAAGACAAGCCTCGATGAGATTCCAACTATGGATGACATGGCTAGAGCAATCGCCGGCCTGAAAGATGGCAAAGCACCTGGAGGAGATGGAATTCCTGCAGAAGTATGGAAGCACGGAGGAGACAATATGTTCAGCAGACTGCACCAACTAATCACCAAAGCCTGGGAGGTGGGTTCTGTACCACAAGTATGGAAGGATGCCAGCATTGTAACCATCTACAAGAAAGGTGATCGAACAGACTGTGGGGACTACAGAGGAATCTCTCTTCTTTCCATAGCAGGCAAGATCTTCGCCAGGATCCTCCTCAACAGCCTATCTACCCACATAACACCAGAGGTAGTTCCGGAGACACAATGTGGCTTCAGAGGAAACCGGAGCACCGTGGATATGATATTTTGTCTCCGACAACTACAAGAAAAGTGCATTGAGCAGGACCGACCACTGTACATGGTATTTGTCGACTTCAGTAAGGCATTCAATACAGTTGGGAGGACCGGGCTATGGCAACTAATGAGGAAGTATGGCTGCACAGAGAACTTCACAACAATGATCGAGGCCCTACATACGGGAATGATGGCGAATGTTAGTGTTGGAGGGGAAGTATCGGAATCGTTCAATGTCACAAATGGGGTCAAGCAAGGTTGTGTACTGGCCCCCACGCTGTTCTCCATCTTCTTATCAGCAATGCTCGACGAGGCTTTCCGAGACATGGGGGATGGCGTCTACATACAGTCCAGACAGAGCGCCGATCTATTCAACGTAGCACACTTCAGAGCGAAGACCAAGACTACTCGGATACTGATGAGAGAGCTGCTGTTTGCAGATGACAGTGCACTGGTTGCACACTCTGCTGTAGAGGTGCAGAAAATAGTGGATGGTTTCTCCAATGCGTCAAAGAAGTTCGGCTTGAAGATTAACATCAAGAAGACCGAGGTGCTGTACCAACCCAAATCTACAAGAACCCGAGATGAGGATAGCATGGTTGATGGAAACAAGCTGAACTCTGTTCTTGAATTCACCTACCTCGGAAGCTCTATATCAAGTAACGGATGCATTGACGATGAAATACAGAGGATGGCCAAGGCTAGTGCATCTTTTGGCCGACTACGCCAGAGACTCTGGAACAACCACCATGTGTCCATGCGGGTTAAAGGCAAGATATACCGTGCAATGGTGCTGTCCACACTCCTATACGGAGCCGAGGCCTGGACAGTGTACAGACGACAGGTGAAAAAGCTGCATGCCTGCATGATGCGACAGCTGCGTTCGATCATGAGGATAACCTGGATGGACAAAGTGACAAACAAGGAAATACTCGAACGGACAGGGCTGCCATCTATGGAAGATCTTCTGATCAGAAAGAATCTCCGGTGGACTGGACACCTCATGAGGATGTCACCAGATAGGCTACCAAAGCAGGTTCTCTACTCTCAACTGTCTTCTGGTCACAGAAAGAGAGGGCGCCTTCTCCTCCGATTCAAGGATACCATAAAGAGAAACCTGAAGCTGAGAGACAAAGATTGACTCATGGACATCAGTCTCACAGCAGAGAGATCAATGGAGAGCAACAGTCAAGTGATGGAAGCAGTCTTTGTCGCTTCGCGACCGACAGCACGATGAGTCACTAAACGTGGCAGTAATTAGTGGAATCACCCAATTACTGAGGTCCCCCAATTAAGCAGCCCCTAGAGAAGCCCAGTAACAAAATCCAGAAGCCTAGTGCATCCTTGGCTGTTAGAAAGTCATGATAAGGAAGATAACAGTATACATTCATGGAAATTCAAAGACACTCCATTGTGAGAAATTGTGAAGAGTGATGCCAAAAGTGAACCCTAAATTATAGTGTACATCATTGCACTTAGCATCCAAATGTCAAGGTATTATACACTTACATTATAGTCATTTGATAATTATCAAGCTTACCTTTGTAATGCAAGTTTTAAGCATCATGACAAAAATAATACAATCATGGTGTAGTCAATAATTTAAATTACATATGCGTAATGTATTATTGAACTTCAGTTTAAATTAACATGCTTGCCCAAACACATTTACAACATGCACAACAATTGTGTGTGTGTGTGTGTGTGTGTGTGTGTGTGTGTGTATATATATATATATATATACGTGTATGTGTACATACATACAGTAGTCTATTTGTGAAAAACATTAATTATATACATCCATATGTATCTATATAATATATGTGTGAGTGTAATAGCCCAATATCTATATATATATATATATATATATATATATATATATATATATATATATATATATATCCCAATATATATATATATATATATATATATATATATATATATATATATATATATATATATATATATATATATATATATATACACACGATATGCATATATGTAATTTAAAGGCATTAAACAAAGACAACTTATGCCATAATTAATTAACTTACTTTTGATGTATCATGATTTACTAGTAAACCGTGACACATCAAAAGTAAATATGATTTGTATTATGATTGCAGATTGCACCGTCAATGTGATATAGTATTTTGTATTATGGACAACCAGAGGTAAACATTAACTTTGAACATAACAGTTTAGCGCAGTCTACCATAGTAAACCATAGTAATATGTGGTATTCACTGTAGTAAATTATAGTAAAACGTAGTATTTACTATAGTAAACCATAGTAAATTGTGGTATTCACCATAGTAAACCATAGTAATATGGGGCATTCACTGTAGTAAACCACAGTAAAATGTAATATTTACTATAGTAAACCATAGTAAGTTGTTATATTCACCATAGTAAACCATAGTAAAATGTGGTATTCACTGTAGTAAACCATAGTAAAACGTAGTATTTACTATAGTAAACCATAGTAAGTTGTGATATTCACCATAGTAAACCATAGTAAAATGTGGTATTCACTGTAGTAAGCCATAGTAAAACGTAGTATTTACTGTAGTAAACCATAGTAAATTCTGATATTCACCATAGTAAACCATAGTAAAATGTGGTATTCACGGTAGTAAACCATAGTAAGACATAGTATTTACTGTAGTAAACCATAGTATATACTATGGTAAACCATAGTATTTACTATGGTAAAACGTAGTAAATATTGCGCAAACACTGCGTTTTACTGTAGTAAACCATACTAAATTGACTGTAGTAAACCACAGTAAACATAATAGATCCCTGGTAGATGCATCTGACAGTTTTGCATAAACAATTTAAAATGAGGCCATAAATAAAAAATGCTTATGTCATAATTAATTTACTTTTCTTGTATCATGGTTTACTATATGGTTTCATGTTCATTTTTCAAAATGTAGTTAAATATACTAATTTATATAAGTGATATCATGGTTTATCATGCTTACCATGACTTTACCACAGTATTGAAATTTTTTGCAAACTATAACTTACTATGGATTACAGTTCACTACAGTTTACTACGTCTTCATGTGAATTTACTATTGTAAAAGCATAGTAAAATGTAGTATACTATAGTTTACTATGAATTACTTTAATTTACTATGGCTTACTATGTCTACGTACACATTTACTATGTTGAAAGCATGGTAAAATATAACATACTATGGTTTACTATAATATACCATAATTTACTATGATTTACTATGGATTTATCATGGTTTACCATAGTAAACTGTAGTCATTTTTTCAGAAAAGATCTAACTCTGTGTTTAGGGATAGAGCATATTTTAAATTTAGTAGTTCAGTACTATACTATACAAATGAAAAACAAAAGTAATGTCACTGTAACAACACTAGTTTTACTTAGTCTTTCGCACATTTGCAGAGCAGTGATGCCAATGCTCTGCGAATACTGGCACTGGTTCGCTAATTTATTATCTAAGTTACACAAATATATACACATAATTATTAAACATAATTTCAAACACAAACACAACAATATTATTTGACCCCGTATGTATATAACATTTTGACATGTCACCGTGCAGGAAACGTCATATCCTGTGGTATGAAGCACTTGGCATTATGGAAAATACCATGTATATGCACAGGTGCATAATGGCCGACATGGCACGGTGTGATTACAGGCAACGCATGATCTCAGATGTGACAGCAAGTGTCTTGTCACACATCACATTACAACTTGCGGCAGATGAAGCATGACAATCCATGTGGCATGGCAGCAGACGTCATGTATTACCAAATGTCACATGATTGCCGGTGTAATTGTTATGGTAGACACTGTATGTCGACTGGTAGCATACATGGTCAAGCAGTGCACCTAAGAGAAAAAGTACGGATTTAAATTACGGTCGTAATGACGCCTCAGAGTGTTTATTATAACACAGTGGCACCACAATTTAAAATGTATCGCATTACTTCATATTAAATGTGTTATCTTACTTTCGTAAAAACAATATGCACAGACGATCTTCACAAGTCTGCATGATGCTGCTCAATGCAATCAAATGTGGACTTGTGACGTTTTGTTTACATACAAATATCTGCGTTTTAACTGCAAAATTTCACATTTGCCTGTAACTTTTCAAAACAACCGTAACACCGAGGCCTGATATTACACCAAATGTCGGGTTAATTAAAAATGCTGCATGTTATTACATACATTTTTTAGGTATATCATATACTTAATCGAGCTGTCAAGTCTAGTGTAATATACTACACTAGTCCTTTTACACTTCTCAAAACTGTTTAATTTATGCAGAATCCATACCCAATCATCGGTGTTGAAACATACTGTGTGGACTGGTATTGTGTCAGTAATGAACAAATAATAATAATGTATTTTAATGCGGCTAATCCTAAAATTCAAGCTCACACGTGCATCGAAACAACAGCAAAAGGAAAGGGCTAATGACTTTTCTTGATCGTGGAGTCGGTAAACATTTCGATATGTCATCAGCTTGAGTTAACAACACCAACAACGTTACCTGCAATTATATCATCACACGTGCATCTTCCTCATGGATCCTGAAACACGATGTGTCGTGCTTTTACACTACTGTACAATAATCGCTAGATGTCACTAGTTTTTTCGCGGAAACTTCATCCGGGTATAAACAGGAGATTTGGAGGTCTAACGACAGTTTGACACCAAGTTTGCACATATCTATCAAGAAAAACGGTACTTTTTAGTAAAATCAAATCAGCAGTCGATGTTTCACTATTCATGTTATCGATGTCCATGAGCAAGCATTGTAGTTATTTAGTTAG